>CM076570.1:1065528883-1066128883 GCA_034641835.2 Pinus albicaulis
ATTCTTGCCTTTTCCATCAGTGTTCTGTTCATTCTTTCTGCAACTCCATTTTGCTGCGGTGTGTATGGAGTAGTCTTCTGTCGTGCTATACCACACTTCTTACAGAACTCTTCAAATTCCTTCTTGCAGAACTCCCCACCATTATCTATCCTTAGCACCTTTATCTTCTTCTCTGTCTGGTTTTCCACCAGAGCCTTAAATTCTTTAAATTTGTCAAAGAATTCAGATTTCTTCCTCAATAAATATATCCATGTATTCCTTGAGAAGTCATCTATGAATGAAACATAGTACATAGACTTTCCCAGTGATGGAACTGACACAGGCCCAAACACATCACTGTGCACAAGTTCTAATATCTTGTTTTCCTTCTTAGCACCAGAAGGAAAACTCACCCGATTCTGCTTCCCATATACACAATGTTCACAGAAATCGAAATCCAGAGAGAAATTAGACATACCTTCTACCATACCATTTCTATGTAGTATCCGAAGGCCCTTCTCTCCAATATGTCTAAGCCTTTGATGCCATAGCATGGTCTTTTCTCCAGACACAGCTAGGCTTTCTGTCCCACTTTCAGGAACCACAGAACTGTTACACCCATCAATAACTGTGCTACCTTGTAGCTTGTACAGAGTTCCATTCCGAACTCCCCGCATTAATACCAGTACTCCTCGAACCATCTTGCAGGCATCTTTCTCGAACACTGTTTTTACACCTGCATCATCCATCTTGCTTACAGAAATCAGATTTCTGGCCAATGCAGGAATATGCAGAACACCAGGAAGTGTTCTAATCCTTCCACCTTGCATCTTCAGCTTGACCTTTCCACGTCCAACGATTCTGGCCTTCCTATCATCCCCTAGGAAGACATCACCGTCATATTTTTCATACTCGCAGAACCACTCCCTATGGGGAGTGAAGTGAAAGGATGCACCTGATTCAATCAACCATGACTCATGATCTACATGTGTATTTGAAGAAGAAGCCAAAAACACATCCCCACCTTCATCCGAGGTGGTTTTTGCCTCTGCAGAAGGACCTTCATCAGATCCCTTTCCTTTCTCAGGAGCTTTAGATCTGCATTCCTTTTTGTAGTGCCCTTCCTTTCCGCATTTCCAGCACACCTTTACAAACTTTCCAGGAGATTTAGATCTCCCTCTAGATTTAGATCTTCCACTCGAAACCTTATTCTTGTTTCTGTTCTGGGACCTTCCTCGTACAGATAAGGCATCTCCATTCTGACCCTCCATATTTCTCCGTCTCATTTCCTCCGACAGCAAGGCTGAGACAATGTCATCAAAATTCAAGGTAGTTGTATTGCTAACTATTGCAATAACCAGACTGTCCCACGAGTCTGGTAGAGAGCACAACAAACTGATGCACTTATCTTCATCTGAGATTTTAATATCAACAGATGACAGCTGACTTACCACAGTATTGAAGGCGTTCAGATGCTCTGTCACTGAGTCTCCATCCTTCATCCTCAGGTTATACAGCTTTTTCCGCAGAACAACTTATTCACCAGAGACTTAGATTGGTACAAAGTCCCAAGTTTTTCCCACAAATTCTTCGCCGTAGCTTCCCTAGATACATTCAACAATACTGAATCTGACACACACAACCGTATTGTGCTCTTAGCCTTCCGATCCAGTTTCTTCCAGTCTTCATCTGACATTGCCGTTGGTTTAGTACATGGATCTACCGCGATCCACTGATCTTTATCCACCAGCAGATCCTCCATCTTGAGCTTCCACAACTCAAAACTCTGACCATTAAATTTCTCAATCTCTATCTTTCCGCCGCTCGCCATCTTCTTTCACCGCAAGAATCGATCCCGCAGATCTCCCACTGAACAGGGTCTACCTCAGGCCCGAACTAAAAAACCCTCAGTAGCAAAGGCGTCCCCTTGAAGCCGAAACATCTCCGATACCAAATGTAGGTTTTAACCCTAAACAAAAATTATCTACACATGAATCTTATAACAAAAAATAAACAATAGCGAGAGCATAAAACATAAAACAGATAAACACAAAGATTTTCCCCTGGATCCCAAATCGGGACGACTAGCTTGATTTTTCATTATATTTCTTTTAGTGTTACAACACACATATATATACATGCCGAAGCATACATAAACCCCAATCCATAAACCCTGGATTAGAACATAACCGTAGTTCCCTTGACCGGATCTACAAAAAATACCAGGGGCCGAAAACCATCGTACCCGAATACCATGTGCAAAACCATGCACAAAACCATGGACGCGGACTACTCGCTGGAAATTAAGGACCAAAAATTTTCGCTGGGGCGCTGCCCCGGACCCCGACAGCGGTGGCTACCGCCCCCCCTGTGACCCCCCTCTTACCCCCCCGCGCGTGCTTAGTCGTGGAAAGAATATAACACATACCCAACAAAAATATACTGTGTTTCCTCTCATTTTATGAGCACCTACAACTTGAATTTTGGCAATTGAAGATTGTTTTAACATATGCTTTCAACTTGGCTTGTTTTGGGATGGATGAGTATGTTCGCATTTGAGAAAGTGGTTACTCTTTTCATGCTAGATGGAAGATGTCGTTTTTTGTAGAGGACCCTTAGGAAGACCATAATATCATATACTTTCCAACCATCTTTCTACACATTTCCAAAAGACTCAAATACAAAATAATTATTAATTAAAATATACAATACATGATACCATTCACTAATTTCATTCGTCAATTTCCAGAATACACTTGTAACGAATTGTCCGATCATGGGTTTGCTATCATATAATTTCCAACCATATTTCTACACATTTCCAAAATACTCAAATACAAAATAAATATTAATTAAAATATACAATACATGATACCATTCACTAATTTCATTCGTCAATTTCCAAAATACACTCGTAACTAATTGTCCGAGCGTGGGTTTGCTAATGGAATAACGAGCTAATCCATTTAAATTGGGTAACTTTTTTAGCTTCTTATCAAATTATGTTTGTGTTCTACGACCTTGCAAGTCGCTTAAAATTTGTTGTGCGCTTATTCTGTTTGTGTTCTAAACTCTCCGGTCGTGAGTCGTGATAAGTTCTCGAGAGCAAATGCCATACAACTGTCGTGCTATGATCGATTCCTGTGTGACGTCCTGATGGAATGCCCACGCTCTGTATTTCAATGAAAGAAGAGGAAAAATACCCAAAAAATCGCGCTAAGACATATTTCAGAAATCGGGAAGATTATTAATTAAGAAGCCCTCAAACCGATGGTCCTTGAATTTGCAAGAGAAAGGGAATAGCGAACTTGCAAGAGCAAGGGAATAGATTGCAGGGATGTTATGCAGGCAAGAAATATGACCCTAGCTGAGGAAACCCACCCATCACGGGTGAAGGTGTGGTTATATCGTAACTCAAAATCCCTATCCTTGGCCTTGATGCTTTCGGATTCATCACCTTTCGTAGTCTTTGAAGTCTCCATCTTCTTCAACAACACAAATCCTAGATCCCACATCAGAGGCGTGGTTTCTATGCCTCATGAAGCCCCGGCCAGCCAACAGGCCAAAAAAAGCCACATGAGCCATCATTTTTATATCCACAATGCCCAATCATGTTGGATCCCACACGATTCCGAGGGCTTGACTGGTGCGATAGAGCTCCGCTTCAAATCAAAGTTCGAGTTTTGGTTTTAGTTGTGTAGGTATCGAGGTGAGGGCTTCCAAAGGCTCTGATGGTTTGAAAAAACTTGGGATTGTGGATTTGGTACACGGATTTTTGGTGAAGATCGCGGTGTCTCAGCTTCTGAAGGGAAAATATGGGTCATGGTTGCCAAACTCAAGGATGAGCAAGGGACTTCAAAATTGAAGGGCGATGGTTTTAAACAAAGGAATCTAGTATGTATTAGTTTGATTAAGTTTTGTGTCGTTGATTGCAATGTTTTCGTTTAGTCAATTCAACTTTCGCTTCAACATATCTCGTTGGGGAAGGACAATGGGGTTAGGGTTTAACCGCTTCTGAACATATGTTGTTTGGGCAGGACAATGGGGTCAGGGTTTCTCTAACTTTTATTGCTTGTCTGGAATTTCCAAAAACCTATGTTGGGCCAGGACAATGGGGTCAGGGTTTGGCTGTATTCTATTTCTTGTCTGGCATCTCCAAAAAGCCTTGAATATTTCTTGCTAGTATTTATATGGTTGGCCATCTTCTATTTCTTGTATGGCATCTCCAAAAGCCTTGGGATCCATGCCAATAACTAAATTGGTTGTGGTTTAACCACCATGAGCTATAGTAATTTAAGAGATTTGTGGCTAGGGTCTCACTATCGCCTCTGTGGATTCCTTAATCAGCCCATATCCTTGTCCAATCCCACCATGTTATTTTCCATAAAAAAAAATCATTCATTCTTAATTTGCACCAGTTTAAGAATATATAAAATAATTTTTTTTGTACTAGTTTAAGGACTGATACCATCAAGTGTGTGTGCTAACATGGATGGAACACTAACTGCATGTTGTACATATTGTAATGTAAATGAATAATCTCTTCTGGAAAAGGCTCCAGTCATAGTGCCATTTCACAAATTCTTGCACTCAGTAATCGTGGTCAAATTGTAAGGTGCCATGTTATCGTAAGGGTAAACCTACCTATCCATATCCTTAAACACACACATCACACATGTTGGCTTGATCTTGTACTTGTTATGGGGAGAATGTTGTTGCAGTGGAACCCCCAGATCAGATTTATTTGGGTTGACCCTGATTTGAAGGGTAGATTTATAAAGGTTATGCACATTACATATATAAAAAATATGTCGGGTTCTCCATAAATTTCCTAAGAGAAACACCCCAACACAACAAGTAGAATAATTTTTTCAGTCAAAGAGATTAACTATTGCTAGTCCTTTTTCAAAACTAGTACAGACTATAGACAATGAAAAATGCCTCATTGTTGGGCTATCAATACAATATCCATTTAAATAGACACAAGCATATGTTAATAACAGATAAAAAACACAATCTTAATGAAATACTGTGAGTAGAGAGAGGCACAGTTATATATCTGATTTAGTAAAAAATGGATTGATATCTTCCTCAATGTGGACTGCCAGCTTGTTTTCCACTTCTTCAATTAGGTCATGGTTGTCTTGGATGCCCTTGTGATAGTATGAAACTACCAAATCCAATGCCATCATTCTTTATCCTAGTGACCTCCATTTCTTTGTTCAGTTCTTTCAAGCCCTTCTTGTTTTTGATTTATCTCTTCCAATTTATAAACACATACAAAAAGGAATTAACCTCTTGCTTTAATTAAATGGCCAGAACGTAAATAATTCTCGATGGACAAAAATTCTCGAGGTCCTGCAATGGCTACAACGTAAATACTTCTCCAATGGCTACAATGTAAATGCTCCCTTGTGTTTCCCTGACAATCCCTAACACTTCCTAGCACATTTTGGCACACCCTGGCACCTGGCATATATTGGATGCATATTGCCCTGACACTATAACATGACTTAGTACTGACTATCATACCTTGTTACTCCCTCCTCGAGACACCTAGTGTAGAAATTATATAACTAATGTGTTATATATCATAGATTCTCCTCATCTCACACTATTTAACTTTATGCAAAATACAGAATCATTCCACCATTTATCATTTGTGGAAATTCAAAACTAGATCGCAATGCATACACATGAAGCAATAAAAATAAACACACATAACATAGTTGTTTAACGGGAAAGCCTGAAGCGGAAAACCCCAAATATATATATAATATATGTCATAGAGATCATGTAACAATCCTCATACAAATATGAACATATCAAGCTCTCAGTACAATACAATCGCTACACACTATCATGAAGAAATCTCCAAATCTATGCACCGATTTCTTACCTCCTGATAGCCTGCCTCTACTGGGAAATCCCTGCTAAAGAATAGCTCTGAATGACTTCAAATTAACCTTGCCTTGACTACACAATCCTCATTGGCATCTCCAATGGATGTGTGATGCATTGGATGCATCAACATAGTCACAACTAATAGTCACACTGCCCTTTCACCTATCTCTCCACTGAGTCTCCACAAGAACTCCCATGCAAGCAGTTAACTGTTGTCTTTGTTTAGTTGATTAATGAGTTATTATTTGTGAATTAATTTAATAAATTAATTCACTCCACTCCCACTAATGTATCAATAAGTTAGAAATAGACACAATTAGTTCAATTGAGTTTAACTCCATGGATGTAGTTAAACTGAAACAAACTCCATGAACTAATTCACCAACTCCATCATAACTCTTCCACTTGAGTCCTGACTTGAGTCCTCCATGCATGAACACTAGTAAACCCTAGGAATTGTGTAATTCCTTCAGCTAGCTCAGCTACCACACCTGTTAACTGAAATTAAGTGCTCCAAGACAATAAGTTGTTATTTAGGGTCTAATTATTATGAAGAGCTAATAATAATCGACACTTGCATTTTTAGATTAGCGATCTATAAATAGACTTTTCCCAATATGTCTAAAAATAGAAATCCATCTATTATTCCAACTTGACCAACCATCCACAAATAGCATCCTGCAACTTCTGAAATATGGTCTCCATGTCTAAAAATAGACATAGTCTAAAAATAGACTTGTGCCAAAAATAGCCTGCGGGCCCACTTAGTGAAGGTGACTCTTTTCACTAAGCTCATCAACTTGTTGAATCTCAACACCTAGAACTCGCTAACACTCCCTGTCACACACTCTTATTCATTCATTTATTAATTTTTACCTAGTGCTATGTTATGTTTTCCTGGCACTCCCTAACACTCCTTAGCACGCATTGGCACACCTTGGCACTTGGAACATATTTGTATGCTTCCCTAGCACTCTAACATGCCCCGTCAGTTCGTAGAATACTATGTCACTCCCTTCTTAGCACACCTGGAACTGGCTGATACTTCATTTCCATGAATTTTAAACTAGTGCTCCCTTGTGTTTCCTTGACACTTGGCCCTCACACTCCCTAGCATGTATTCATGCCACACCCTAGCACTTGCCACATCTTGGCATGCCTATCATGCCTTGGAACTGCCTAACATGTGTTAGTACTTCTAGGAATTCCCTGACACACCTTCGTATTCCTTAGCTTTCATGCCGTCATAGATAACCTTACTTTTTTTGTGACTTGGGAACCTAACTTGTGCCCAACCCAAAGTTTCCCTTTGTCTGAAACTACTTTGTGCAACCCTTTATGTAGCCATAGGCTTAACTCCTAAAATTTTTATTCCGGCCTTCTCCTAACAAAATTTATCCTTGAGACACTTGGATTTCGTTGACACTACTTGGCACACACTCTTATTCATTCATTTCCATGCATTTTTACCTAGTTCTCCCTTGCAATGTCTTGGCACTCCCTAAAACTCCTCAACATCCATTGACACATTCTAGCATATGTTAGCATGCCTTTTCATTCCTTGGCACACACTGACACTCCTTAGTTTTCATGCCCTCACAATTACCCTTACTTTTTTGGAACTTGGGAACCCAACCAAGTTTTTCCTTGACTATAACAACTTGACCAAGTTATGGTTACTACAACTAGATTATGCCTTGTTCACCTAATAAATTTCTATAACCCCTCACCCATTTAACCCCCTAAACCCTAAACCCCTAACCCATTTAACCCCCTAAACCCTAAACCTCTAAACCCTTAACCCCTAACCCCTTAAACCCTAATTCCTGACCCTAACCCATTTAACCCCCTAAACCCCTAAAAACCTAACCCATTTAACCCCCAAAACCTAACCCCTAACCCCTTTAACCCCTAACTGCTAAAATCCTTAACTGCTAAATCCCCTAACCCCCTAAACCTCTAAACCCCTAACCCATTTAACCCCCTAAACATCTAGCCCCTTAACCCTTTAACCCCTAACCCTAAAATCCTTAACTACTAAATCCCTTAACCCCCTAAACCTCTAAACCCCTAAACCCATTTAACCCCGTAAACCCTAAACGTCTAACCCTTAACCCCTTAAGCTCTAATTCCCAACCCCTAACCCATTTAACCCCTTAAACCCCTAAAACCCTAACCCATTTAACCCCGAAAACCCTAAACCTCTAAACCCTTAAACCCCTAAACCACTAACACCTAAACCCCTAACCCCTTAACCCCTTAACCCCTAAACTGTTAACGCTTAACCATTAACCCATTAACCCCTCACCCCTAACCCCTAAAATCCTTAACTTCTAAATCCCCTAAGTCCGTAATCCCTAATCCCTTATAGTCTGGCTCATTATTCACCTAATCCCTAACTGCGCCTAAATCCCCTAACCCCTAAGCCCCCAATCCCTAATCCCTTAACAACTAACTCATTATTCCCCTAGCCCCTAAGCCCCCAATCCTTAATCCCTTAACCACTAACTCATTATTCCCCTCACCCCTAAATGCACCTAAATCCCCTAACCCCTAACCCCCCAATCCATAACCCCTTAACCACTAACTCATTATTCCCCTAACCCGAGTCCCTAATCCCTTAAATACTAACTCATTATGCCCTAACCCCTAAATGTGCCTAAATCCCATAACCCTTAAGCCCCCAATCCCTAACCCCTTAACCACTAACACATTATTCCCCTAAACCCTAAACCTCTAACCCCTAACCCCCTATTCCCCTAACCCCTTATTATACCATGCTCGTGGTGCTTTCTTGAGGCCATACACGGATTTTACCGCTTTCATGCTTTATGTTCCTAACCCTTCACAAAAAATCCTTTCGGCTGGGACACAAAAACATTATCTTTCATATCTCCATTCAAGAAAGAAGTTTTTACATCCATTTGTTGGAATTTCCAACTTTTTGAGTTTCTAGGGCAAAGAATGTCCATATGGTATCCCATTTTGCTATGGGGGAAAAATTATTCTCATAATAGACCCCTTTTTTTTGCATAAAACATTTTGCCACAAGCCTAGATTTATTCTTTTCAAGTGAGCCATCTGATTTATACTTGTTTTTGAAAAATGTTAGTGCTTAGTTTAGCAAGGGTCCTAGGAGCGGTTCCAAAGGGACTACTACTAGATCAAGTGGAAACAATGGGACAAGGACCCATTGTCACCTCATTCAATTTCCCCTGCTCTTTATGAACTTTCACTGATGGGAGGAGTCTCAGTATAGGGAAATTACTAGAATGATGAGACCAATAATTATGCACAATGTGATTTCCAATGCCCATTCAAAGAAGAGGATTAGATAATAGGTTCCCTAATTTAGAAGCAAAAGAAGGAATCCCCAAGAAAGGCTTGAGGGAAAGATGACCTCAGGTTTAGGAATATTAAAAAATGATGAATGCCTAAGATAAAAACTTCCAAAATCCCTCTCTTGTGATTGACATGTTTATACTAGGCTTCAAAGTGAGGCAAGTAAAAATTCAATTAAAGTATGAGCTTTGGGAGAATCTAGGGTGAGTTTCCATGAATTGTTTTTTGAGAGAAATACTATAAGAGACTAAGGTTTGGGAGATATACCGTGGTAAAGGTTCATCCAATGATCATTTATAGTTAAGATAATAGGTTTTGAATGATGAACTACAAAGTGCAAACCTTCAAGAAATCCTCAAGTCAAAGGAGCATCAAGGGCTCCCTCTTGGTGTGATAGTTAGGGCATCAATTTATTTGAAATTCCACCATAGTATTTTGTTCAAAATTGGAGGATTCCTGGAGCTCTAATCTAGCCTAGGAAGCGATGCCTTGCTTGAGGACCTTTTTCTATCTTTATACACCTTATCCTTTTTTAGTTTAGCCTCTCTATGCATCATACTATTTTAGAGAAAATAAACCTTTATTCCCACACCTTGCATGTGAGCCTCTTCTTGGAAACTCCACATGATGAAATTCAACCTAGCCATATATGCATGGTTTCTTTTCTTCATGAAGTCAAATTAGATCTATTTTCATCCACAAATGTTAATTATTACAATGAGAAAGGTAAATATTGAGAGGTGATGTAGTCAAAAGGGATTATTATTGGCATATTTCGTGTTTCAACCATGCAAACGGTGAATAGTCTTGGAGAGGGTGTACTCAAGGAGGATCATTCTAGGAAATGTTTGTATTTCATCCCTACAAACAAAAAGCAATAAATATATATGGTTACTAAAGGAAAAGAACAAGTTATTACAAAGGGGGCACCATACTGAACTATTTCTGGTAGGTTGGAACTTCATAATAAGAAAAAAATAGATATCATGGAGAAGTAGTGCCACAGTGTTGTGTTGACTTGTTGCTTATACATTTAATGCACTATTATGAGTATTACGTGCTAAAATAGCACATATTTTAGAAGACATGTGCCTCACTAAAGATACATTAAACACAATTGTCAATTAAAGGGAAAACATTATCTACAAAGTGTTTTGAGGAGATGTGTGCTTTCAACAAACCTAGTTTTGAAAGAGATAAAATTCACTAGAGAGAAAATGATCTAGCACATAGGCCTTTAACCCACAATTTGATCCTCTTCTATTTCATCAATTACATTCTCTATCTTCGTATTCTGTTCTATAAAGGAGAGGTGAAAGGCCTCATTCTAGAGGGTGGATTTACTACATAGGTGTCAAGAGCTTCTCATCATTTGCCCTCATCCATTTCATACTTTAGAGCACTCCCACTACATGCACTTGATAGGGTATCCCATGGTATAGTGTCTCTATAATTTACTTTCCGACACTTCATTCACATATCAAATGAATTATAATATACTTATTTTATAGCTCTTTCAGTTCATGTGTTTGTTTTGTATATGTTATCTTGCTACAAGGATTATGTTGTTATTACAATGCACTTATTTGAATATTACTTTCATATTGGATGGATATTCTTGGCCACTTTTCCATCTAATCATAGGAATTTTAATTAGGAAACTCATCACTGCCCTCTATAATTTAATTAGGAAAGACACCATTGTATATTGGATTATTTTATACTTACACTGGCACAAATATCTTAAAATAATCCTTATGAATAAAAATAAATAGTAATAGTCCTCATTAATTAATAAAGTTACTTAACTATTGATAAAAACACTAAATAATGAAACAATAACAACAACATATAAAAATAATTTAAATTATTTTTTTAAGACGAACTAATATTTGGTATTAAAATCGTAAATTATCATTTGAATTATTTTAATTTAAAAATTAAAACTTTTTAATGGTATTAAATTATAAATTAAGACAATTCGTTCCATTAAATTAGAAATTAACACAATTCATTCAAAGAGGTGGCAAAATTATGAAAAAGAAGAGGGGAAGTAAACAAATTCATTCGTTTCATTTATTTCCGCCAACTCTTGATCCAACCTAAAAGAGGTCACATGTATAACACTCCCATAAGATCGTAAGTCATCTGGATGAAGGCGGTAGAGAGCACTCAGGCCCAACGCATGTTCATTTGTCCCCCCACCCGCTTTGAAACATTTTGTTTCTCCTTTACTATTTTAACCAATCCCTCGCTTTACACTCGATCCTTTCACTTTCTCTGCAAAAAATATTTTCCCGGCAGACAGAAGCCTTTGGGGGAAAAGGAGGCGAACGGGTGAACTATTCTACAGTTGAAGCTTCCTGCTCATAGACATGGGGGTAAGTTCCCACGTTTCCTTGCTTGATTTCATGCCGATTTTCTGAAGTTAACAACACCCCTTTTGATCCCCATTATGCATTTGATGGACTTGCATCAGTTACAGTGTTCTACAATTAAGGGTTAGGGTTTATAGTTTTTTTTTATTTGATGTAGACTGAAAGGTTATTTAAAGACGATACGATGGATGAGAAGGGTGAACGGGCCAGGATGGTAAGTATCTCCTCTGATTGCCCATTTTTTTTCTTATTTCGGGTGATGACCAGCTCGATGCTCATAGAATCCATTTCAGGATGCCAAAGAAGTTCTCTTTCTATGGCATAAGTAAGTCATTCTTATTGGTGACCTCGAAAAAAAATGGGCATTTCCCACTACAAATTCTGCAAGCAGGCCGTGACCATGGCCTTAACCCTTCCTCTGGCAGGGTGAAAATCGTCAAGGTGAAAATCGTCAAGACAGGAGTCATCGTTGGTGAGGGCCAAGCTCATCCATGTTTCCACGTTGCTCATTTGAGCCTTGAGCCCTGAACGTGTTCGCCCTGAAGTGCTTCAGCTCCCTAGAGATTGATGAATCTGGGTCGAGGTGTCCTCGAAATCCTCAATATAATCTTTGAGGGCCGCCTTTTCTCTTTTATTCATCCTGGCTCTTCTTGTTTTCAGGCCCGTGGCCCAAACATAAACATTGCGAGAATTAACAAGGCTCACCATCAAGACTACCTTCACAACATCACTCTGTTTGGCCCTCAGAGACCCGGATTAGGAAGAGAGCGATGAAAAGCAAATATTCAGATGTAAATTCACTTTGCAAGAAGTTTTAATGAATTATGCCATGCCTGTATGGCCATGGTAAAGGGGATTCTCATCCTCTGCTGCTACTGAAGCCATTAAAGGGCTTCATACGTACATGTAAATGGCTTCATACGCTTCTTATTATGTCGGAGGATTCCCTAACCAACATTTCGGTCAGTCTTTGTGGGATTACGGTGCTTTGAAGAACATGAAAAAAATCAGCCCTATCGTGCAGAGTCATTTGAAAAAGGTTTATTTGTCGCTTAGATTTGCCATGCTAAAAACATCTATCGGGGTTTATTTACATCTTACGCTAAATATTGGCAGCCTCCTCACGAGGCTTGCTTGCATTGGTTTTGTAATCGGGCTCTTATCCGTCCCTTCTAATTCGAACAATGAGGTAAGTTCTTTAATTATTTGATCATGTAGGCCATTCTGTTGATTTTTTATTTCGAATAGAGATTGGGCAGAGAGTTCCATCTCATTAGCAAAGCTCAAAAAACAGAGCCCAAACCCCAATAGTGTCTAGGCTTCTTTTAGTTATAAATTTTAAAATTATATAATGTATAAAGAACATGCTTTTTCAGAAATCTAAATCCTATTGTATACTCACTCCATAATCCTAATCCTGCAGATTTGTATACTCACCACATTCCTGCAACAAAGTTGTTTGAATGGGGAAGAGAAATGTTTGTTTGGATAAGGTGGTTATATTATAATTCTGCTTTTAATAATGGTGCTAGATTCCATTGGTCAAAAAAAAATTCATTTTCGGTGGGAATAGTGCATAAGCTTATTCTTTTAGTTATTGGCACACACAGTTCTCGGGCCTTATCCACATTTTATTCCTTGGCACACACAATTCTCCAGCCTTATCCACAGCCAGCGTGTTAAGTGGTTGTTTGAATTCCAAGGTTAGGTTCATTATTTAGCTTTGATTATCTTTCCCATATTTGTAATAATCTCTACAATTCATATTTTAATGGATTTTGGTACACCCATTTTGTACATTTAGATCAGATTGTGTTATTAAGCTCAGATTGGGGATCAGCAACACAGTTCTTCGGCCTTATCAAAATTTTAGTTCTTGGCACACATAGTTCTTCAGCCTTATCCACAGCCAGCGTGTTAAGTGGTTGTTTGAAGTCGGGGGTTAGGTTCATTATTTAGTTTTTCTTATCTTTCCCACATTTGCAATAATCTCTACTCTTTGTGTTTTACTCGATTTTGGTACACCCATTCTGTACATTTAGATCGTATTGTGTTATTAATCTCAGATTGGGGATCAGCATTTTTTTTTAGAGATCATGGTTGCCACTATTGGAAGACTTATGTGTGCTCAGGGGAATTCGTTCTTGAGAAAGAAAAATGGAGAGAAGAAAAATTCGGCAGGGAGGAGGCATGTGATTGTGATGGCTTCTATTGCTTTCCTTGGGATGAAAGAGGAGTATGAGACTTTGAGATTGAGTCCTGGGGCTACAGAGGAAGATGTCAAGAGCACCTACATACACCTAATTTTTGATCTGGATTCTTTTATATTTTGTACCATTTTTTATTTTTATTAAAATGGAATAATTTTTGGAAGGCCCCGCGTTTGCATATGGAGTTTTTAGCCAATTATTTCGCAGAGTTGACACTCATGGAATGTAGTTTTCTCCAACACCTACCATCCTTTATAGCAGCTTAAACTGTATTTATATCTCGATTGACTCTTGATTTTATAACACATCCATGGGTATTGTCTACTCCCTGATGTTTACTATTATACTGTTTTGTATTGGCTTTATGTGCAGGCTTAAATTTGTAGATTTTGTGTTATGCAGAATCCAAATTTGGCGCATTATACATGATACAAGGCATTGCAGCTTAAGGACTGTGTAATGGAAATCTATAATTCACAAATGAATCGAAAAGCTAGTACATTGGTTGCAATAAGGGAAAAATATCAACAACACATGGTACACTTTCATATATCTTGTTTGGGAATTTAATGGTTTTTTAAATCCAACCTTTGAAAGCTATGAGGATTACATGCACACAGTTGGTTATTCTTATTAAAGTTTTATATATGTTTTATTGTTTTCCATGACAGTTCAAATGTGTAGCAAGCTTGCCTCCACCTCCTTTTATTGCTGAAAGGTTCTTTGAAGACACTCCAAACTAAGCTATCCGTCATTGGTTGTGCACAAGCGTTTTGCTGAAGCTTGTTTGGAAGCACAATCTCATTTCATAGTTGTAACTGAATTTGGAGTCTTTTAGTTCTGGCTGGTTAATTTCCATTTAAATGTGTCAATTTGTTTAGGCCATTGGTGCCCATAGTTTTGGTGCTCATATTTTAACTCAACAACTTACTAGTCTACTAGGAAAGGGGGTGCTTGCAGGTATTTTCATGTGTTAGTTTTGAGCACTCGAAGGGAAATGCCCATTTATCAAATTGTAACATATTTCTGGGAAATTATCTACGTGGATACCAGATGATGATTCAATGTGGTCATGGATTGATAATTAACATGATTTTGTACAGAGAATAGTCGTTAAGGTTTCTTTATTTTTTATTTTTTATATGTTTGTTTTGTGTAAATATTTATTAAAATTTTAATCCTTGTTTGTTGGTTTAAATCCTTTTGGGGTTATTTGGATATTGTACTATTTCACAAATTTTAATTATATATATTTTTTTAAATGTTGTTTACTTCTGCGTCAATGAGCCCTTCCCTTACACCAACATATTATTTTTCTGATGAAAAATTCAAATTTTCTCTATGCACCACTAAAAAATTATATCAGTGACTTTTATGTTATGGCAATAATCCCCGATTTGAATTTGTATCACTAATATTGTGTATCTTGGTTTATGATGCCTCAAACTTGAGCGATGTTAATCATCACGAGCTTCAGTTTGTGGCAACCAATATCAATTCGATTTCTAGAGGTTTGAGAGGGATTGACAACCATTTCTATATCCTTCTACTCAAATAGGTCAATGAGCCTCACTAATGCGAGCTCAAGTAATGTTTGCTCAACAAACTATCAAGGCCATTTTTCTCTTACTCATATCACAAAATAATTCATGCATCTTCCTTTTGGCGTTCCCTTGCACCTCCCAGTGCAATTGCTAGTTATAAGTTTTAAATAAACTACAGGTAGTCTAACTTTGGTTCAAATTTTAAGATTTTTTCGTCTATACTACTATTTCCTATGCTACTGCTTTACAACGTTTCCTTTGCAACATATGGTGCAATTTATAGTTTTATTAAGTTAAAAATAAGGGCTTGCATGATTATATATTCTACAAGGATTATGGCATTATGTGTTGAACATTTTTTAAAAATCAATGCCTATTATACAATTTCAAGAACTGTCATAACTCCTCACATAATTCTTTAAAGGGTGCTAGCTCATTGGAAGAGCACATACCATGTAGGAGGTTGGTGGTTCAATTCCACTGTACCGTAACATGAATTATTCAATGATATTGTTGATTTTTTTAATTAAATTTTTTATATTGATTTATTTTAATGGTGATATATTTTTATGGATTCATTGTTTTATATTGTCTCTACAAAGACAATAGATAAGATTAAAGACATTGTCTCCATAAAGACAATATGTCTTTAATTCCAAATATTGTCTTTGGAAAGACAAAAATGAAATTGTCTCAAGTGAAGACAATTTATCCAGAAATTGTCTTAAAACCCCCCTTTGTGTTGTAGTGCAACTATTGTCTTTGGAGAGACAAAAATGATTGTGATATATATTGTCTTTATAGAGACAATATTTTAAGACAATTTAATTTGAGACACCCACTTAAAGACAATATTTAAGACAACACACAAGTTTTCTTTTGTCTCAAATTAAGACAATTTACCCAAAAATTGTCTTAGATATTGTCTTAAAACCCCCCTTTAGGTTGTAGTGATAGGAGTAGAAATCAATGTCTACATTGAAATAAATGCATCTAGTGTAAGGTATTAAATAGGATTAGAAATCAATATCTACACTGAAATCAATGCATGTAATCCAAGCGATCACATAGGATTAGAAATAAATAACTACATTGAAATCAATACATCTATTTTAGTGAAAAACCAAAATATCCATGACTTTATAGATCTAAATTTTACGTTTATATTTTTCTTTGTCTGTCTCTTCCTTCTTCCCTCTCTCTTAACCTTCCATTTTTGTATATCTCCCTCCCACTATCCTTCTTCCTCTCCCCCTTCCCCTCTCATTGATCTCTCTCTTTCCACCTCTCCCTTTGTAACACCTACCATGTTAATTAACCTTACCATAAAAAAAAAATTACATTCTACTATATGCTTAGAGAAAATATAAACATATAATAGCATATTATAATTTAACCATCCAAAAATTACACTACGCATAAGTTTGATCTTGCATTTGATATTTATATTTTTTGTACTCGGCATTTAATTACCACAAATACTTTCGCAATTTCGTAATGACAAGTTGCATAAACTATGGTTCAATTCTCACAGTTGTCCTTACATGATTATCCTGTCTCCTATTAAGTCTTTTGACTACCACAACCCTTAGAGTGCTAGCATATTGATTTTTGTTGGATTGTGTTTACGTTTCCAAGGCCACCTCGCCATCTCCACTCTGTCCGATTTACTTTTGCAATCAACGATGGAAATATTTGGCGGTAAGGGTTTAGATATAACCCTTAACCCTAACTTCTTTTCCCATTTTCTCTCCTCTGGCCGCATGAAGGTTTTTCTCTGCAACACTTGCCGAGCTTTGTCGCCTCTGTACACGGTCATGGATTTTCTCATGTGTGGGATTTCTTCACAGGATTACTTCTTCTATCTCGTCTTAACTGTTAATGTGAGTTATCTCTACGCCCATTCCAATAGTGGAGTTTTTGGGTAACTCTCTCTACGTTGTTTACATGAATGGGAGTGGAGTGTTGTTTAAACAAGTTTGAAAAAATGGTGTAATCCATCTGGCTGCTATGCTCGCACAACCGTGCCAGTCTAACAAGTTTCCAAAACATAGGTAAATTTCATTTTTAACACAATATGAGGTTTTTAATTCAGTCACTCATATTCTTTCGTTCTTCAATTTATATTTTTACACACTTGAATTATGAATATCTAACCCTCACCTTCCTCTATCGGTTTCAGTCTTATCCATTATGGCAGTCAACCACATTCTTGGATTTTTCCTTTACAGTCAGGTGATTATAGTTTATGTTACCTTCTCTTTGATTTACATTTAGGGTTTTAACACGATTAAATCTACATTTCCCAAGACTTATAGTTTTGGCTTCTCGGTTTTTTGAGTACCCTTCTATTGCCGAATAAGGATTGTTCATCAATTCGACTATGGTGTTTCGGCTAACGACCTCTTCTCCTTGTTCAAATAGGTACCCATCCATCGTATTTTCACTTGTCCACAAGCTCTCCAGCGTCTTAGTTTTGAGTTACAGTAGGGTTTTGACTGTAAATCTTTTAGCACCATTACATATACTATTTTTGATTCTCGTCTAGTTCATGAGAGCCAAAATCAATGGTTACTACTTATGAATTATGTAAATTGTTCCCAGTTATTTAATTTCCATCTTCATTACCACTTGTTCAAGCAGGTTTCATTTGAATATTCATGCCGGTTCTTAATTGGGTTTTTCCCGAATCTTTATGTTTTAATATGAGTTCTAAATGTTGTTTGTTTTTAACTTCAATTCTTTTTCATTCAATTTATTCCATGCAGTTTATAGTTGTGTTCCATATAATAGTTGTTTAGATTTTGGAAACAGTATTTACCTCGGTTAACTATTTATCAATATACTGCATGATTTCTTGTCTATTATGTTTTTTTCCAAATCAGATATTTCGCTATTTCTTTTCAAGTATTTTTTCCAAAGAATATGATTACTAAATTATTCGTGCACAGTGAATGTTTTACTAGCTTGCAGAATGGGTTCTAGAAAAGTTTGTTTTCTTTTCTTCTGTATAATTATTTTCTAGAAATTTTAATACCAGAGGTTCTCTATACTTAGCTATGGTGACTGGACCACCTCCAAAGTCTGTCTGTGTATAGTTATATTAAAGGAGAACGATGTGTTATGGATACCTCGGGTCTGGAATTGACAGTTCTCCCCAACCATTTTTAGAATGTCATTCAGCTATATGTTGCGAGTTTTTGCTGTTATGAAATTTTATTCAATAACTTATAGTTCCTTTGGTATCTCTACTTCCATTTCTTAGTGGATTTTATTCCATGTAAAGTGGTTGATTTTAGAATTTCCTATCGCCTTCTTTAACAAGTTTAATATCACTGTACCGGTACATTAATGTAACTATCGTAATTTATTTGTCACAGTTACCCTAAGTCTACTTCCATATACACATGTAGCATTAGACTATTTCCCTTATTCTATCGATAGCTAACTTCTACTCTTTATTTAGTAGTAAATCTTTTTTTATTTCTCACAGTAAAACTAACTCAGTAAACTCAGAAAACCATTTCACATTTATTTCACCGAACCTGTAAATAACATGATTTAATCATAAATGTACACAACACTCAATCTCATTCAATAAATACTCTTATAAAATAATTTAATGTCCATGTTGCTAATGAAATACATCTCTTGTAAATATATTTTAAAAATAAATCAGTTCCTGTTTAAGTTTACTGAATACTCAGATACTTATCAGAATGTGCAATTCCCTACTGATGTCCACCCAAACTTCAAGAGAGGTGATCACATCCTTCTCTTTCCCCTGTTCTCCACGCCTGATAAGTAAAATTTAATAGTATTTTCGGCTATGACCTCAGGATCCCAAGTCCAGTCAGTACCAGAAAATTTTCGGTAACGCTCAGTGCTTTCCACTGGTCTCTACCAGCTCAGGAAACTTTCTCACTCTCTTCCTCTATCTCTGAATAGAACCCCTATTCCTCACTGAGATATTCCTCCTATCCTCAGAGGAACAGGTAATTGTTCCAAATTGTCCAACAAACCTTCAGTTCTTGGAATCCTTTTACCATCATCATTTTTACTTTTTATCGAACCAATTCCATAACCAATTTTTTTTTCCAAATAACCAAAATAAATAACTTTTCGAGAAATGATAATTGTCTTAGTTTTATTTTTAAAGTAAATAATAACTAAAATGTCAGATTACTAGCTAGCAACTAGTTAATTCTAAATTTAGCTGTTAGAACTTCCCCCTTGAAGTAACACCGTCCTCACTGTTTCACTCCAGCTCATAAAATAGCTCTGGGTAAGCCTCATGCACAAATCCTTCTTCTTCCCACGTAGCCTCATCTGGGCTAAAGTTCTTCCACTGCACTTAAACCTGGGTGATGAATCGCTTCCAGAGAATAATTTCTCTCATGTTCAGTATGCGTTGAGGCTCGACCAAAAACTTGTCGTCTAGCTCTACCTACAAACAACAAAGTTTCCTGTCAATTTTTCATAAAGAATTCATGCTTCAAGTCAGGATATTCTAACCCTATCCTACCTGAATATTCTACCAATGAATTACGTGCTTCATATCATTCACATATCGATTTAACAAGGACACATGAAACACATTGTGTACCCAGATGTGGCTGGGCAAAGCCAACAGATATGCCACAGGTCCTACCCTTTCCAAAATTTGGAGGGTCCACAGAACCTGGGGGCTAACTCGGCACAAGAGGCCCACCTCAAGGTGATCTTCCTAGGTTTGATCCTCACATACACATGGTCAGCCTCCTCGAATTATCGATAATTCCTCTTCTTATCTGCATATACCTTCTGTTGATCTTGTGCAGCCTTTAGGTTTTGCCTGATCTTCTTTACCTCCGATTCCATTTCAGCCAGCATTTCTGGCCCAAGCATTAACTTAGTTTCTGGGTCACTCCAATTAATGGGAGTGTGGCATTTCCGCCCATAGAGAGCTTCGAAAGGACTCATCTTAAGAGATTCCTGATACCCATTGTTGTAAGCAAATTCAACTAGGTGTAAGTAATCTTCCCACTTGGTTGTCTGCTACATCACGTACATCTGCAACATGTCTTCCAAAACTTGGTTTACCTGTTCTGTCCGACCATCCGTCTAGGGGTGATAAGCACCGTTTAAGTTTATTTGGGTCCCCAGACCTGTAAACAATGTTTTCGAGAACATTGAAGTAAACTTGACATATGTCTCTGAAATAACATTCTTTGGAATGTCGTGCAGTCTAAAGGTTTCCCTCATAAAAATATCTGCTATTTGTACAGTCTTGTAAGTAGAATGTACAGGTATAAAATGTGTAGACTTAATCAACCTATCGATCACCACCATGATGGAGTCATTGTGCCTCTTTGACTGTGGTAAACCCATAATGAAGTCTAGGGATATGACCTTCCACTTCCATTCAGGTACTGGTATGGGCTGCAACAATCCTGTGGAATATCGATGCTCCACCTTGACCTGTTGACACTCCAAAAATTTGTTTAAATATTCAGCAATGTTTCTATGCATACCAGGCTAGAAATATATGTTCCTAATAGAAATTAACATTTTCTGGTATCCTGGGTGTCCTGCATAATTACTTCGATGATACTCATTCATGATTAGCTCCTTTAGATCCACACGGTTTGGTACATATGGCTTTCCTCTAAAGGTTACCATTTGTTCTTTATTAACTCCATATTCAGAAGTGTTTCCTTGCATATTGGCCTCTTCCATTTGCTTCCATAGGAATTGTTATTCAGGATCCTTCTGTGCTTCCTCTTTCACTTGATCCAATAATTTTCATTCAAGTTGATTATAGTAAAGCTCATAAACATAATGCAGCTTCCTACTTAAGGCATCTGCCACCTGATTTTCCTTACCTTTCATGTGTTGAATGTCCATATCAAACTCACTTAGGAAAGCATTCCATCTTTCCTGTCGGGAGTTTAAATCAACTTGTCTGAAATAACTAGTTAGGCTACTATGATCATTTTTTAGTATAAAATTCTTTCCATGTAGGTAGTGTCTGCATACCCAGAGTGAATGTACTACTACTGTTAACTCTAGATCATAGGCTGAATATCTTTTCTCATTCTCCTTCAACTTTCTTGAATCATAAGCCACTACATTTCCTTCGTGAGACAAAACTGCCCCAACTCCCTCTTTACAAGCGTCTTTACAAACTTCAAATTCTTTGTTCGGCTCATCTACCCTCAACACTGGTGCAGTGTTCAATATCTTCTTCAACCTCTCAAAACTATTCTGGCACTCATTAGTGCACCTAAATACTTTTCCTTTCCTCTACAAGGAGGTGATTGGAAAAGATGTTATGAAGAATCCTTCAATGAATCTTCAATAGTACCCAGCCAATCACATAAAGGATCAGATATCTGCTGAATTTTGGGGAAATCTCATCCCATGATTGTCTTGATTTTATCTAGATCAACAACAATCCCTTCTGCTGAAATGACATGGCCTGAGTACTAGATTTCTGTTTTGAAGAAATCACATTTGTTGAATTTACCGTACAACTAGTGTTTTCTTAACATTTCCAGCACAATCCTTAGATGTTCTCTATGCTCTTCCTGGTTCTTAGAATATATTAAAATATCATCGATAAATGTGAGTGCAAAGTTATGTAGGAAAGGGTGAAATATACCATGCATTAACCTCATAAATGTCGCTGCTGCATTTTTTAACCTAAAGGGTAACACCACAAATTCATAATGGCCATACCTGGTACGAAAAGCAGTCTTACAAATATGTTCATCCTTGATTCGGATCTGATGATATCCAGACCTTAAATCTATTTTTGAGAATTTCATGGCCCCCTTCACTTGATTTAACATATCATCGATCCTTGGTAAAGGATATTTATTTTTTGTTGTTAACTTATTGAGCTGTCTATAGTCCATGCAGATTCACATGGTTTTGTCCTTCTTCTTTACGAATAGCACTGGTGCTCCCCAAGGCGACACACATGGATGAATGTATCCTTTGTCCAACAGTTCTTGTAAATGCATTTTTAATTCAGTTAATTTCGGAACACACATTCTGTAAGGAACCCTTGACACAGGTGATGCTCCTGGCATTAATTCAATGGTAAAATAAATATCTCTTCTTGGCGGTAATCCGGGTATATTTTCTGGAAATACATCGACGAAATCTTTTACCACTGGTATTTTCTCCATCACAAGAGATTTTTCCTTAGAATTGGCATATCCCACCCGGATAGCATAAATATGACATCCCTTCCTCATACACT
Source organism: Pinus albicaulis (assembly GCA_034641835.2). Taxonomy (NCBI): domain Eukaryota; kingdom Viridiplantae; phylum Streptophyta; class Pinopsida; order Pinales; family Pinaceae; genus Pinus; species Pinus albicaulis. The sequence goes on from CM076570.1 coordinate 1,065,551,490, forward strand.
TATTCATTTGGGATGTTGTAATAGGACGTAGCTGTAGCGGTTTCTTGATTCCCTGAATCTGTTTGTGTGTACCATCTTTCATTCTGTAATAAATGACATTTTCTTTATAGTCCACCAAGGTCCAATGTTTTTCTATCCAATCCATACCCAGAAAAACATCATAAGACAACAATGGCAATATGTTCATGTCTACGTTTAACTGTTGGTCTACAATTTCCAATGTGCAGTTTGGAATTTTGGCAGTTACTTTTCTTTTTTCTCCTGTGGCTAGCTGTACCAGCCAAGGATTTTTTAATTTCTACCCTTTTATTTTATATACTTCCACTATTTTGTGATTAAGTTGACAGTATTTTTTGGTGTGACCTCAGGACCCCAAGTCTAGTCAATACTAGAAAATTTTTAGGAACTCTTAGTGCTTTCCACTCGTCTCTACTAGCTCAGGAAAATTTCTCACTCTCTTCCTCATTCTCTGAACAAAACCCCTATTCCTCACTGGGATATGCCTGTTATCATCAAAGGAACAGGTAACCTTCAGTTCTTGGAATCATTTTACCATCAGCCTTTTTACTTTTTATGGAACCACTTCCATAACCAATTTTTATTTCCAAATAAATAAAATAAATAACTTTTCCAGAAATGATAATTGTCTTAGTTTTCTTTTTAAAAGAAATAATAACTAAAAGGTTAGATTACTATTTAGCAACTAGTTAATGCCAAATTCAGTTGTTACACCCTCCCTTTCTCTATATTTCTCTTATTCTCTCTTCCCCCTACCATCTATATCCATATTTATACCTCCATCCATCTCTCCTTATTTGTCTCTGTATCTCATTACCCTAAATACATGACATGCTCTCTCTCTCTCTCTCTCCATATCTATCTCCTTCCTTCCTCTATTTTCCTCTCTTGTATACCCTATGTTCCCCCTCCATCTATATCTCTATCTCCCATTCTCTCCCTTTCTCACTCCTAAAAAATATATTCTCTCTCTCTCCCCCTCTCTCTCTTTCTCTCCTCTCTCCTTAGCATCTTTCTATCTCTCCCTTGTTACTCCCTCTCCGCCTTTCTCTCTCTATGTGTGTCTTCCCCTTACAACTCCATCTCTTTCTCTAATCTCTCTCTTCTTTCCTCTCTCTTCCTCCCCCCCATCACACACACACTCTCTCTCTCTCCACCCTACAAATATATCATTATCTCCCTCTCTCTCTCCTTCTCACTCTCCCCTCTCCCCCCCCTCCATATCTATGTATCCATGTCTCTCTCTTCCACATCTTTCCCTATCTCTATCATCTCCTTTTCTCTCCATGCCCTCCTCTCCTCTCTCCCTCATTCCATATTCATCTCTCCCTTATCAGTGCACCTCTATCTCTGAATGTCTTTTCTCCTAATAATTTATTATCAAATTTTACTCAAACTCATTAAAAAAATGTTTAAAAAACAAAAACATGCAACCCAAACTATTTTACTGAAACTCATTTTTTTTTAAACAAAATTATGCAACCCAAACTTTTACTTGTGAATAACATTCTACATCACAATAATAACTATAAAAATTATATACACAGTGAGAATAACAAATTCACGAATCCAAACCAAATATAACCATATGTATATCTTCAATATTAATTCAATATTAATCCATGGGTATCTCTAGATATTGAGAAATATATATTTATCTCTAAAGATTCCAATCAAGTATATCAATACTAAGTAAAAAATAATTATAACCTTTTTTCTTTTACAATTAATTAAAACATGTTATAAAATTAAATTAAAATAAATTATTTGTAAAATAGTTTTATTTTGAAATAAGTTATGGTTCTTGGGCATGTGGTATTGATAATTCATGGTATTGGCCCATGGTATTGTAACCGAAAAATTAAAAGCCTAGATCCATAAAATAAAAAATAAAAAATATCTCATATCTCACATATCACATCTTCACACTCATCTAACACTCTCCCATCTAATGCTCATGTTCACATTATAGCCATTAAAAATTTAATTCTCGACATTAACATGTTATACTTCAAAAAAAATATTAAGACACTTATTTCAAGTTTTTATTATTATTTATATACCGGACAATATTTAAAAAAAAATTATTTATTTATTTATTTATTTGTAATTTTGGTAGGATGACATCTTTACATCTTCTTCAACATGTCCAAATACATCACCCCGATTGGGGAGGGGAATTGAACCTATGATGAGTGTCATAATAGCCCACCTCATCACTGTTTAACCAAGACCCCACAGACAAAAAAAAATTAAACTTTTATATATATAATTTTCAAAATAATTTATAAAATCATATTAATTACAAAGATTTAAAAATTAAATTTATAGTTATTATAAAAAATTTAATATTTTTATATTATAATTTTTGTTATAAATATTTAAAATTTATTTTTTTTTAATTTTTTTTAAATGGTCATGGGATGATGTAGATCCTATTCAACTTATCTTTAACAAAAAAAAAGTTTGTTCAACTTTGTGTTAGATTTTTGTTTTGTTTGTTTGTTTTTTTAATTTGAAAAATAATAAAGTAATAATATTTGTTTTTTTATTTAAAATTAATGATTTTTTTGTTAATGTATTTTTATTTATTTAATTATATTTATTTGTTTAAATTAAATTAGAATTATTGTAAATAATAATAAAAATTAATATTTTTATATTATAAATTTTATTATAAATATTTAAAATTTAATTTAATTTAATTTTTTAAAATGGTCTTTGGGTGATGTAGATCCTATTCAACTTAAAGAGGTTTGTTTCAACTTTGTGTTAGATTTTTGTTTTGTTTTTGTTAGTTTTTTTAATTTGAAAAATAGTAAAGTAATAATATTCGTTTTCTTATTAAAATTAATGTATTTTTATTTTTATTTTTATTTTTTAAAGATAATATATTAGTATTGTGAAATTAAATTAAAAAATATGTTTTTAATATTTATTTAGTAATGTAATGTTATATATATATATATATATATATATATATATCATAATTAAAATTGTAAATAATATATATATGGGCATGGAATATGTATTAAAAGTGCTTCTACTTTCAGCTTCAAAACCTACACCAAGTGGACATGCTCGCATCATGTGAAAAATATTTGACACCTATCGAGAGTCATTAGATGAGTAGTGGTAGAAGTTTAGAAATTTTGTTTGTTTAATCATGAATTGGGTAGCTAGCATTTACATTTTTAATAGCATGTTAAAGAAACAATAGATAACATAACTTATAAGGCATATAGAGACAGAATTAAAAAATTTGAGTTTTGATTGGATTTTAACTCTTTGAGGTGACCAACAGACTTGGTGTTCTATGGGCATGTCGAGGCTACGAAGCATTAAAAGTGTTGATGTAACTTGTTATTTTTATAGAAATGAATCAATAGTGACGTACTACTAAACTTACCAGAAAAAAGTGTTTCTACTTACTAAGAGCTCACATTCGTTGGACGTAAGGAAATATTACCCAAAGACATCTAGTAAGAGTGAGAACATTCCCACTTAGCACCATCAATCTGTAATTTTAGGTGGCCTTGTTTTCCTTGAATAATGGTGATGATTCAACCTACATTCATGGATAACATCTAGTGATTGTATTAGGATCCATAACATTGCAAGAGAAATAAATATAATAATCAAGCAACAAACATTCAAACCATGTACAACATGATTTACCCTTGAAAACCCCAACTCGAAAAAAACCAACCAATAATAGATCTGTTATTGTCCTTGAGTAAAACATATCCAAGCTGACCAACATCATGACTTTTCACTGCTAAAATTTGGTTCAATACAATGGGGAATTCCCAAGCCTTCTAACGACTTAAACTAAATGTAATGTCATGAAATCAATACCATGAGTCACCAATACCAGGTGCCCAGAATCACAACTGTTAACCATAACTATTGACAAAAACTCAGCTCCACTACTGGGTCAAATTTATCTAACAAGCCCCCCTTTAAACTTGACTTTGGGATTTCCTTGACTAAATCTAGCCAAACAAGCCAAGTGAACTAGCAATGCTCACCTCTAGTCAAACAAAAAAAATATCATATCTGCCATCCAAATATTCTATCAATCATTATTGAGAACACCATATTTTTTTTGGTCTCCCTTAACGTGGACAAAGAAGGAACTAGTCTCATCACCTAATCAAACCTTAGTTTTATTTTTTGCAAACACATCGACAATAGAATCAACAACCTATTCAAATTTCTTATATCTAACAAGGTGGAACTTTTGAAGAATACCACTACTCTCCGTTAATGATTAGATTAGTGCATGTACAAAGAAAATGATACAACACGCATTACATTCCTTATGAAATTATCTCCATGTCAAAAACTGATGTGTGCATTATGTCCATGCCTTCGAGTCCTCCCTCATGAGTCTTCGTGATTTCCTCATATACATAGTCTCCTTTATACAAGCATGGCTATAACATATACTTTTATACATACTTTATAATTCCAAAATGACTATGATTTTCTTAAAATAATAAAATATACCGTCATGTTTTATAACTAGGAACAAGAATCATCATGACTTTGTTTTCTCTGCCAATGGTTATTTGAGTCCATAATCCCTGCACATTCAATTGTTTGTTTTCACATGGAAACATCTCATGCAACACTTCATAGTCATAGTCAAATCCCTTTTTACCACTACTACCCCTGTGATTCTTTTCTATATACACTACATAGTGAGGGCTCTAGCATTTTCCTTCTTAATTGCATCTATACTCAATTCATGATGTCCTTCACGATCTCCATCAGCTTTGGTTGTTCAGATAATCCAGGAAAACTCCATCCACATACAATGTGTTGTTCCATGCATGGTGGATTGCATTGGATCTCGATTTTTGTGGACCTCCAACATTCCTCTTTGCATTTATCATAGCTCTTAGCTCTGTGGTACCCGTTTTCTCCTCTAGCGACTTGTAACAGGTGAAGTCCACAAGATAACACAAAGAACATTAGAAGGACCCCTTTCATATTTATCGCAATGACTTGTCATGAGATTCTTGAAGACATTCAGGCTCCACAACAACCACCAACTTCGAATTTCATGAACACCATTACCAAGCCACTCTCTTCTTCCAAATTACGATAAGGTTCAATCAGGAACATGCCAGCACTTTCTTACGATAATTGGCACACCATCTTCTTCCGTAACCCTAGCACTGTGAAACCTCACCATCTTGATCCAAAATTAACGAGGCCATTGACCTCCCTTTGTATATATAATTCTTCGTTGATTTTTTCATTTAGCAAGCCAATTACACCCTTGGTCGCTAAGGCATTCCCCTGAAGCCAACTCTTGGCTATAATACCACTTGTTAGGATTCAAAATATTACGAGAGAAAAATATATAATAATCGAGCAATAAACACTCAAACCGTGTACAACATGGTTTACCTTGGAAAACCCTGACTAGGGAAAAACAAGCTAATAAGAGATATATTGTCCTTGGCTAAAACACAACCAATTCACCCAACAACCTAAGCTTTCACGGCTCAACCTTAGATCAATACAATGGAGAATTCCCAAGCTTATTAACAAACTCAACTACATGTAATACCACGAGTCACAAATACGAGGTGCCCAAAACCACAATTGTTAACCATAACTATTGACACATACTCAATTCCACCACTACATCAAGTTTATCTAACAGATCTTTGTCCTCACTGTCGATCTGCCAACTCAGTGATGATAGGTTTTTCCACCATGTAATATATATATATATATATATATATATATATATATATATATATATATATATATATATATATATATATATATATATATATATATATGAAGAAGATAAACAATATGGATGACAAGAGGCACTCGAAAATGTCTTTCAACTCTAGCGATAACCAACAACAACTCAAGCAAGGATGTCACCAAGAACCAACTCTTGGGTAAATATTTGGAGAATACAAAAAGATTCCATCTTGTAGGATAGTGAAAATACTAAAAATATTATTATTATGTAAATTTAAAGAGAATTTGTGGCACAATAAAGACATATAAAACAAATGAAGCAAAAATATTACAAGGTGGTGTCCAACCCTAATTTAGAAGATCAAAAATATCTTTCAATTTTGACTAACACAAAGAAGAAAATCAACATTGCTAAAATATAAACCAACTCCCACAACATACATAGCCAAACTAGACATTGGATAATTTTAAAAACACCATCAGATATAAAAAATATGTTTTCTTTGTGAGACTAAAAATTTTAAAAAAAGAACACTTTCTAAATCAATTCCAAAATATCTATTACAAAATTAACCTTTCAGCACCTCAAAAATGAAAGATTGATACTCTTTGAATGCATCTCTTTTTCATAAATATTAAAAAAATGTATCCTCTAAATTATTTTACGTAATTAAAGTACTTAAATATTAATCATAATAATCATAAAATTTAGTTTTCAAAGCACTTGTAATAAAACAATCATTATAAACCATACACCAAACACGTGACTCATGAAACATTTCAATTTATCTCCATTTTTCAGAGGGAAAAAAAGGCTGATTTGTATTAAACAACAAACCGTACATTACAATCATAATTGCGTTTCAAAGTGACATCTTTATGTATCTCCATTACCATACACTATCATTCAAAATGTTCAAGAAAAAGGTGCATGCATCCACCAAAAGATGATAACAATGTAGGAAGAACCATCGGGATAAAGTCTTTGTCATCCACAATTGTCTCCCATGTTTAGTGGAAAATCAAAGAAAGGACTGAAACGGAGCATCGAGTCGCAACTTCTACCGACAATATGCACTAACGACGTCGATGTTTCGACAACGACCGTTACCTACGGCCCACTAGCTAATCAGGAGTTAGACGCACCATTGGTCGGAACTCCTTCATAAATATTATTATATAATAATTAATTTTTATTTCAGTGCTCCAATGGAATCGATGGTTTGCCCATTTGAGTATCAATTTGAATTTTAGGGCGACTTGCAAGTTTCATTCCAGATTCATTTAAAGAAATATAATTATTTGTTTTCCGGTTATAAAAACGAAGCAAAAAAACCAAAAAGATTTATGTATGTTTTAACATTGGTGTTTGGCCTAACACTGGGAAATTGTCCAATGAAAACGGATGGAAATTATTTTTTTAAGAACATTGTGATATATTGAATTCAAATTTGAGCTCATAATTAGATAGCATAAGTAAATGCACTATTATACTGATCTTAATTTTGTAGAATTTGAAGACCTTATCAAGGAGGTATTTGATAACTATATTTTTGTGAAATTTGAAAACAGTAGTTGTTCTTTAAGTTTCTTATTTTGGTGGGTTTCTTATTAAGGGTGTGGAGAGTCTCACTTTATAGTGGCTAAGGTTAAGTGGGGAAAACGGGAAAACATTGTTTATGACTAAGGTGAAGTGTGGATTGCTTCATTTTCTTCTTTAACAAAAGTTTTATCTTTATGCATGTTCTTTGAAATGTTATTTTTATTTATTCTATTTATACATGTTTTTAATGAATGATGTCCTATAAGCGATTCACACAAGTGATATTGTTGTGAGAGACATAGTCAACATGCCATAACAAAGCTACCATAAGTGACATAGTTAAGCATCAATACACTGAAGCAATACACACAAACCATGATACATCATATTAGACATCACATATAAGTGGCATACCTTAAATAATAACACATAAATGAATGATGACCATCAAAGCATATGCATCAATGCACCATAAGTTACACATAATTAATGTTTTTACATGACGAACAAAACTAACACACCATAAGAAACACACAAAAACTAAATTGACCAATGAAAATAGTAGCTATAATATATGATAAGTTATATAATGAACTTCTACCTTTTATTAGCCAATCCAGCCTTGACATGGTGATGCCTCTTTTTTGAAAAAAAATAGTGTAATCATAAATATGAGGATGTGAAGAGAATACAATGCAAAATACGAAGAGTTGGATGTGAAAACACTAATACAACGTAATTAAACAAGCATATTTTGAATTTCTATTGCAAGTTGGCAATCTATATTAAAATAAAATTTGAAAATTAAACTTATTTTCATCTCTTAAAACCAACTAATTTATACCTCAATTTTTTTTTGGCTCATATTTCTACCAGCATCTTTGAACGGTTCCGATATCGACATATTTGTCTCAGGATATAAAGGTGAAGTACAAGGCAGATAGACTTAAACATATTTATGAAAAATTTCAAAGAGAAAGGCCGATCAAATTTGAAGTTTACGTGGTATTTATAATTTGCCCGACAATAGCAGAAAATGGTGGGTAAGCACTGGCTGTCAAGTCCTCCGATGTCGTTTATGCGTTATTGGTAGATGCCGCGAGTAGATAAGATTATCTCCATTACGCGTGTCAGATTCTTCCAGGAATTCTGAGTGACACAAACTTCATTGGTAATCTTTTTGCGAGTTGGAACTTGGTACCACACTTTTGGCGATTTCTCCGCCTTAGTGCCACGATTCTCCGCGTACAAACATTGCTCAATTTTTTTCTTTTACCCGCAGAAAAAAATCTGGTTCTTCCTGTAATTATCCGATTGGGATCCGAATGGGACTCGCTAGGGTTTCGCTCTACGTCTGATGATGAAAGGCTCCCGTTATATCTGGTGGTCACATGGCCCGTGTGATGTAAGGTAAGTGATGTGTGAGTGTTGATGGTCATGTTTGAGTATATAGAAGTGATGTGCTTTATGAGAAATATCGACTCCGTTGTTGTGGTGATAGCTAATTTTTTTTTTTTGAAAGTTAAATTAATGTTATATTATTATGTGATTGGAAAATTAGATGGTTAAATATTTTATTTTAATCAAATTTGGATGATTGTCATTTTTAGAGGGAGAAAAAACTCTCGTTTATATTTTGTACCATTACAGTTATGAAAAAACCAATTTGAAAACATATAGTCCATGTGTGTACAAAAACTTAAACTGTTTAAAATAGTCTTATATCAACAATAGTTTTGTCCCAATCTGTATAAGAGTTCTATATCAATTACAATTTTGACCCAATTTGTATTTGTCATTGTTACATATCAGCAATACCCATGTGTATTCTTGAAAATGCAAAAGTATTTAGATATATCAATTATTTACTCAAAGCCCACTAGCCCTGCTAAGGAGTCAAAAAGAAACATTGTATATGTAATGGGTCTATCCGGTATTGAGTCACCATCCCGGCAAAAATTCTGGGCCTATCCCCTAGTGTCAAGATAACACTAAAAAAAAAGTTACCATTCCAGAGGCCCCGACCCCAGAAACATCTGATAAAGTATAGTGCATAACTCCAAATATGCGCTCTAAAACTTTCTTCGACAGTCGATCTGTAGTAGTGTTTTTATCCTAGTAGATGTGTGTGTAGCTAATAGTGGAGAATGTCCGGCCAAGCTCATTGATCCTTTCCAACCAGTAAGTGAGGTTCCCTCATGCCAGTGTGTTATGGTGGTTCATGTAGTCAATAAGTACTTTGGAGTCCCCAAAGACCCAAAGTTTGTCTATGTAGAGTTGTCTGGAGAACCTGAGAAGTCTCGAGAGCGCCAACACCTCAGCCTTGGTGTTAGTCTCCATTCCACCGAACCAGTGGATCATGTAATGACACGTAGGAGCGATCGTGAGCCATGCTCTGCAACCACAACGTTGTTGTTGTGTCTCTACGTCAAAGAATCCCACTGGATAGTGCATCTCAAAATGTCCAAACCTATGTGAAAGATATTTTGGTGGCCCATCTATAATATTTTGTCCCTTTCAGGTCTTCAGAATCTATCCTGCTTCCCACTCTGGTGTAATTTTTTTCTCTTCAAAAACCCCCTTCTTTCTACAACACTGAATCCTCCTGTGTGCTATGATGGGAATGTTCCTGAGGTTATATCCTTTTCCTATCCACCACATGCAGCATTCCTGAGAATATGTGAATGATGCAACCTCAAATCTTAAGGTTTTCCTCAGTTGATCCTAGATGCATCTGGAAAAAGTAAACTGATAAAATAGGTGTTCATTATCATCCTCTGCAAGTTTGCACAGATAGCAAAAACCTAGATCACTCCAGCCCTGTTTCCTAAGATTCATCCAGGTCAAATTTATGTTCTTACTTACCAGCGAGAAGAATATGATTTGTTTAGTATGTGCCCTCATTTTCCAAATGTCCGTTATCCATTTTGTCATCATGGCCTCCCCCTTCTATGTAATCAACATTTTATAAGTGTCCTTCGGCTGTATGTTACCTTCATGAATTCTACCTCGCCATGTAATATGATCACCCGTGGACATTAATTCCTTCATGAACACCCTCCACTCCTCCACGATCTGTTCTGTGATTGAAATATCCTCAGTATCCATCCACTTCAGTGCGCCCTCCTACCAACCTTTTATAATCTGTCCAAGCTAAAAAAATCCCCTTGTTTTGTAAGAAGTTGTTCAGTTGGGCACTCGTGCAATTGATATCCAGATGACCCCTAATGCCACCATTTCCAATAATAATTTTCCTACCATTCCCAAAAGTCCAATACAATTTTTTTTCTAGTATACGCCAGACCTTCCTAAAGCTGGCCCAAATGTATAACCACCCACGGTCCTTATCCCAACCATCCACCGATATGGTTTCTAAATTCTATGATCCAATATATTTAAAACGGATGGTGTCTCTCCATATCCTAGGTGTATGAAAACACCTCCAAATCGACTTAATAAGAAGGGATTTTCCAAAGATATAAGTATCCAGGATGCCCCACCCACCGTGTTAGTATGAATCTTAATTGCAAGTGTACAAAAAAATATCACTTTAGCTGTGCATAACAAATAGACCTAACAACAAAAGATGTCTGCCAATATCCTTAGATTTGCAATTAGTTGATCAAGATAAATGCTGCAAAAATCCAGATTTATGCATAAAAAGATATCAAGCAATAAATAAAAGTAAGGTTTTGCTCCATGCATCCAATAGACAAAACAATAATAAATTTTTAAAGAATTTTTTGTATTAATGGTGCCTGGGAGGAAAACATAGAAGGATGTTACTAGTTCCCTCAATGGGATGGGTTCTTGGAAGTCCTCAGCACTTCAAATCTAAAATCTCTCTCTCTCTTCATGGTGTAGAAAACCCAGACAAATATGGAACTCAAAGAGAGCTCACAAGAAAAATGGTAGAAAAATGTGACAATGATGGAGGATCAAAGTCAGACAAAAAGTATAGATCCAGAGTGATCTCAAGGCAACAAAGGTAGTGATTGGAAGGAAAAACTCTTTTATTTATAACAAAATATTGAGTTAGTCTAGATATTGGTGCATAATTAAAATATTATTAACCAAATCTAGATCCACCTTTTATGGAATATTTTGTTATATTTGTTGTAGGGAAAAAGAATTTGACTTGGGTCAAATCCCTTTATTTGTAAATAATAAATAAATAAATGATTTATTTCTTATTTTAAGGATGTGGTTGAATAATAATTAAATAAATAATGATTTATTTAATTATTTATAAATGATTTAGTCAAATTTAACGAGGAATATTGTTTAAATAAGGTTAAAATAATTATTCCTAGAAAATAATAAGATAAATAAAGGTTTATCTAATTAATTTTCCTGTTTTGGGTTAAATATGACCAGGAATAATAATTAAACTATTGTTTAACTAATTATTCCTTAAGGAAAACCAAAAAAATGTGGATTTGTTTAATATTCCTTATGGAGTTTCCTATTTAGACCATAAACAACTTAATAAATGTGTTTTACTAAGTTATTTTACATAGTGAAAGCAATTTTACTTAGGGTAAAATTGGTCTTACATGGTGTACTTGGGTCCATTGAATAGTAATAGGTTAGATGACGAAAAAATGGTGTAACAGATTGCCCCCGAGCGTGTGAGTGTTAGGAGCTAATCGTATGACTGAAGTACATTGTAAGAACTCAATCACTAGACATCGAAGGGGAAGTTAGAGATAGAGAAATATAAGGTAGACTAAAGTGCTAGAGAACTAGATCCTGAGGAGGCGAGACTTACAGGTGCGAAAAGTCTCTTTATGAGTGAGTACCTGTGCTATAGGCAGCGGGGAAGGCATACCTATGCCCACTGAGACAAAGTAAAAAAAGAATAATGTGTCCAGTAAACAAGGGACTGAAATATATAGTACATGCTGGCATAAAAATGAGCCAGATAAAAAATATGGTAATGAATCCCACATACATACTGTGCCTGGGATAACAGCCAGGACTTGTACAATAATATCTGAGTACATTAGATACAAATATAACCTAGATGCCCCTGTTTAAATAGGAAAGGGCTCTAAAAATCTGACTGATACATGCAATTAAAGAAAAGGCACTGCAAGCGGCTGAGGCCGACATCATCAAATATGTGAAGTTGCATCAAAGGCTGTGATGAAGAGGTCATCCGGGCGTGTGGGGGGCTACCTGGAGGGCCACCCCCTCATGAGGGCTGAGAAATCTCACACACACACCTAGGAATCACTGGTCCAATCTACTACATCACTAAACCATCAAGCATATGAATCTCAATCATGCTGTAAGGAGCTGGAGCTGAGAAACAATCAAGTCAAAGGGCTGTAAGGAGTCCCTTTGCCTAATCTGAGGCACAGAACAAGAGTGGAGGTTGGAAACAAGATACACCGCCCTCTAGACCTGTCTTCTGGAAGGAATAAGTTGATGTCGACAGAAGGAGATTTCCATAGGTGAGGCAATGAGAGGATCTCAACTAAGGCATAAGATAAAATAGTAGAGAGACTAACAGACTGACACCAATGATGATGATGAAATGGGGGGTACTGAGTAACGGACGAATGACTTTCCTTATTATAGCATAAAGGGCATGGATGACCTGGCAGCAACTAACACAAAATCAAAGGATAGGGCATAGTAGGACTGAAGGTTATAATGTGCGACATGAGAGAGAGATAAAGCAATGAAGGATGGAGGAATACAGTGGGATATAAAGGGACTTGGGATAGACTCCATGAATGCGATGATGACTCAACTCGGATGCTCTAAACAAGGGAGACTCTATGATGCTGCCACACAGTAAAGGTCTAATGGGAAACCTAAAAGAATGAGTACAAGATGGCATCTGATGATGAAAATCGACAAGAACATGGACATGTATGGAGGCAAAGTGGTGCCCCAAGTACAAGTGTTGTAAGTGAAGAAATTCGATTTTGAGGAGAGGTGAGGTGACCCTTCTTGGACAAAATGTGTCATGGTGAAGTATCAAATCACAAAAGACTAACAGATACCTATTTGAGAGCTCGGTGAGAGCTTTCCAACAGTGCTGACAGTTTGTCGAGCTAAGCTATGGTTTGGTCATAGCAGGCGAAAGAAAAATCAAGGGTTTCTCTTTTAATAAGGCGTATTCCCTCCAAATTCACTCATTTTCATGTGGAGCTGTGGTGAATGTAGAGAGGAGTGAAGGCCCTAAATCTTGTGGCGAGCGTAGCAAACAATCCAATCGTTGGAATCGAGATCTGTCAATTGCAGGTAAGAGGCCTAATCATACTATTTCATTTCAGTGGATTGAAAGTTCATTTTAGGGTCCCAAAACTCAGTAACAGACCCCTGCTCTTCTTCACGGCCGGGTCACACTTTTTGGGGAAAAGACTGTGACCTGGGTAGTAGGTTTTGGGCAGAAAACTATGACCTGTCCCTGGATTGGGCCTAAAAAGTGTGACCTGATAGAGAGGGGTTTTCCAGTGCTAGTTTTTGGTGGAGAACTGGGTTTTTATGTTTAGATACAGTCTTCCCTATCTGTACACTTGCAAATATGATGGTTTTGTGCAGATATGGCAGAATTATGGATCAACTGGAGAGAAAGAGACCTGGGCACATTACGGTCAGAGATCTGGGAGGATCAGGGTGTCCGCAGTGCACTGGCCTGGTTTCGGGTTCTGAAATTTGTGGAGAACACTCTGATGAGCACTGGAGAGCCCTTATTAGCTTAGATTGTCAGCTATTGGGATCCATACCATGAGGTATTTATAGTGCAGGGGCACCAGATTGAGTTGAAAGTCCAGGATATGTATTTCCTTAAAGGTGTCCCACCACTAGGGATGGTAGGGAATACTCAACCAGTGTTACCGTGAGGGTGGAACATTATGGAGTTTGTAGAGTGCAATTGTCAACCAGGTCTCCAAGTCAAAGGGATTCGGATACCCATCAGGGATCTAGAGAGGTTAGAGACCCGTGTTGTGGCCGCAGCATGCTGTGGATCCTGGACAATTAGGCGTTTCACCACATCACTAGAGTGCAGATGATGCTTGTGGAGAGTGTGTTGCATGGGACCTACTATGGGTGGGCCCAAATGATGTTGTCGTCGTTGAGACGACAGCTGTCGCTTTGGAAGTAGCAAGTGAACCATGACTGTGCATATGGTATAGTGTTGTGCTCGGTCTTCTTTGAGAAGATATCGACACTTTGACCTTGCATGTAGCTCCAAGATGGGGGCCCGAGAGAGCCTAGGATGCACTGGTGGGGGCGACTACTATGCAGGGGATGAGGTGGGGCGGTCGGACGAGTGTTCCGACCCGAGTTCTTTGCGCATTGGGATCAGATGCCATTGTACATAGATGACTATCCCTATAGTGGGATGATTTATTGTGGGGACTTGGAATTTCCCTTGCCGCTTGGTCGAGTATGGTGGCTCGATGGTAAGTAAAAAGTTGTTAATATTTTATGTGCATTTTAAAGTTTCAGAATATCATATATGGTACTGATTCTTTCAATTTTGGTATGCAAATACAGAACCAGTGAAACCAGCTGGGTATATGGGACGACCTATAGTATCAGGAGCTACAGGGCCTAGTGGATCGAGAGCATCACAAAATCAGGATGCAACATCTCTCCTGGAGGACATCCGCTGTAGATGTGAGAGGCTTTTGACCAATGTTTTAGAGCATGGTTGGCAAGATTTAGATGACCAGTACATAGAGCCGTGTATTGGTCTACCCTCAGAGTGGCGAGGGTTCATGCGACACATGGCAATGGCCGAACAAGGGATGTGTGACCTACGAGTTGCAGGAGCAGAGCCATTAGCTCGAGATCCTCGAGATAGTGATTAGGTGTGGGGGCAGGTGGTGCCCCCAGTTTTGAGTTTTTGTAACATGCTATGGGCATGTCATATGTATCAGAGTTAATGGACTCTAGAACATTTTGTACAACACATATTATGGATATGCATTGTTTTAATGATTTTAATGTTATTGTCTTCTGTGAAATGCGTGTGATAAATGCCAATCTAGAATATGGTTTGCAATGGTATCGACATAGTGATTTTGTGCTCTAGGTACATGACTGAATGTAATGATTTCAAATTCATGCATCAAAAGCTTCACTCATAAACATCTTCTAAAAAGGATAGGATTATGCACATGATAGACACCATTCAATTGCATGACAAGAAGCAAGGAATCTAAATGAACATGAAGGTGGAGGATGTGATGGGAAAGGGAATTGGCTAATAAACGCGCACTGCATCATATTTGGCTTGATTATTGGTGGCAGTACCAATGCATACATTGTTCGAGAGAACAAGCAAATGCACCAGGGTAAAGATGGACCAACCTGCCGAGGCTAGATTCTAGGAGTAGCAGTTAGCACTATCGGCGTAACTGATATAGGGTGTGGACGGGAGTTCAATCAGAAATTTGCCACAAGACAACAAATGGGAGGATGATGAACAATGTGGGCAACGTGAGCGCAAAGTAGAAATCAAACAAATACTGCTAGAGGGAGTGATCTAGGTAAGATTTCTACTACTCACACACCAATGGGAAGGTGGTGTGTGGGAGCTACTAGAGGTGTAGCTTGTGCTCATGTCGTGAAAGTTACCATAGACATGGATGGTGTTATCTCGCTTATGGGCAGAAGGATGAGGTCAGGGGTGGACAAGGCTTCCATGGTGTCATCATCACAATAGAAGATGGAAGGATGGGAGGAAGGGAGACCACATGACGTGGCGAAGCTACCTGACTCATCATCATGAGAAGAAAGGTTCATATATGTATCATCACGGGGGATGACAAAAAAACAAGTAGATACAGGGTCTACCGATGTTGAGCCCAGGGTGATCGTTGAGGGGAGGTCGAGTGAAACAACAGGGGAAGATTTAGAGGGAGCTTCCACCAAGGGTCTCATGGATGATGATAGGTAGAGGATGGTGTCCGCAGGCTCTGTCATCTCAACATTAGGAGGGGGAATGTCAATGGGATCAGGTAAATCCTCAAGTTGGCCTGAAGAATACTGTGCAAGTATGGGAGAGGAAGATTGATTCTATTCAATCTCATACTCCCAAACTACCTCTAAAGAGGCACGATAATGCGTAAGGTGGGGAAAATGATGGGAATAATGGCCATGGAGATCACACAAAGCACAAGGTTGATTAGTGCAATTAGTTTTAGGTTTCTTGGATGCAGTCGAGCAAGAAACAGAGGCTTCACAGACCATAGACTCGGGGAACACAACTTTAATCATGGGCTTGATACGGGGAAATTAGGGAAAAATATGGGTGGCATGAGCGATGACATCACACAAGGCATAAGGCTTTGTAGGCGGAGGAGGAGTAGGGTCAGTCAGGGCAGCCTTGTCTTTTGATGCCCCCTTGTGAGTTTTTCCCTTCTTACCCGAAGCTGTCGCAACAGGAGAAGGCTTCGGTTGAGGTAGATGAGGCACTGTAGTAGCGAGAGAAGTTAGGGGGATTGGTTGAACCGGTGTTAAAGCTAGATAACGTTTGGGTTGACTAGGTGGGGTAGCAGTTGGAGGATCAAGGTACCAGACCGAGATTCCCAGGGTTAGGTTAGGAAGAGAAAGGGTAGCCATGATAGGTACCGAGTATACTCCAGGAAGGGGATCAAGGAACGGTATCTGACCGGAGGGGTAATGGCCAGGCAGGACAACTCCAAGATGGTTAAGGCCCAGAGGAACCGTTCCAGGAGGATAAAGAGGCTCATGGATACCAGCTGTAGGTGAAGGACCAGAAGGAGAGGGTCCAGAAGGCTGAAACGAAGTGTTAGGAGCAGGCTGCGCAGGGCGTTGCTGCTGACTAGCTGAAGCAGGCCACTTGAGAGTAACCTGGGATGATTGCATCATGCAAACATTCGATGAGCTGGGATTAGAGACAGGAGGAGGAAGACCAACGAAAGTTCCAAGTAAAGAGGAGTCTTTGTAGACTCTGGGAGAGACACTTGTCAAAGAATCGATGGTTTTATTATTGGCTACAGAAGAGATGATGGACTCAGGTGAGGTTTGAGATTTTGGCTCATGATATGTCAACTGGTCGATGGTGACTATATTTCCATTCTGAGGGAAAGACATCTTGCAGTGGACCGCAGATGGGACATCATACATGGCATAGGTGTAGCTAGGACCGAAAAGAATATTGTAATATATGGGAGCGTCGATGACTTCAACGTCAATGCAAACAGTCTTGCCCGCAAGAGTAATAGGACAATTACGGAATAGGCCAATGGGCTGGGAGGTGTGGCCGTCCCATGCTCGATGAGTGATTGTGGAAGGGGCCAACTCAGGGGATCTAAGTTGTTTCCAAAATAAAGTGGACATCATACAGGTTGATGCCCCCTCATCAATGATACACCAGGAAATGTTGGTGTTCCAAATTTTGACTAGGATTTGAAAAGCGACGGAAGCAGGAAGAGGAGGATGTTCTGACCAGTCAGTGTCAAAAATGATCAATTGATCATCTGAGGGATCTACAATGCCCATGGAAGAGAGTAGAGCTTTTCTTTGAGAGGGGCATGACTAGAGGAGTTCTAGCATTGAGATGGCAGCAGGAGATTGTGCCAGATCATATACTATACTATACGAATGGGCAGCTTTTCTAGAAGCAGCATTTTGGCATAATGGTCGCTTAGGGATCTTGGTATGGACCTCAGCCTTAGGCTGAGGGATCTGCAAGGGGCCATTAATTGTTGAAAGAGGCTCTGTAGAACCTAAAGAGGGGGACTCGGGGACAGACGGAGAAGGAGGCTTGGTGTACTGACGAGACCGAGTTTGAAGGTTGAGGTCAGCAGTTATAGGTTAGTCAGAGTTCATCATGAGAATCTGGTAATCGGAGGTACCATATGGAGAAGGTTGAGTGGCCACCTATCGATCAGGTGGTTGGGTAGCCACGGATCCTTGCTGAGGGAAAATATTAGTAAACACAACTGGTTGACTAGGTGTAGCATTGGGAGGGGCAGAAGTGGAGGCATGTTGTCCTCCCAATGTGGCTTGAGACTCCCACATCTACCGCATCAGTGGCAAAAGAGGACAATAATGAGTGTAATTCCCATAGACACTCCAACACGAACAAGGATTATTCATGCGAACATGCCTGTCTGGCTTGGGCTGAGTGTCCTGTTGCTGGTTAGCAGTGTTAGGTGCATTACCTTGAGGATTAGGTCCAGGATTACCGGGGGAAGATTGATTTGGAGTGCCTTTCCTCTTCCTTTGAGATGGAGGAGGATTAGTCGCACCCTGCTCTGTAAATACTTGCCCCTGGGGGGTGGTAGCTGCTGTTGTGTGGGTTGAGAAGGCAAGGGAGGCAGAGGCGCTAATGCTGGAGGAGCTGGAACGCCAGGCTGTGGATACAAATAATAGGTAGGTTGTGTAACATTGTGGTAAATAGGAGGTTGGGAAAAAGGAGGAGGCATGTCATATCCTGGATACATGCTAACTGGAGGGGAGAAAATGATGGAGGTGCTGGCCCCTCTCTGAGGGAATCCATAGCCCATAGGAGGTTGAGCATATGGATGAGAAAGAGCTCCAAAAATAACGTCAGCAGAGTGAGGTGCCCCCGGCGTGTTAGTGATACTGGGTCTAGGAAGATCAGGTAGAACAGTATAAACATAGCCCAACTAAGCATAGAATCGGTCATATTTTAAGGCAATCTCGAGAGCGACTTCTTTTATTTGAGGGAAGTGCGATGCGACATCTCTTTCGATAGCAGGCAAGAGAGATCTAAGGAACCAGTCTATGTAGACACGATATTTGAAGGTAGGGGCTCGACATAGGCTCTTTCTTCTCTGCCATTCCTGAACATGATCGAATAGGCGGGTCACAGACAATTGACGAAAAGAAGTCAAGAGTTTGGTACCAGTGTCATATCGAAGAGGAATCTGGAAATAAGATAAAAAGGCCCGGGTAATAGTCACAAAGGTGGTATGAGAAGAGGAGGTCTGATCAACGTACCACTTAGAAGCTTCACCAGCAAGTGTACGTTGGAACAATCGAAGATGGACAGAGTCATTGGTAATGGAATTAGACGAGCACCACATGTGGAAAGATCTAACATGGTTAGTAGGATCTTCTCCAACAAGACCTTCAAACTTGGGAATGTCGGAAGGGAGCTTGGTTGGCATAGCATGCCAACCAACATCATGGTGTATAGGGTCATTGATCAACTGGTTAAAATTGGGGAGACTGAGACTTGCCATAAAGGGGAGCAAGGGAGTAGCCGGGGTAGTTCTTGTTGCGGTCCCACTAGTAGTATTCCCAGCATTAGGGCCGGGGTTACCACTAGCATTAGGCCTTGAACCAGACATAGTGAAGGTGATAGGGGGAGAACCATAGGTGGGAGGAGAACCCAATGAACTAGAATAGGAGTTGGAGTGCAGACTCGGTGGAGGACAAACTCGAATCCTATGTGGATGAGTCATTCTTTCGACCGGAAACTAAGGGTGAAGGCCAAGAAGTCTCCGGGCTAAACACCTTGGTGGTGTAAAGATGACAACACAAACACGGTATAAGAAGAAGAATAACCAACAAGGGAAAGGAGGTGCAGTATCAACTGATTACAATGTTGAAACAAGGGCGAAGAGGTGCAGTTACAATTGATTTTCAAAGTTTTAAAGTCTTTGCCTCACAATGTTAAATAAGCTCTTCTTCGCTTAGGGTGTGTGTGTTAAGTGTGTAAATTTTAATTTTTAAACCCAGACATTTGTAGAGAAAAAGAAAAAGTGTGTTTTGTAACTGTAAACAAACTTGCAGATAACAGTATATAACATTCAAATAACATAAAATAAACAGCTAGCTATGCATCAATCTAAACCCAAGGAGGTGCGGGCCTCTCAAAAACTAGTCTATAGGTGGGAAAAAAAATCTAGTCAAAACACACTAAGAAAGGCCAATAGATCAAAGGTTGGGAGGGACAGGGACCTAAAGGTTAGATCTGCTGGAAAGAGGTGCAGAAAACAACAAAAAATCAGAGAAATATTGTTGTAAATGAGGAGGTGAAAGGCTAAGTCTTGCAGGGAAGCGGAGGTGACCCTCAAGGAAAGCCCAAAAAAAACTACATAAGGTGATTTGGATGGATAAAAAGCCAATTTGAAAAGGATCTAAAGGTAACGTATCAGATCTGAAAGAGAGGGCTGAATACTCTAAAAATTCAGACAACCTGCAGCAGCTAAAAATCTTCCACAAAAAGTGGAGGGTACGGAAGCCCTAGGTGGCTAGATTCCCACATAGTTGAGTAAAAAGAAACAATTATAGGTCCAAATGGGCTGAGATGAAGGTTAGAAAACCTTGAACAGAGGCCCAGACAAACCCAGGAATTTTTTGAAAAATTCCCAAAAAAATGTGAGGTCGCAGTTTCTGACCTGTTTCTCACTAAGGTCACAGTTTTTAGGGTGTTTTCCGCTTCCTGAAGATTGAGGTCACAGGTTTTGGGGCAAAAAGTGTGACCTACACTTCCGGCGCTCTCAGAATCAGATTTTAGCAGAATGTGTCGTCTCAACTGCGGCTGATGTCTGTCACCTGCGCAATAGGTCTGGAAACACACGAAAGTTAGAATTTTTAATGTTTTAGGGTTTTATATGTTAAAGACAACATCAAGAAAGAAAAAACAAAAATCTGAAGAGAAACTCTAGGGTTTGAAGCAGCTGGATATGTAGGGATCTGAAAAATGACAGTGGTCGTAATTGAAAACCCGTGTGGAGTCACCAGTTGTTAATATGAATCTTAATTGCAAGTGTATGAAAAAAGACCACTTTAGCTGTGCATAACAAACAACCCTAACAACAAAATATGGCTACCAATATCCTTAGATTTTCAATTAGTTGATCAAGATAATTGATGCAAAAATCCAGATCTATGCATAAAAAAGACATTAAGCAGTAAATAAAAGTAAGGTTTTGCTCCATGCATCCAATAGACAAGACAATAATATATTTTTAAAGAATTTTTTGTATTAATGGCACCTAGGAGGAAAACATAGAAGGATGTTACCAGTTCCCCTCAATGGGATGGGTTCTTGGAAGTCCTCAACACTTCAAATCTAAAATCTCTCTCTCTTGATGGTGTAGAAAACCCAGACAAATATGGGACTCAAAGGGAGCTCACAAGAAAAATGGTAGCAAAATGTGACAATGATGGAGGATCAAAGTCAGACCAAAAGTATAGATCCAGAGTGATCTCAAGGCAACAAAAGGTAGTGAATGGAAGGAAAAACCCTTCTATTTATAACAAAATATTGAGTTAGTCTAGATATTGGTGCATAGTTAAAATATTATTAACCAAATCTAGATCCAACTTTTATGGAATATTTTATTATATTTGTTCGAGGGAAAAATAATTTGACTTGGGTAAAATCCATTTATTTGTAAATAATAAATAAATAAATGATTTATTTATTATTTTAAGGATGTGGTTGAATAATAATTAAATAAATAATTATTTATTTAATTATTTATAAATGATTTAGTCAAATTTAACAAGGAATATTATTTAAATAAGGTTTAAATAATTTTTCCTAGAAAATAATAAGATAAATAAAGGTTTATCTAATTAATTTTCCTGTTTTGGGTTAAATATGACCAGGAATAATAATTAAACTATTTTTTAACTAATTATTCCTTAAGGAAAACCAAACAAATTTGGATTTGTTTAATATTTCCTTATGGAGTTTCCCGTTTAGACCATAAACAACTTAGTAAATGTGTTTTACTACGTTATTTTACATAGTGAAAGCAATTTTACTTAGGGTAAAATTGGTTTTACATGGTGTACTTGGGTCCATCTAATAGTAACAGGTTAGATGACCAAAAAAATGGTGTAACACAAACAACACCTTTGGTTTCATGATTTGATCCCACTTGATTAGATGTATCTTCGAATTTCCTCTATCCCCCACCCCGAAGATGAAATTTTGCATGAGTGAATTAATTTTGTGAATTATATACTTAGGAATGAGAAAAATGTGTGCCCAATAAACTAATAATTTTTGTAAAACAACTTTGACTAAGACCAACTTACCCCCCTTCGACAGCCACCTCGAAGACCATCCGTTGATTCTCCTCCTGTATTTAGCAATGATCCAAAACAAGTGACCCACCCGATACTTAGAAGGTTTTAATATGAATCCCAAGTATGTTAAACCATCCTGAATGTGACTAGTCCCGTGGTTAAAAATTCTAGCAATTTTTTCTCTGACTACTATGTCCCCTCCAGAAAAAATCAAGCACGACTTTTCTTCGTTGGCCCTCCTACCAGAAGCCTCAGAAAACTTATGAAAATTTTTGTTTAGATTAACCCACATCGATAGAATAAGTATACCGAAAATAAAAACATCATCTACAAAGAACAATGCAAGATGTATCGGTTTTCTGTGATTTTTATCCCACAAAAATTGCCTCCCACCACTGCCTTGTGGATCTTAATGTTGAAACTGTCCATTACAAGTATAAACAATAATGGAGATAATGCGTAACCTTATCTTAGCCCTCTTCCAGTTCTAAAGAACTTCGATGCATTTCCATTGATAATGACAACCATGTGTACATTGGAAATGCACCCCATGATCCAGTGTATCATACACCCACCAATCCCAATTTTAAGAAGTACCGTCCTCAAGAAATCCCAGTCAATACGGTCATATTCCTTGCTAAGATCGATCTCTATGGTGATCGCTTCCAAATGACGAGTGTGAATTGTATTATGTCATTAAGGTTCTAAATTCATTGTAATTATTCAGAGATACCAAGAAAATAAATTTCCATGTTAAAGATTGTTATGGTTTATGTGAAATAGATTCAATGAAATTTTCTTTTTGGAAATGAATCTAATTTTATAGTTAGTAAACATAAAAAGAACACCAGACATATTTATATTATATAATATTTATATTAACTGATTTTATTGAAGTGTTAATATTTAGGTTAATTGATTTTATTTCAGTATTTAGGAGGAATGATTGTTATTATTTTAATAATACAATTTTAGTTTTTAATATTAATATGTTAAACTCTAAAAATACTAAAACAATAATTCTTATGTTTTTTTATTATTGGGAAAAATGAGAAATATTAAAAAAAATCCTAAATTTATATATATACAATTTTCAAAAGAACTTATAAATCATATTTAATTACAAATATTTGAAAATTAAATTTAATATATTTATTTTAATTTATTATAAATATTAAAAACAATTTTAATAGGGTAATATTTAAATTTTGTTATGAATTTTATTATAAATATTTGAAATTAAATTTAATATATATATATATTTTTAAATGTCTTGGGGGTTATGTAGATCATATTCAACGTTCTTTAATTACATAGTATATTAAAGGTGTTTTTCAACTTTGTATTAGATTTTTGTTTTTTAATTTGAAAAATAATAAAGTAATAATTTTGGTTTTTTAATTTAAAATTAGGGATTTTTTAATTAATGTGTTTTTATTAATTAATTAATTAATTAATTATCTTATTTTATTTTTCATTTTTATGAATAATATATTAGTATTGTGAAATTAAATTAAAAAAATGTTTTTAATATTGAAACAGCTGCATTTAATGTTAACAAGTTGTTAACTAGTTAAATGACATTTTATTAATTTTTTTTAAAGAAAAGACTCTGACAATTATGTTTTTCTAGAAAGGTTATTTTTCTTTATTTTTTATGAAAAATAGAATTGGTTATGGAAAGTTGTTCCATAAAAAGTAAAAATGCTGATGCTAAATGTTTGCCAAAACTAAAAGGTGGTTGGACAATTTGAACAATTACCTGCTCCTCTGGGGATAAGAGACTCATCCCAGTGAGGAGTAGGGGTTGTGTTCAGAGACTAAGGAAGAGAGTGGAAATTTTTCCTGAGCTGGTAAGGACCAGTGGAAAAGTCTCTCTATTTTTCTTGAAAATTTTCTAGTACTGACTCGACTTGGGGTCTTGCGGTCACATCAGAAAATCTACTGTCAACTTGTTCCTTTCAGTGGTGGAGCACAGGGGAAAGAGTAGGATATCATTGCCTCTCTTAAAGGTTCGTGGAACATCATCAACAGAGTAATACTCATATAAGTATTTTAGTATTTCAGTAAATTTGAATAGGAACTGATTTATTTTAATGTATATAAGTTTACAGGAAATGTGTTTCATTAGCAGTATGGACAATGAATTATTCTATAAAGATATGCATTAAATGAAGGTGGATAATGTGTATCTTTATGGTTTAAACATGTATTTACAGATTTGGAAAAATATTCTTGGAATGGTTTCTGAGTATTAATGAGGCACAGAAACTAACCTTTCCCAGGATAAGGGTGTATATATATATAAATAATTTACTACAGGTACTTGTTAAAGTAATCTTGGGTAACTACGACATAAAATTATAGAAGATTTTTATTGAACTAGAACAATTTTATTAAATTGTCAAAAAGAAGGCGATAGGAATTTCCAGAAAACAACTCTTTACTTGAAAAATAGAAGCGACTAAGAAATGAAATTTAGAAATATGAGAAGGAATTATTTAGCTAAATGATATGCTAAATGGATAGGGAGAACTTTTGGCATCGAAAGCAAGGGTTCTAGAACACATCATTCTCCCTCGACTCTGCTATACGCGGACAGATTACGAAGGTGGTCTGGTCACCCAAGGCTAAGACAATGATATTGTGATATTACGAAGCTTCCAGAGTTAAATTATAGCAAAGTAAAGAACAAAACACACATATTTGGGATTCATTCTGCAAGATATTAAAACGTTCACAGTGCATGAACAAAACTGTAGATGCATTTATTTTATACTTGTTAGAACATAATGAAATACCCATTCGATGGAATCCACGGTACCCAAGAAAATATGTAGTATATGAACAAGTAGAAAACCAAATTAAAATATGTTTCCAGAATCTGAGCATTTATATTTAAAAACATAATCATAAACCACAGGTACTGAACTGAATGCAAGAGTTCTAAGAATTCAATTAAACAGTATTTGGTACACAGTAATTATATAAAAATAAAATAAAAGCAGTATTCGGCTTTCACAATAAACATGAAGTTTTGGGTGAAACCCTAAACCAGAATCGACAATAAAACTTCAAAAGAAATCTCACTTGAACCAGCGGTAATGGAGTTAAGTAAATAAAGTTCTGCGAATAAAATTTATAAAGATTTATAAGTAGAAACCACAGAATTTCTAGTTCGCATGAACCAGTCAAGAACGCAATTATGCTTTGTAAAGGCACTAAAAGTTTTTACAGTCCAAAACCCTAGCTATAACCTTAAGTTCAAATGTCGGCGAAGCTTGCAGACAAGCGTAAAATCGATGGATGGGTACATGTTCCTAAATAGGAAGAAGAAATCGATTAGTCGGAGCATCTTGATTGAATGGACAGACAATCTCATTTTGGATAGAGGGAGGTTACCTGCAAAATGACAAGTTAAAAACCATAAGGTTGGGGAGACAAGAGGGTTATAAAATTATAAAACCCTATAGAAAATATCGAACATTTTCAACTATAAATACCTAACAGTAAGAAGAACCTCTAGGACTATGATTTTCCTCCTTGTTGGAGAAAACATAAGAGAAACAGGGGAAACCAATTAAATATGCCAAACTCATGTGCTTAAAATCCATTACAACTAAAGAATGAAATCACGAAGAAGGAAATAAAATCGCTTACTGTGCTAAAAATAAAAAGGGTTACCTGAGTCGTCAACTGGGGAGACCGACACAACTGTGTGAAAGCAATGGCCAATGGTTTCCTCCATTGGTTGTGAGCTACACTCCATTAACATTCATATAAAGAGCGTAGAGATAGTTTCCCAAAGACTCCAGTATTTTAAGGGGCACAAAAATAACCCACCATAACAAGTAGGATAGTACAGAGGCAGTAACGTCGTGAAGGAATCCACACAGGAGCAAATCCATGAATGGGTTTGGAGCCACGAAGCTCAGAAAGGTGACAGAGTAGGAGTTTCGTGCGGCCGAAAGAGGAAAAATTAAAAAATGGTTAGGGATAAGGGTTATACACAAAACCTTCCCGCCAAGTCTCCCCCCTGTCGATTGTAGGAGTAGATTAGACGGAGTGGAGATGGCCAAGTGGCCTCGGAAACATAAAAACCAAATCTAATAAAAAAATCAATTTGTCGGCACTATTAAGTCTGTGTATGTACAAGAATTAAACTAGGAATATATAACTCTGCGATGACAGTTGGAAAGTTTAAACATATAATAGACAAGTGTCATTCGATATTGCCAGGTATATGTGTAAAATAAATATGCAGTACAACAAGATAATAAACAATTGCAAAATCCAACTCATGCAATATGATTTATTTGGATTATTTTAATTATTAAATGCAATTAAATGTTGTATATACATATATAATACTTAGCTTATATCCGAAAGTAAATTTTTTTTAATGCTAAGGTTGATAAGTATGTTAGGTGTTACAAGTGGTATCAGAGCAGCATTCGTACGTTGGGACCCTAAGGGTCAAGTAACAATATAAGCTGTGTGTATACTGATGCAAAAAAGAGAAGCATAACAGGAAAGCGTCACGAGAAGGGGGTCAACGCAACAACCACCAAAGAACACCGAGGAACCCCAAACATGACCAGAAGTGAGCCCTGAGATGTGGGTTCAACTGAGTGTGGATCAGCACCAGCAAACAAGTAGACTGATGGAGGAACAACAACACCAAACCAGCATACTGTTGAATACAGTACAGAAGCTACAAGAAGAAATGGTGCAGGTTCAAAGTGCTAACGAGCGCTTGATGCAAGAGCAAGAAAAGATACTCAAGAGCCTGTCAAATAAGCAAAATCAAGAAATGGAACAACCGAGTGCTGATAGAGACATGCAAGAAGGTAATGAGCAACAAACAAGGGACCACACCACTTACAGAGTGGAAAGAAGGCCTTCAAAATGAAGCAACAAGAACAAAAACTATAATGAAGCAGAGTCTGGCAATCTGTTGGATCAACAAGAAGTCAAAAAGTAAAAATTGGAGCTTCAGGGCGAATTTCGAAAAATAAAACCACCAACTTTTGATGGTGAAGCCGAGGAAGTGGCAGAAGCTTGGTTGATAAATATGAACAAATATTTTCAAGTGTACGAGTATAGTAGCAACATAAAGGCTATATTGGCCATATATCAGCTAAGGGAGAAAGCCACTCTGTGGTGGGAAGAAGTAAAGGATGTTCGCAGTATTGATAACCAAGACGTTACCTGGGAATCGTTCGAGAAATACTTTAAAGATAAGTATTTAACATAACGTTTTTACGATGAGAAATAAAAATAATTTAATGACTTGAAGTTGGGACAGATGACCATGGATGAGTATATTACCAAGTTCACCTCTTTGTTAAGATATGTTCCATACCTTAGATATGAAACTGCTAAGGTTCAAATATTTCTGAGCATTCTGCCAACCGATATGAAGGAACGCATTGAATTTTTAAATCCTAGAACCATGGATGAAGACGTTTGTAAGGTACGAATGTGCTATCAAAAGTCCAAAAAAAAAAGGAGAAGTGGGAAAAAGTTGGAAGCCAAGAAAGGGACAAAAAAGCAGCTCAAACTTCAAGGGTGCCAAAAATAATAATTTTAAGAATTCTGCACGAAGTTCTGTAAGCATGCAGTTTGAAAAAAATCATCAAAGAACCTGGTGGCCAGTGGATGAAAGGCCTACAAAAGCATCTAGAAAAACTAAGCAAGGGAAAGTGAACAAACCACCTCTACGGTGTTGATGGTGTGGTGAGGCGCATTATTATAAAAAATTCCCACAACGAGTGAGAAGTGAGGCAGTTGCAAATTTGCAGGAGGCTTCTATAGTAGGTGATGTGGCTGGAAACATACCTCATATCAATAGAACGTTTGAGGATCGAAAGGCAGATTATCAACCAACAATGATAGAGTTGGAAGGTAAATCATTGTCTCAATATGTTTATATTTTGGTAGACCTAGGTGCAAGTCTAAGTTATGTTGATCCCAAAATAGTGGAAGTATGTAAGTTAAAGTGTCAGAAATTCAAAAATCCTTGGCTGGTACGGCTAGCCATAGGAGAAAAAATAAAGGTAACTGCAAAAATCCCAAACTACACTTTCAAAATTTCAGAACATCAGTTAAACGTAGACCTGAATATACTGCCATTAGGGTCCTATGATTTTTTGTTGGGTATGGATTGGATAGAAAAACATTGGACCTTAGTGGACTACAAAGAAAATATCATCTATTACAGAAGCAAGATGGTACATGCAAAGAGAATCAGGGGATCAAGAAACCGCTACAACTACATCCTATTACAACATCCCAAATGAACAAATGTATGAGGAAGGGATGTCAGATTTATGCTATCTAGGTGGGATATGCTAATTCCAAGGAGAATTCTCCTATGATGGAGAACATACCAGTGGTACAAGATTTCATGGATGACCTCCCGGAAGACATACCCAAATTACGACCAAGAATGGATATTGATTTTACCATTGAATTGATGTCAGGAGAATCACCTGTGTTAAGGCATCCTTATAGAATGAGTGTTTCGAAATTAACTGAATTAAAAATGCAGTTACAAAAACTGCTAGACAAAAGATATATTCACCCAAGTGTGTCCCCTTGGGAAGAACTAGTGTTGTTCGTTAAGAAGAAGGATGGAACCATGCGAATGTTCATGGACTATAGACAACTCAACAAGTTAAGAGTCAAAAATAAATATCCCTTACCAAGGATGGATGATCTATTTGATCAGGTGAAGGGGGCCACAGTGTTTTCAAAAATAGATTTAAGGTATGGATATCATCAGATCCAAATCAAATATGAATACATTTACAACCATTCTTTCTGTACCATGTATGGGCATTATGAATTTGTGGTATTATCCTTTGGGTTAACAAATGCACCAGCAACCTTTATGAGGTTAATGCACAGTATATTTCATCCTTTCTTAGATAATTTTATACTTATATTCATTGATGATATTTTAATTTATTCTAAGAACCAGGAAGAACATAAAGAACATCTAAGGATTGTGCTAGAAATGTTAAGAAAACATCAGTTGTACGCTAAGTTCAGCAAGTGTGATTTCTTCAAAACATAAATCCAGTACTTAGGCTATGTTATTTCAGCAGAAGGGATTGTTGTTGATCCAAAGAAAATCAAGACAATCAAGGAATGGTGAGTACATCAGAATGTGGTGGATATTCGATCCTTATGGGATTGGGTGGGTACTATCGAAGATTCATTGAACGATTTTCCAGAATTTCTTTTCCAATTACCTCCCTGTAGAGAAAAGGAAAATTATTTAAGTGGACTGCTAAATGTTAGAACAATTTTGAGAGGTTGAAGCAGTTATTGACCACTACATCAGTGTTGAGGGAAGCTGACCCCAATAAAGAATTTGAAGTTTATACACATGCTTGTAAAGAGGGAGTTGGGGCAGTTTTATATTAGGAAGGAAAAGTAGTGGCGTATGAGTCAAGAAAGGTGAAGAAACATGAACAAAGATATCCAGCCTATGATTTAGAGTTAACATCAGTAGTACATGTAATCCAGGTATGGAGACACTACTTGCTGGGTAAGAAGTTTGTACTAAAGATAGATCATAGCAACCTAACCAGTTATTTGAAGCAAGCTGATTTAAACTCCCGACAGGAAAGATGGAATTCCTTCTTAAGCGAGTTTGATATGGACATCCAGCATGTGAAGGGTAAGGATAACCGGGTGGATGATGCTTTAAGTATAAAGCTGCATTGTGTTTATGAGATTTACTGCAAATAAATTGAATGTAAATTGTTGTTTCAAGTAAGAGAAGAAGCACATTAGGATCCAAAATATCAATTTCTATGGCAGCAAATGGAAGAGTCCTGAAAGCAAGGAAATAATTTTCAATATGGAGTTAATAAAGAACAAATGCTAACATTTAGAGGAAAGCTGTATGTACCAAACTGTGTGGACCTGAAGGAGCTAATCATGGATGAATATCATCGAAGTAACTATGCAGGACACCCAGGATACCAAAAAATGTTAACTGCTATTAGAAAAATATATTTCTAGCCTGGTATGCATAAGAATATTGCTGAATACTTAAACAAATGTTTGGAGTGTCAACAGGTTAAGGTGGAGCATCGACATCCCGCAGGATTGTTGCAGCCCATACTAGTACCTGGATGGAAGTGGGAGGTCATATCTCTAGACTTCATTACGGTTTTACCACGGTCAAAGAGGCACAATGACTCCATCATGGTGGTAATTGATAGATTGAGTAAATATGCACATTTTATACATGTACATCCTACTTACAAAACTGTACGGATAGTGGATATTTTTATGAGAGAAATATTCATGCTACACGGTATTCCAAAGACTGTTATTTCAGATAGGGATGTAAAGTTTACTTCAGCTTTTTGGAAAACTCTCTTCACAGGTCTGGGGACCCTAATAAACTTCATCACTTCTTATCATCCCCAGATATATGGTCAAGCAGAGTGGGTAAACCAAGTCTTGGAAGACATGCTGCGCATGTACATGATGTAGCAACCAACCAAATGGGAAGAATATTTTCATCTGGTTGAATTTTCTTATAAAAATGGTTATTAGGAGTCCCTTAAGATGAGTCCTTTCAAAGCTCTATATGGGAGGCAATGTTTCACACCCATAAATTGGAGCAGCCCTGAAACGAAACTAATGCTGGGACCAAAAATGCTGGTTGAAATGGAGTCAGAAGTAAAGAAGATCAGAAAAAAATTGAAAGCTGCACAAGATCGGTAAAATATCTATGTAGATAAGAAGAGGATCTATTGAGAATTTGAGGTGGCTGATCATGTGTATGTGAGAATAAAACCCAAGAAGAGTACCTTGCAGTTGGCTTCTTTTGCCAAGTTGGCTCCCAGGTTCTATGGACCCTTCCAAATCTTGGAAAGGGTAGGACCTGTGGCTTATCGACTGGCTCTACCACGTCACATCTAGGTACACAATGTGTTTCGTGTGTCCCCGTTAAAGCGATATGTGCATTATTCGAAGCACATAATTCATTGGCAG
Source organism: Pinus albicaulis (assembly GCA_034641835.2). NCBI lineage: Eukaryota > Viridiplantae > Streptophyta > Pinopsida > Pinales > Pinaceae > Pinus > Pinus albicaulis. The sequence goes on from CM076570.1 coordinate 1,065,582,817, forward strand.
AATATACACGTAGGAGAGAATTAAAAATCCTAACTTGAAATATGATTTCTTAAGGAAATTTTGACAAGGAAATTTGTTGTTTGTAGGTAGATTCGAACGATGAGTTTTTGGTCGAGCCTCAACGCATACTCAACGAGAGAGAAATTATGCTTCGCAAGAAAGTCATCACCCAGGTTAAAGTGCAGTGGAAGCACTTCGGCTCGGATGAGGTTACTTGGGAGGAAGAAGGATTTGTGCATGAGGCTTACCCGGAGCTACTTTCTGAGTTGGAGTGAAACACCGAGGACAGTGTTACTTCTAGGGGGGAGTTGTGACAGCTGCATTTAATGTTAACTAGTTATTAACTAGTTAAATGACATTTTATTATTTTTTTTTAAAGAAAAGACTAAGACACTTATGTTTTTCTAGAAAGTTTATTTTTCTTTATTTTTTATGAAAAATAGAATTGGTTATTGAAAGTAGTTCCATAAAGAGTAAAAAGGTTGATGGTAAATTTTTGCCAGAACTAAAAGATGGTTGGACAGTTTGAACAGTTACCTACTCCTCTAGAGATAAGAGACTCATCCTAGTGAGGAATAGGGGTTCTATTCAGAGACTAAGGAAGAGAGTGGAAATTTTTCTTGAGCTGGTAGAGACCAGTGGAAAAATATCTCAGTTTGTCCTGAAAATTTTATGGTACTGACTGGACTTGGCGTCCTGAGGTCATAGCAGAAAATCTACTGTCAACTTGTACCTTTCAGTGGTGGAGCACACGTGAAAGAGCAGGACGTCTTTGCCTCTCTTAAAGGTTGGGTGGAACATCATCAACAGAGTAGTAGTCAGATAAACATTTGAGTATTTTAGTAAATTTGAACAGGAACTGATTTATTTTAATGTATATAAGTTTATAGGAAATGTATTTCATTAGCAGTATGGAAAGTTACTTATTCTATAGAAATGCATTAAATCAAGGTGGATACCATGATTCTTTATGGTTTAAACATGTATTTACAGATTTTTAAAAATATTCGTGGAATGGTTTCTGAGTTACTGGATTTAGTTTTTCTATAAGATGTGTAGGTAGGCTTAGTATTAATGAGGCATAGAAACTAACCATTCTCAGGACGAGGGTGTATATATATATATATATATATATATATATATATATATATATATATATATATATAATTTTCTATAGGTACCTGTTAAAGTAAGCTTGGGTAACTATGACATAAAAGTATAGAAGATGTTTATTGAACTTGAACAATGTTATTAAATTGTCAAAAGAAGGCGATAGGAATTTCTAGAAAACAACTCTTTACTTGAAAAATATAAGCGACCAAGAAATGAAATTTAGGAATATAAGAAGGAATTATTTAGCTAAATGATATGCTAAATGGGTAGGGAGAACTGTTGGCATCGGAACCAAGGGTTCCATAACACATCGTTCTCCCTTGACTCTGCTATACACGGATAGATTACGAAGGTGGTCTGGTCACCCAAGGCTAAGACAATGATACTGTGATATTATGAAACTTCCAGAGTTAAATTATACCGAAGTAAAGAAGAAAACACGCATATTTGGGATTCATTCTGCAAGATATTAAAACATTCACAATGCATGAACAAAATTGTAGATGTATTTATTTTATACTTGTTAGAGCATAGTGAAATCCCCATTCGACGGAATCCACAGTACCCAAGAAAATATGCAGTATATGAACAATTAGAAAAATGAAGTAAAATCTGTTTCCATAATCTGAGCATTTATATTTAAAAACATAATCATAAACCATAGGTATTGAATTGAATGTGAGAGCTCTGAGAATTCAATTAAATAGTATTCGATACACAATAATTATATAAAAAGAAAATAAAATCAGTATTCAGATTTCACAATAAACATGAAGTTTTGGGTGAAACCCTAAACGAGAACTAACAGTAAAACTTCAAAAGAAATATCGCTTGAACCAGCGGTAATGGATTTAAGTACATAAACTTCTGTGAATAAACTTTATAGAGATTCATAAGTAGAAACCATCGAATTTCTGGTTCACATGAACCAACTGAGAACACAATTATGCATTGTAAAGGAACTGAAATTTTTTACCATCCAAAACCCTAACTATAACCCTAAGTTAAAATGTCGTCAAAGCTTGCAGACAAGCGTAAATTCGATGGATGGGTACCTATTCCTAAACATGAAGAAGAAATCGATTAGCTGGAGCACCTTGATCGAATGGACGAACAATCCCATTTCAGATAGAGGGAGGTTACCTACCAAATGACAAGTTAAAGAACATAAGGCTGGGGAGACAAGAGGGTTAATGACTTATAAGACCCTATGAAAGAAAATAGCGAACATTTTCAACTATAAATACCTGACAGTAAGAAGAACCTCTAGGACTGTGACTTTCATCCTTCCTGGAGAGAACATAAGAGTAGCAGGGGAAACCAGTTAAATATGCCAAACTCATGCACTTAAAATTCATTACAAGTAAATAACTAAATCATGAAGAAGGAATCAAAATCTCTTATTGTACTACAAAAAATAAGGGTTACCTGAGTCGTGAACTGGGGAGACCGACACAACTGTGCGAACATAGTGGCCAATGGTTTCCTGCATTGGTTTTGAGCTACACTCTGTTAACATTCATATAAACACTGGAGAGCTAGTTTCCCAAAGACTCTAGTATTTTAAGGGGCACAAAGATAGCCCACCATAGAAATTAGGATAGTATAGAGGCAGTCATGCCATGAAGGAAGCCACATAGGAGAAAATTGATGTATGGGTTTGGAGCCACGAAGCTCGGCAAGGGGATAGAGCAGGAGCTTATTGGGGCCAAAAGAGCACAAATGAGAAAAATGGTCAGGGATAAGGGTTATACACAAACCCTTCCCGCCAAGTCTCTCCACCATCGATTACAGGAGTAGATCGGACGGAGTGGAGATGGAAAAGTGGCCTTAGAAACATAAACACCTAATCTAATAAAAAAATCAATTTTCCAGTACTATTAAGTCTGCGTATGTACAAGAATTAAATTGGGACTGTATGACCATGCGATGACAGTTGGAAAGTTTAAACATAGAATAGACAAGTGTCATTCGATATTGCTAGGTATATGTGTAAAATAAATATGCAGTACGACAAAATAACGAACAATTGCAAAATCCAGCTCATGCGATATGATTTATTTGAATTAGTTTAATTTATATATGCAATTAAATGTTGTATATAAATATATAATACTTATCTTATATCCAAAAGTAATTTTTTTTTAATGCTAAGGTTGATAAGTATGGTAGGTGTTACAAATATTATTTAATAAAGTAAAATTAAGATGGAAATAAATAAAGAGATATTTAATTTAACTTAGTTTAAGTTATAAATAGTTTTAAATTTTTTTATATATGTATGTGTGTGTGTGTGTGTGTATATATATATATATATATATATATATATATATATGGGCATGGAGTATGTCTTAAAAGTGTTTTTAGTTGTTAAGAGTTTGCCTTCCTTGGACGTAAGGAAACAAGTTAATGACCTAAGACCCAGAGACATCCAGTAGGAGTGAAAACATGCCCACTTGCACACTACCCATGTGTATTTCTAGGTGGTATGGTTTTCTTTGAATAAAATTGATGAGTTGGGCTACAATATTAGGATTCTTATCACCACGAGAGAAATAAATATAACAATCAAGCAACAAACATTCAAACCATGTACAACATGATTTACCCTAGAAAACCCCAACTAGGGAAAAAAAAACTAATAATAGATCTATTATTGTCCTTGGTGTAACAAACCTTGTCAAAAATCCATGTAAAAAAATAATATAAGACCAAGTTCATGAGACATGTATTCCAAGTTTAATGTTGGGTAAAACATCCTAGTGGGTCTAGACTTCGGTTATTATGGCTAAAGGAAATTGGCAAGACAATGAAAAAGGATTTAAAGAGGAAAAGTGGTGTTATTTGTCTTTTATTAATGAATATAATGGAAATTAGGAGAAAAGGAAGGTGAAAGGTCATAGGTTGCATGTGAGGATGAATGATCATGGGCATAGTTTTATTCTAAAAAATAAAAGTTCTTAGAATGGCTGGAAACCCGAATGACCACATAGTGTTTGTCGTTATGAATCTAACACACTTTGTTTCATGCAAAATGGACTCCGTATGCTCCTAGAAACAAGTTCTGTTGGCTTCGCTAAATGGGTAAAAAAAAGGATAGACAGGTGCCTAATCATCAGTCTATACTGCGAACATGGCATGTTGATTGGGCAGGGTCGATTTTGTCATTTTCCTCCAGTGAATACTGGACTACCATGTGGTAGCATTTCATTGGCTAAGAATTCGGGTTATGTGCAAGTTATTATTGGTTTGAATTTGGTCCAATTGGGTGAGGACACATGGTGTAAGCTAGGGTTGCCACGTGCCCCCCCAATGGTGTATAGTGGATCAAAATTTTTGTTCAAAGTCAGGTGGAGGCACTAGGGTTTGACCCCGTGGCCTTCCACAAGCGAGTGCCACGAGTTATCATTCTATCACACGATTAGTTCTTAAAAATTAACGTTACCACCTATATTTATTGTATACCATGTTCAATGGCAGGGGGAGACAGGGCCAACCCCCAACACAAAGGACCTCGATAGAGCTAACCGATAAGTGTATAGTTTAACTTTAAACAAGTTTAATTAACTCATAAGCCTATGTTTAATTAGTGCCTAATCCACAATTAATATGATATTATCCTAAGTGATGGTTTATTTTTAAGAATTTCTTAATTAGCTCTAACCACACTTACTTAAATTAATGATGATTAGGTTGGCAGGCCACCAATTTCAGCGGAAACTTCGAGTTTATAGCCGGATTTAGCTCCAATTAGCTAAATATAGGCCTAAAATTGTGGAGAAAATGTAAATGGTCATAAATTTTGGAGTTTTCGACCTAATCATGTGTAGAAAGAGGCTAGATGACCATTTTTGGGCATTCTGGACTCATTGGTGCAGGTTTCAGGAGCATAAAAGCATTATAAATAGGTTAAATTTAAAATTTAAGCATAATATAGAGGCGTAAGCCATGAAAGCTGGGTCAAGGGGATGTAACCCAGGAGGGATGAACTCATTGATTAAATACATGTGTTGATGTGTTGTATGGTGATGTACTGTACTTTATTTTTTGTTGTTCGAACTTTGTTTTATGTTAAATTGTTAATGAAATTGACATGAAAAACACTCATGAGACTTGATAATTTGCAAGAGAACTTGAACCCTTAAGCACACATATAACATTTTATTCAGAATCTGAAAGAGTAATTAGCATAGTGACACTAACATACTCCATTCATATCATTTTTGGTATCAGATCTTCTGGTCTTTAGGTTTTGTTGTGCAAGAAGGGATCTAATAGTTTTCAAGTGCGTGTCATGATTGTAAGGTTAAAACTCAAAATAGGAGAAGGGAAACTGGTTGAGAGCCCTGCAATTGGGTCAAGAGGAAGAAGGGAAAGGTTTCCAAAGTCTTCAACAACATCACATCCTCAAGTTGAAGTTGAGTCTTCAGTGAGCATGTCTCATGAAGGAGAACCTACCATGACAGAAGATGAGAGAGCATTCATGAAGGCATTCTTTGATATAACTAATATGGTTAAAGTTCTCTACGAGGAGAGAAATTTAAAGATGCAAGGAGAAAGTTCAAGGCCTCCAAGAAGAGAGGGGTCTCCAGGAGGAGGAGGCCATGGAGATGGTAAGAATCCACCATCCACTCCACCATCATCCTCACCACCATCTTCACCTTCCTCATCATCATCTTCCACTACCACAACTCTTCCATTTTTTCATACACATACGGAGCTGGTAAATCACCCTTACTTAAACATGATGTTAAATTTGAGCTTCCAATGTATAATGGCGAAGTGAATGCAGAGAAGTTGTATAATTGGATTCATAAATAGGAGGTTTATTGCAGAATCGAAAACCTTCAAGAAGATGGCATAAAGATTCAATTGGCTTCCTTGAGAATGGAGGGAGCAACACTTGTATGGTGGGAAGAAAATACAAAAGAGGAGATTAAGAAAAATGGTAAGACCTGAATGTCTTGGTAAATTTTTATTTCTATCATTAAAATGAAATTATATCCTCTAGCTTAAATGTAAAAATCTATTATTTTTTGGAAAAATTTAAGACAATTGAAAGGTCAAAGTGTGCAATATTACACTCATGAATTTAGGAAAAGAGATCTTATGTTTGGAGTTGATTTGCACAACCAAGAAACTCTGCTAAATTGCATAAGGGGTTTCCATAGTTACCTGAAACATACCATCCTCATGTTCAATCCCACTAGTCTAGATGAGTTCTATGTTCAAGCTAAACACCTTGAGGCAAGAGGGAAAAATGTACAAGAAGATGGTAAAAAGAAACCATTGAAGGATGGTGAAAAAGGAAAGGGTTTCAAGCGTAAACAAAATAATAATGCATCCATTAATAAAGAAGGGGAGAAAACCACATGCACTCATTGTTCCAAAGAGGGTCATGATGAAGCCCACTATCGAAGCTTGATCTAGAATTGAGGCCTAATAAATTCAAAAACAAGGGGAAACAAAAGACAACCGCTACCACAAAAGAGGATCTTGGATCTGACTCAGGAGATGAGAATAAAATTGCTGCCATGGTCACAAAGGGAAAAGTAGACATAGCAAGTACTAGCTCATAAAATTTTCACAGTAACACTCCAAGTGAAGAAACAAGAATAAAGCTATTTCATGTAAGAATGATCTCAAAACATAGAAAAATTGACACACTATTTGATAGTGGGTCTCAAGCAAACTTAATATATGAAGAATTAGTCAAGAAGCTGAATATTGAAACGTTACCTCATCATAATCCATACCCTTTGGGTTGGATAACCAAGGATACAAATTTACAGATTACAAGAAAATGGATTTTTCGGTTTGCAATTAGCACAAAATTTACTGAAGAAGTTGAGTTAGATGTTGTACCAGTTGACATATTAGGAATTGTTTTGGGTAGTCCATATCTCTATGACAGGAAAGAAATCTTCGATCGCCAAGAGAAAAAAGTACCACTTGTTAAAATATGGAGTGGAATATATTGTGAGAACTCATCACAAAAAGCTAAACCTCTCTTTGGTTAATGCTGGGAAAATGAAGAGACTAGTAAATTCAAGAAAAAACTTTATGCTTCTTATTATCAAAGAAAAGAATGATCAAGATTTTTTTATCTGTTGAAGATTGTGATGATAGATTAAAATCTGATTTTTTTGATGTGGTAAGTCAGCATGGCGAGATGTTTCAAGAACCAAAGGGGTTACCTCCCAAGAGGGGAATATAACATGAGATACTGCTGAAGCAGGATGTTCCACTCCCTAACAGTGGCATGTATCACATTTCTATAATGGAAAGTAGAAAAGTCAAGAAGAAAATATAAGAATTGTTGAATAAAGGTATCATTCACCCATCTACTTCGCCATGTGGTTCACCAATTATGTTGGTGCCCAAGAAGGATGGAACATGGGGCATGTGTGTGGATTTCCACGCACTCATAAAAATCACGATAAAGAATTATTACCTGCTCCCAAGGATTGATGATTTTCTTGATCAATTGAGGTATGAAAAGTATTTAACTAAGTTAGATTTAAGAAGTGGTTATCATCAAGTTAAAATAACTGAAGAGGGAATATGGAGGACCGCATTTAAAACTAAACAAGGATTGTTTGAGTGGCTTGTTATGGCTTTTGGTCTTTGTAATGCTCTAGCTACTTTCATGAGAGTTATGAATGATGTATTGAGAAAATTGCTTGATGAGTTTGTCATTGTATACTTAGATCATATTTTGATATTCAACAAATCACGAGAAGAACATGTCATGCATGTGAGAAAGGTTCTTGATGTCTTGAGTAAAGAACAATTGTTTTTGAAGATGTCGAAATGTGAATTTGGTAAAACTTCTTTAGTGTATTTGGGGCATATTGTTGGAGGAGTTGAGCTGAAGATAGATCCCTCTAAATTTTTACGTCATTGTGAATTGGCCCACACCCAACTTAGTCATGGAGGTAGGAAGTTTTCTAGGAGCAGCACATATTGGAGGAAGTTCATTGCTAATTTTTCTTCTATTGCAACTATGTTACATGCATTGACTAGTGTTAAGAAAGTCTTCCAGCGGGGAGGCAATCAGCAAAAAAAATTTGATGCTTTGAAAAAGAAGATCATTTCAGCACCAATACTAGCACTACCGGACTTGAGACAACTCTTTTAGATTCAAACTGATGCAAGTGACTATGCCATGGGTGCAGTCCTCTTACAACATGGTAAGCCTAATTCATTCCATTCATAAATGTGTAATGGTGCAGTGATAATTTATCCTATATATGAAAAGGAGCTATATGTGTTTGTTGAAATTGTGAAAAAGTGGAAATATTATTTGATGGGAAAGGAAACCATCATTCACACCGATCACCAACCATTGGAATACTTGCAATCACAAATTAAATTGCAACAGTCAAGGAACTTTCAATGGATCAGATTCTTGCAACAATTCCACTTGGTCATCAAGAATAAGAAAGGTATTTACAACAAGGTTTCTGATATGCTTTCTAGGCATACTATTAATGTAACCACTTTACTCAAGAATACTTATGTTTTACATGAAAGTTACAATGAACAATTTGCAGTTGAAAATGACTTTCAAGGTGTTTATGCAAAATTGAGTCAAGGTCGTGAAGCTGAGTAATTATATTATCATGTTCATAATAGCTTGTTTTATTATTTGGGCAAGCTTTGTATTCCACAGGGTGAGAGAGTGAATGTTATAAGGGAAGCACACACTTCTCTTATTGTGGGAGATTTTAGTGTAAGAAAAACAATATAAAATCTTCAAAGGTATTTTTATTGGCCTCGTATGCTTGAAAGTGTGTCACGTTTTATTAAAGGTTGTTCATTATTTGAAGTTAGTAAGCCTAGTAATAGGAAGTTAGGATTGTACACACCACTCTTGTTTCCTTCACATCTATGGGAGAGTATTTTTATGGAGTTTGTAGGAGGTATTCCTTTGTCAAAAAGAGGCCATGATTATTTTTTTTTAGTTTTGGATAGGTTCAGCAAAATGTGTCTTTGGATGCCATATAAAAATAAAGTTACAAATGAACAAACAACTCATATTTTCTTTCAAAATGTTTGGTTTCAATTTGGGTTGCCTACATCTATTGTCAGTGATAAAGATTTTCGATTTGTTGGGAATTTTTGGTAAATTTTGTTGGACTTGATGGACACTAAGTTGAAGAAGAGTACAACCTTTCATCCACAAACATATGGTCAAACTGAGGTGGTCAATAAAACAATCATTCATCTTCTTCGAGGATATTGCATCAAACATTCTAAGTTGTGGGATGAAAAGTTTCATTACATTTAGCATGCTTACAACCATGAAAAACATTCCTCTACTTAAACATCTCCATTTGAGACATGCATTGTTGTTGAATCCTCGGAATTTGCTGCAACAACATGGGGGGTGACCACCAAATCCAGACCTTAAAGCAATTCCTTTTCCGTCTGGAATGGTGGTTCTGACTGGTTTAACTATTTCCAGTTACCTTCTCTCAATCTCTAATGGCTTAAAATATAACTTCTATCTACCAATGGAGAAGAGACATCAGATCATCCTTCTTGCTCATCAGGTAAGAAGGTGATCCTTAAGCTAATTTAGGGCTCAGCCAAACCACAACTAAATTTTTTCCTCTTTGGGAAGAGGACTTCTAGCAATGTAGAATTAAATATAAATGCAAACTTATTCTAAAATGAAAGAAAAAAGGAAAATTATCCTAATCCTATCTCAATTAGGCAGATATAGAACCAACCCAATCGAGAGAAAGATACTTTAAATGATTGAGATTTAAATATGTCTGGCTTATAATGAATATCAAGTTAATAAAGTAATTCAATTAACTGACATTATGAATACATAAACACATCCTATTCAGAGACCTCTTAACTAAGATAATCAACCAACAACATTTAGGAAATAGTTCACAAAATGATATTGATTGTTAAATCAATAATTCAAATAATTACACAATAATATGAGGAAACAATTCACAACATATCACTATTTGTTAAATCAACATTAAAATATAAATTTCTGAGTAAATAGTTACTGATAAATCAAAATTCAACCCATAAGAGCAAAGATAAATAATAACATATAATTAAGACACATTACTCATATTGACAAGATTGCACAAATATGAATAAAATGACACACTTTTTCTATTATAAAATGAAACTAGTATTTAAAAAAATAGTATTAGAAACACCAATTTATTGAATCCGTTTCTCTTGGTCTTGTCTCCAAGAGTCCTTTACAATGCTTGAAATTATGTTTCTTGAAACAATAGCCACAATAGTGCAAGCTCCATTCTCCATACATAATTCAACATGCAAAGGAAAACCTCAATAATCCCTAGATTTGAGTTTTCTATCCTCTACTCTACAACTCTAAATCCTCTATACAATAGTGCTTCAAAAATTCCTAAATTTCAAAGACGAGGATCATTATTACATTATAAAATTTTCTATTTCAAATATTTACAAAATTATTTCTGAATAAGAAAGTTTGTTGAAGAATACATCTTCTCCATCAATTTTCATTAGGCCAAAATCCCGTTATTCTCTTGCTTGAGCATTCTAATTGATTTATATTTTCTCTTCTCATCTTTTCAAACTGTTTCTCTGCAAAACCAATTAAAATAATTTAATAAAATGCAAATTGAAATAAAAAAGATAAATCTGGAATTAAAACAAATCTGATCGAAACTTTATTAAATAAATAATTGAAAAGGGAATTTAAGCTTTCTATTGATTCCTGTGAGATCTAATTGGTCAAGGATATCATTAGCGAATTGATCTAACACTCAAGAGAAGTCGTGGGCAAACAAAAATGAAGAAAATGAAACTAAGATAATTAGTTTTGTTTAAGAATTCGGAGCATGATCTTCTGCTACATTTTAGACCCAATAAATGATAAAATCTCGGAATGAAACGACTCTAGGAATAATCTCCATGACTTTATATTTTTAATGAGTCATCCTGGGCCTCATTTGGTCAAGTAATACTCCATTTATGAGCTTCTAAAGTTGGTATATAAAAAATGCCAAAATTCTGAATTTTTTGTTGCTTAAGCTAAAAATCAGAAAATTAAATTAAATTCTAATTCTAAATTAAATTAAAATATTTAATTAATTAATACTTATTAATTGAAATTACATTATTAATCTAAATTAATTACAAGTTAATTATTAACATAATTAAATTAATTAAAAACCAATTTTAATTATTAATTAAAATATTATTATATTAAATTAATATTATAATTATAATTATATTATTTTAAAATTATAATTTAATGTTATAATTATAATATAAGTTAATTATAATGAAAATAGAATTATATGTTACAAACTAATTAAAAAGTTATTACAAAACAAAATGCAACATTTATGTCGAAATAGTTAATGGAGGGAGGAGAGGTGACGTAGGAGAGTAATGGAGGGATAAGGATCAGGTGGATGGAGGGATAAGGTGATGTGAGGCTGATGTAAGTAGAGTGAGTCGGGAGGTATAAAGAGTTTTTAAAAAAAGCTTTATAATAAAAAAAAATTTAACCCGTTGTATAGAAACAAAAACAAAAAACAAAATTGCATATTGCAAATCGAAGTCAGGTGCTTGAGGTGATTGAGTGAAAACATGAGATGCGATATCGCAATAGCAATTTCTTATCGCAATTTTCTTTGGAAGGAAGATAAGGAATGTGTAGTGGGGCCACATGGGATTAACAATCCTACAAATTGGACTATAGCCATTTCGAAATTTTGAGATTCTGGGTATGGCAATTTATTTTAAAATAATAATTTGGAGTAAATTACTAAGATCTCGAAATGTGCTTTAGTCCATTGTATAATTTGGTTAGGTTATTTTGTAGGAACGTTATTGAGAAAATGAAAAAATGAAAATATCAACCAAAATCTTTAATATTTAGACTAAATTCATTATTGAACGAAATTAGTTACAAAATTGGAATACTGCTACATTTTATACATTTTTTTAACTAACGTGACACAAATGATCAAACTTCAAAAAAGTGCCATTTACGAACCGCTTCACCAAATGGAGCGAAATAAGTATCGTTGGAAAGCTTGTGAAAAATCGGATTCAATGAAATAATAAAAATAGAAATATGATTAACAAAATGAAAAAAAATTGTAATATAGTTATCTTAAATGAAAACTAAAAATGGTGATTAGCCAAAAATTAATAAAAAGGGTCCCCATTACTGAAGTAAATAATTCAAAAATGGGGGGTGTTGGGTTTTCCCTTGATTAGGTGCTCAGTATTTAGCTTCAAAATCAAAATTTTCATAATTTCTTGAAACTAGAAAGACATCATAGAGCTCGTTACCAGGATTGTAACGCAATTCATTTCATCAAAATCCGAGTTCGTATGAGCAAGTTATGGTCTGTTGTATGTTTTCTCAAACCGCTAAAAAAATTGCAGAACAGTGACACGTTGTTGTCATGGCAGCCCAGTCAGCAAAAATGAATCTTCTGGGAATATTCTTTAGGTTTCTACCAAGAAGGTTGTGACCAGTGGCACTTCGAATTCGTAATTTTTGTCTATGTGGGGGTAATTTCCTATTGTTATCTAAGGTGGAATTTTGTTTTTATTTATTTATTTATGATTTAATAATATATATATAGTAGAATATAATATATTGTATGTTTTATACATAGTATATATATTATATTATGTATAAATTATATTAATTATAATTAAATGTTAACTTTAACCAAAGTTTCAACTATTTAAACCATGACAAAAATGTGTTGTAACGGGGCGGGGTCAGTTTTGAATCCCAGACCTCCGCACCACAAACCAGCATGTATACCAACAAGCCACTCTGGGTGATTTGGAATGCTACACCACCAAAATATATTTAACCTTTCTGCAGTGGGATGGGTGGAGTGCAGAGAGGCTAGCCCCTCCCGCCATGTGACCTCGCTATATGACCACGAGGCAACACCTTAATTAAAGAGCGCCATTAGCGCATTAAAATGGGTTTGAAATTAATTAAACCTCAATTAATTTTATTTTTGTATGGCGGAGATTCTGGAGGTGCCCCCAAATCTAGAAGAGGTTCCAAGTTTAGTAGGGTTATTTGGCAGATATCCAGATTTAGAGGTAGTTTCCTAGGGGAAAATTAAATGAGGCTTATCTGGATCAGATTTTGACCAATTTTGGAAAATGAATAGTCAATATTATATTATTTTGGCATTATAGAGAGAATGGCATAGGTTTCAGAGTCTGAAAACGACTTCTAAATGTGATTTTTCTATAGGGAAGTTAAATGGAGCCTAGGGCCACCACAGAAGGAGGTCAAGTCTAGACTAGCCAGAGTCAATTTTCAGTAATTGGAAAATTAATTTTATATGATTTGTATGTTATGAAGACAATAAAACAAGTTTCAGGAGAATTCAAATAATGTACACAACAATTTTTCCAAATTTTAGCTAATACAAGAGGCCCAAGCTATGGAATCTGAGGAGGGGTAAACTCCTTAATCAAAAAATTGTGTTGATGGATCTGTTTATGGTTTCCTATACATGTTTAAGCTGCTCTTTATTTCATACTTAATTTTTTTTTTTTTTTTTTCATTTATTTCAACATAAAACACAAGATAATTTCTTGTTTTAACACTCACCCACACCAAGGAAACTAAAGTACCACAAGAAAACAAGAAGAAAATAAATTATAATTCTAAAATTTTAATTAGAACTGCAAAACTAACACACAATATTAGATCAAGTTGTATCATAGCATCAGGTTGCTTAAGTTTATTTTATTTCTTTGCTAGAGTTTGTGCAAAAGAGTTTTAACAGTTTCAATTTTGTCATGCTTACAAGGTTAAGATTGTAGAGAGGAGAAGGGAAAATATTGGTTGCTAGTCCCAGTGTTAGGACCAGAAGAGGGAGAGACACAAGCCCACCATATCCACCTAAAGTTTCACTCGCAGTTGCACCTAAAGCACCTCAAGAGTTATCTCTGTTTAAGATTGAGGAGGTCCAAATTGCACCAGAAACAGAATTTGAATCTGAAATCATCATGTCAGGTGTTGGAGAAAATGAAGGAAACTCAGAAGAGGAGGACGTCAAGAAATACTTCAATGACATGAAGAGGATGGTCAAGATTATGTTTTATGCATTCACTGCTAGAATGGTAGGAGGAGGTTCTAAGTTCCCACATGGAGAAGGAACTTCAAATGATAAGAAGGATGAAGAGAAGCATTCAAAGGGCAGTGGAGGAAAGCCACCTCCACCTCCACCATCTTCATCATCCTCATCATCACCATCAGCTTCATCTTACACTTCCACCACAAAAACCACCCATACCCATACTCATTCCAAGACCCAAAGAGGAAAAAACTCCATTACTCAAATTGGAAATAAAGTTTGAATTACCCATGTACTATGCTGAGGAAAATGCAGAGAAGTTAGACAATTAGATCCGTCAATTGGAAGTATACTCTAGAATTCAAAATCTACAAGAGGATGACACAAAGATCCAATTGGCTTCATTGAGGCTAGAATGAGCAGCATTGGTCTGGTGGTAAGCAAGGAATCAAGAGGAAATGCGAATTGATGGTAAGATATCCATCACTTGGGTCGAGTTTATTTCTACCATTAAAATATAGTTTTATCCATTATCCTACATGAAAAAATCTATTATGAGTTGGAAAAATTTTAAACAACTCAAGGGTCAAACAATTGAAGAGTATACCCAGGATTTTAGAAAGAGAGCTTTGTTTCTAGGAGTAAACTTGAATTTCCAAGATACACTCTTGAAATACATTGGGGGTTTACATTGCTATTTCAAGCATACTATTCCTATGCTTAACCCAAGCAATTTAGATGAATTTTGTGTACAAGCACCATACTTAGAGGCAAGGGGGAAAAAGGCATAAATGAGAAAGAGGAAAGTGAGGGTAAAGGGAAAGGAAAGTTTTATGGAAGAGGAAAAAGAAATAGTTCTATAAAAAAAGGGAAGGAAAAAATCACATGCAAAAACTATTGAAAGACTGGTCATGATGAAGACCACTGTTGGCAACTTCATCCAGAATTGAAAACAAATAGACTGAAAGCCAAAGAGAAGGGGAAAAGTGTTGTTATAGTTGAACAAGACTTAGGGTCACATTTAGGAGATAATTCAAAGATTACATTCGTGGGTTTGAAAGGTAAACATGTTGCAAGAACTAGTACTTCAAATTTTTTAAATGATACTCATGATGAAGATACAAGAATAGAAAATCTCCATATTAGAGTTGTCTCTAAACATACCAAGATTGATACACCTTTTGATAGTGGGTCACAAGCTAACTTCATTTACGAAGATTTGGTTAAGCAACTAGGCCTTGAAACTATTAGACATCCAAGGCCATATCCTTTGGGTTGGATTTTCAAGAGTGCAAACTTGCAGGTTACAAGGAAGTGCTTACTAAGATTCACCATTAATTCAAAATTTCTTGATGAAGTTGAGTTTGATGTGGTGCCCCTTGAAATATCAGGTATTGTATCGGGAAGTCCTTATCTGTATGATAGGAAATTTGTATTTCATTGCCATGAGAACAAGTACCAGTTGTTTAAGGATGGTAATGAGCACATAATTAGAGCACATGGAAGAAGATAGGTTTGTCTCTAATGCATGCAAGTGAAATGAAGAGGATACTGAATTCAAGTCAGAACTTGAAATTTTTTAGGATCAAACAAACATATCTATTGAATCACACTTTTCATAAGGATGATTATGCTTGTAATGACTTGTTTTAGGATGTTAATAGGTTGCCTTTGAAATAAAGTGAATAACATTTGCAGCAGTTAACAGTAGTGTTGAGCAGTTTTGGAAACAAGATGGTTATGTAAGAGGGTGCAAAGGTCAAAGACAAAGTGACAAAGAAACTTGGAAAAGAAGGCATGGGTTCCACAAATGCTGGTTTATGGTTTCCAAAAGGTACATGGCAATGACGAAGAAACTTTTTCAAGAGTCGACGCAAGTACAAAGCGAGATCAACTAAAAATTGCCATGGTGATAGTGTGTAAGGTGAGACAGTTCTTAAGTTTTCTTTGATTGTTGACCAAGGTAGGAACAAGATGGTTTCTGAAAAATAGATTTATGTTCAGCAAATTTAGAAATATTGCAGCATTATGGTGTCAATGACAGTAAGAGAAGTTCACAAGAATTGAGGAAAAAGTCGACTTTTTATGAAAAGCTCCAAATGATGAAATTTGGAAAATTTCAGTGGATAGAGATTGGAAGGGTGAAGGAACAGTCCCCTCATCCAGATAATCAGTAATCAAGATATATTATGGGGTCTAAAAAGATTCTAGTGAGGAGGAATGATCAGGTGATCAATATTTAGCTCAAAAATCAAAATATTCAGAATTGCTCAAAACTAGAACGACAACGTAGAGCTCATCACTAGGATTCCAATGCAACTAGTTTCATCAAAATGTGATTTCGTATGAGTATGTTATGGTTTGTTGTCTGTTTTCTCAAAGAACTAAAAAAATTGCAGAATAGTGACAGATTGTTGACATGGCAGCCTAGTCAATGAAAAGGAATCTTTTGGGAATATTCTTCGAGTTTCTGCCAATGACGTTGTGACAAGTGGCACTTTTGAATTCGCCAGTTTGTTCTATATGGGGGTAATTTCCTAATGTTATGTTAAGGTGTAATTTTGTTTTTATTTATTAATTTATGATTTAATATATATACATATATATATATTATACATTTCATATATACTATATTATATAATACATATTATATATAAATTATATAAATTATAATTAAACATTAAATTTAACCAAAGTTCCAACTATTTAAACCATGACAAAAGTGTGTGGTAATAGGGCAGGGTCAGGTTTGAACCCAGGCCTCCGCACCAAAAACCGGCATGTATACCAAAAAGCCACCGTGGAAGATTTGAAATGCTATGACTCCAAAATATATGTAACCTTTATGCAGTGGTACCAGTGGATCACGGAGAGGCCAGCCCGTGGGCTAGCTCGTCCCACCATGTGACCTCACTATATGACCACGAGGAAGCACCTTAATTAAAGAGCGCCATTATCGCATCATAATGGGTTCAAAATTAACTAAACCCTAATTAATTTGATTTTAGTATGGCAGAGATTCTGGCCCCAAATCTGTTGGAGGTTCCAAGTTTAGCGAGGTTATCTGGTAGATATCTAGTTTTAGAGGAAGTTTCCGAGGGGAAAATTAAATAACGCTTATCTGGATCCGATTTCGACCAATTTTGGAAAATGAATAGTCAATATTAGATTATTTTGGCATTCTAGAGACAATGGTACAGGTTTTAGAGGCTGAAAACGATTTCTACATGTTATTTTTCTACATGGAATTTCAAGGGAGCTGAGGGCCACTAGGGAAGGAGGTCAAGTCTAAACTAGCCAGAGTCAGTTTTTAGTAATGGGAAAGTCATTTTTAGATGATTTTTATGTTATGAAGACAATAGTACATATTTTAGGAGAATTTTAATAATGTATACATCATTTTTTTCCCAGTTTGGTCTAATACAAGAGGCCCAAGCTATGAAAGTTGGACCAAGGAGATGTAGCCCAGGAGGGGTGAACTCCTTCATCCAAAAATTTTGTTAATGGCTCTATTTATGGTTTTCTATACATGTTTAAGTACTATTCAGTTCTTACTTTTTTTTTTTTTGTCATTAATTTCAACATAAAACACAAGACAATTTCCTATTTTGACACTCACCCGCACCAAGGAGACTAAAGTACCACAAGAAAACAAGAAGAAAATAAATTATAATTCAAAAATTGTAACTAGCACTGCAAAACTAAAATACAAGATAATATCATCCCTACAACAATGGCAACACACTAGGAAGAACTAATTATTTTTGGTTAAAGATAATGAACTTTAACTTATCCAAAGGTTAAAAATAATGAAAATCATGAAATCATCTAACAGTAAAACATTTCAATAGGTCCCACATAAATAGATTAAGAAATATGATTTTTTAAATATGAGTACTTAAAATAGACTAGAGTAAAAGTGATGAATCCAAATTTGGGAAAAAGATTGTTTTAAAACTTCCTCATATGAAAAATAGAAGAAGGAAGAGATAGGATTTTTTGATAAAGCATATATCCATTTTATGATTGTCTCTAACATCGATTCACTGCCAAAGAGCCTGAATAGTACCCCAATGAATTTGTATTTGATGTCATGCAAGCCTAGTCCCACTTCCAGCGAGTGTCCATAGGCCCGACGTGTTTAATTTTATTTCCCATGCTTCCTCTTTTAATCACCCTTTTGATAAGCGTATTTGCAAGCTTTTATTTTATGATGTATTTGAGTGAAAGAGGTGGGGTTGTAACAAGTATTTATGTTTAATGGACATAATAATTTCATAATGTTTACTAGAAATTATTTCCCTAGAACTATCAATGAGGGAATTTTTATGTGGAGGGGTGGGAGGGATTCATTGAATTAAACTCAAATCAGTTCTTTCTTTGAAAAATTCAACTCAATCACTTAGAAAGGTTGTGTGTTGCTTCATGAAAAATATTTAAAAAAATATGGTTTTATGGTTCCATAAAAATATGCCTCTAATGATAAATGAAATTCACTGAAATAGATAGAGTAAAAGATTTCCCATGGATTCCAATCATTGTCAAGTAAGAAAAAGACCTTTCGCATAAATCATGTCATAGTTACCGAAATCAAAACAACACCGAAAGAAAATGAAAATAATTCCTAAACTAAAGCAAGAAGAGGAATCAACAAACAAAAGTAAAAATGGAAAAACACAGAAGTTAAAAGAAAAATCTAAATTTAAAAGATAAATTCCAACAAGACTACTTATATAAATGTCTCAACAACATAGATAAAAGGAAATAATCATATGTACATTCATTCCTGTGTTGAGATTTAAAATTTTTATCTTGTAGAGTTATAAGTAAGGAGGCTCTCAAAATGGAGAGGGAAACAATTATGAGGTAAAATTCATCCCAAATGAAAAAGGTCTTTGTCTGCTGCAAATTTTCCTTATTCAAGACAAAACTTGCATAAAGGCATATTAACTATTTTCTAATAAAATTAATGCTTAAAGTTACAGACTAGAGGGCAAAAAACTCCCCAATTTAGTTGATTCAATGGTGATCATTACTATTTCTTTCAATAATCTCAAAGAGAAAGAATAAAACGAACTTCGAAAACTGATCTGGTATAGGTGCGAAAGGTTCATGAAGACCTGTAAAAATAGAGTTCAAGATCAGCAAAAAATAATAAGTAACAAAACTAAAACCTAAAGTAAAGAAATAAAGATGAATGAAAGTGGGCACATAAAACTTACCATTGGAGAATTGCATTTAATCTTACCTAAGAAAGATGATTTTCTCCAATACAAGTAAATTTCTTTCTTTAATTAGAATTGGAAACATGAATAACTTGAATTGATCAAAATATTATTGACCAAGAATCATTATTTATTGAATCTAAAATGAAGCAAGCAGTAAACTAGAAGAAATCAATGTTTCATGTTCAATGAATCAGAAATAAATCGAATCCATAAGAAATGAGGATAAAGATATGCTTCTTTGTGAATTGCAACGATGAATTCTATCTTTGTTTCTTCCATTATGAATCTATATCATCCCCTTAATATTGATTTTGATTCAAAATCCCAAAATAATATAGCAATTATCTATATAAAGAGGATTTGAATCTTTATATGATAAGTATGGAGAGAAATTCAGAATAAAAGAAAATTAAAACATGAATTAACCATCGTATAGGTTAATGCCTTGCTGATTTTTTCCTCCTTTGTTCATATGCGATCAAGTTTTATATAATAATTAAAATACTATGGCAGAGAGCTGAGTATCAACATCTATCGCACCGGAAGATCTTAAGATAAACATTTATTTCAATTTTGCGATGCGCTATAATTGTTGCAATGGAAAAGTTGTGATATGAGCTTAGTCATATTAGAGATCAGAGAATCATTATGTCAGAGATAGGAGACAATGATATTATTCTTGTGATAATGAAAATGCGATAAATGACGTGGCTCATTGGTAGGACCAGCTTTGGGTTTTATAAGAGATCGGAAATAAAAATATTTAAGCATGAGATGTAACATTGTTGATATGTCGACGCACAATGAGGAAAGGACCTGATAGTTTTATTATATGGATTTAATTTCTTATAGGTCCCGAGATGTCGAAACCTTTAAACATACGCCGCTATCAAAGTTGTGATTTATGAATGGATGTGATAGATTTCAGAACTGAGTTTAAATGTCGTATCGGGTCCAGGTTTATGTGGGCATCATAATTTTTAGCGAAGTCATTTTATTGGAGAATGAGAAAGAAGGAATATAAAAGGATTTGCATCAGAGGTTTCCTATCTTGAATTTTTTAG
Source organism: Pinus albicaulis (assembly GCA_034641835.2). Taxonomy (NCBI): domain Eukaryota; kingdom Viridiplantae; phylum Streptophyta; class Pinopsida; order Pinales; family Pinaceae; genus Pinus; species Pinus albicaulis. Next base: position 1,065,603,325 of record CM076570.1, read on the forward strand.
AGGTTATTCTGATCAAATGTTGAGATATGGATGATGTGATATCATATGAAAACGTTCATCGAATATCAGAGGGAATGGGCAAAATAGAGGATCAGAGATATTTGGAGAATGCTTATTTCAGAATTTCCAATATGCGAATTGCAATATATGATGTGCCATGTGTGGGGCCAATGATTTCTTAAAGTATTCAATTAAAAAAGAAAGTGATTGATTTAACTTTTCTTTAAAATAAATAACCCTTTAATAATTTAATTAAGTATCGAAATATCTGATTGGAATGTAATTTTACCAGAACTTTCTTATGAAGAGAGTTGTGAAATATAATGATCTGATATGATTCGTCAGGCAATTTATTAAGACTTATCAGGATTTCAATGAATATAAGCAAAATTAGATAACCTTCAAATTTTAGATGAAATAATAAATACTTCCCTAAGCAAGTTTCAGATTTGAAAATATGTGACTACTTTCTTATCTTCAGTCTTCATAATCAAGTTAATGAAGACCTGTAAACAAAATAGAATAGAAATAAGAATCTTAAATAATAGATTATGGTGAACATCTAAACACATACCTGGAAGAAAATTGGCTGTAAATTTTACCTCATGAAGCTTCAAGTTCTCCCAATTTTTCTCAAAATTTTCATATGTTCAACATCACCTACTTATTTACTAAAAATTCGGTAGTAATAACCTTTTCAATTAAATCCACTTGAAATTTATGTTACTGGGAAAAAGTGGTGAAAATGAGCTCTTCAGAAGTACTTGTGAATCAAATATTGCCAAGATTTAGCTATTCTCTGGAATTTCTTCATATATGATTTCAAATAAATCTTGTCATTGTGACAATGTTTTGGAAAAACAAGGCAATAAAGGAGCTCATAAGTTTCTGATATTTTTAAAACCACTTTGCCAACAAATGAAAGGTATGCCAAGAAAAATTTAGATTTATTACTTTCTTATTAAAAATCTTAAATAATGAAATAAATGCAAACAAAAAAGAAAATTAATCTATTCCTATTTCTAACTTAATGAAGAAAACATGACTAGGTATAGTCATACTTCCAATGTAACCATGTAAGCATTTTAATTCCTGCATGTATGTACATGTCAAACATTAGGAACAAAAATAAAAATATAATTAAACTAAGGAAACAAAATCTGAAAGTAGAATGTACATTTATTGTTAGTAGCTTATTTAAAATCACCTTCTCTTGAAATGTCCTTTCTAGTTGAATTTCGATTGGATCATAAAAATCTAGATGGATTTCCATTATTTATTGGGAGAGGTTTAAAAGAGAAGATGACATGCCAGATTGTGAATAAGAAATTTTAGATACAATGGCCTAAAATATTTTTTTAGTGTTATATTCAAGTGTTAAATTATTAACGATCTTCCGTGAAGGAAAACTTTCCAAATGTCTTCAAATGGATCATTGAAAAATGGATGGAAGTCCAATAGATCCAATGGAAGATTATTAATTGAATTAGATTCCTATTCATATTGTGTTAATAAATTATCTTTTTAGCAATTATTCTGAGAAGAAATGACTTTCTGATAAGAAATGAACATCAATTGGAATTGAAATTTTAATATATCTTGATGTTCACAATTATAATTTGAATCTTCATTTATCCATTGAGGCAATGCATCAATTGAATGGTCAAAATTGAGCCACTCAATATGCCAACACAAAGTATCTAAAAATAGAAAACTAAAAACAGAAAATAAATCTGATGTTAAAAACAAATGATGGAAAAATAACAAAATTGAATTATAGTTTAGACTAGTGTTACAATTATTATCACAACACAATTGGGACTGACTTAAAGCAATTTTCTCTTGACAAGAATTGGGTAGAATAATGCAATTAGAATGATTGTTGATACCCATATGTAAGTTAGATAGAGGTTTATAACTATGAATAGGCATGTGAGCTTGATCGTCATATAAATCATAGATTGGAATGGTTTCATGAATGCTGAAATCATGAGTATGATTAATTGTTTGAAAGTGAGAACTATTTGAAACAATTTCTAAATTAAATTGTTCTTCATTTTCACATGTGATTATACTTTGATCATGAGGATTCAACTGTAAATAAGACAAATCAATATCCTTAATGTCAAAGTAACTATCATAAATTAGCTCATTACATTCTTTAGAATTTCCTTCGATCTCATCCAGTGTCTCAAAATAAGAAGGAATATTGAGCTCATGGTCATTAATGCTAGAAGAATGATTAGTAATTAATTCTCTACCATGAAAAACACTAATCGACAATTAATTTCGATTAGACTCTCTATTTTATGAAATATTATTAAAGTGAAGAGATGATAAATTGATATGAGAAAAATTATCAAGATTAAGGAAAAAATTGAATCCGAAATAATGCATTTAAAAATGTCTCTATCTAAGAACTCTTCTACATTTTCTTCACTGCAAATTTCAGATTTAAGATCATTTACTTGGATAATTTTGCTTTCTTGAAGAATGTTGCTTTGTTGTCCTGAGTTTAGCATTTTCCCATTGTAAAAGAACTCAAAAATTTGTATATCAGATTATGTATTATTGGAAAATTTAATCGTTGCTTGTACTTTCAGACTTATGCTATGATTTTCTGATCTAACACATACTGATTTTCGTATTTTAAAGTGGTACCTTCTTCAATATTGATGTTAATATCTTCTTGTATTTGACTAGTGAAATTTTCCAAGCTCTGTGATTGAGATTCATTAACATGTGAAGGTGAACCTTGATCATTGTCAATACTGTAGGAAGTGTGCACTAAATGAAGGAATTGATCATACATAATAGAGGCCACTTCATTATCATTTCTTTGCACCTCCATATTGTAATTCTCAATTATGCTAATGAAATTGGAAGGATATCGAGAAAAGCTTAAAATAATTTCACTTGGATTATGAATGGAAGGAAGAGAGAAAATATGTTCAAGCCAGTCTAATAATTCATCTTTCAAATATTTGTCTTTAGTTTTAAAATTTAAAAAAATTAAATGAAATCTAATGATAAAATCAATTAAAGATTCATTTTTGAATCTTTGTAAATCTTCAAAATCGTCACATACCGCTTCGTAGATATATCCATCAAATTTACAAAGGAAGACTGTAATAAATTGTTCCCAACTATGAATTGAGGCCGCTGGAAGTGTTTGACACCAGCTTTTGGCTTTTTCTAAGATTGTAAGATTAAAAATCTTGCATAAAATACCTTCATCAATTTCTTAAAAATTATAATTTCTAAAATTTTGAATAAATTGAAAGGCATGATTAATTGCAGAAGTGTTCCTCTTACATTAAAATTTACCTGAGAAAAGTGTCTTACCATTTCTGGTGGAGTATTAGAAGATGCATGTCCAGAAATACAACTCCAAATTGGATGTTTTAGAGGAGCCATTGTGATAAAAAAGAAATTTTATAATACAATGACTCCGAAGGAAAACAAGTCTCAGGTCCTCCTTCTAGTGCCAAAATGTTGTAGCCTCGGAATTTCATGCAACAACATTGGGGATGACCATCGAGTCTGGACCTTAAAGTAGTTCGTTTTTCGTTTGGAATGGTGGTTCCGACTGGTTTAACTAGGTCCAGTTACATTCTCTCAATATCGAATGGCTTAAAATATAACTTTTATTTACCAATGGAGAAGAGACATCAGATCATCCTTCTTGCTGATCATGCAAGAAAGTGTTCCTTAAGATAATTTAGGGCTCAGCCAAACCATAAATAAAGTTTTTCCTCTTTGGGAAGAGGACTTATAGCAATGTAGAATTAAATCTAAATGTAAAAATATTCTAAAATGCAAGAAAAGAGGAAAATTATCATAATCCTATCTCAATTAGGTAGATATAGATCCAACCAAACCAAGAGAAAGATATTTTAAATGATTTATATTTAAATATGTCTGGATTATAATGAATATCAAGTTAATAAAGTAGTTAAATTAACTGACATTAATAATACCGAAACACATCCTATTCAGAGACTTCTTAACTAATATAATCAACTAACAACATTCAGGAAATAGTTGACAAAAATGGTATTGATTGTTAAATCAGTAATTCGAATAATTAAACAATAATATGAGGAAAGAGTTCACAACATATCATTGTTTGTTAAATCAATATTAAAAGACAAATTTATGAGTAAATAGTTACTGATAAATCCAAATTCAACCCGTAAGAGCAAAGATAAATAATAACATACAATTCAGACACATTACTCATATTGATAATATTGCATAAATATGAATAAAATGACACATTTTTGCTATTATAAAATGAAACTAGTATTTTAAAAAATAATATTAGAAATACCAATTTATTGAATCCATTTCTCTCTTTCTGGTATCCAACATTCCTTTACAATGCTTGAACTTGTCGTTAGTCATCAATAATTTTTACTTGTTTAGATAACTAAATGCTTGTCCTGGATTTCTAGAAACAAAATTCAAGAATCTTGTGAGTTCTAGAAATCTCACTGCCTTCATTATCATTAGGATAAATTTTTCACTATCCTACTACTCTGTCAAGGCATGGCCAATCTATCACTCCTAGAAGACCAAATCCTAGACTTATGTCCCTCATTCTCACTATGTTTTCCACCTCTGGCTTTACCAATATGTTTTTTATTGCCTAAGCCTTCTATTTTTACACCTTGGTTTGCCAAGTAGCCTAAACCTTTTTCCCTACTCACCAAATGCCTCAAGCAGAGGTGATTTTAAACTCCCTTTCTAGGCTCTTTAGATAAATAAAATATTTCATTTTCTTGGATGGCAATGCATAAAGAGTTGTCAAAACCCTATTTTACACCTCCAGGCCCTGATTCAAGTTTTCAGTTAAACACCTAATCCAAAGGATATCTCAATAGATCTTGTAGGGTCTCCTGGGTTATGCGTTGCTTTGGTTTCCTAAACTCACTATTTTTACATGTGCTTAAAGGTAAAATCAAATGAAAAGAAGGTGAGCTCATGATTTCCCAAAGAGTGTCAAAAGGTCTCCAAGGAAGAACTTCCTAGATCTGATCATAAAGTCTGCAAAAGGAAAGTTTTCCTATATTAAAGCATTTCTGCGGGAATTCTTTATAATGGTTATCAGCAGAAGAAAGGCAACATGCCTAAGTTCACAAAAGGATCATGGTTTCATGACTAATTGGCTATAAGGTGTTGTCCAGTGAAGAGCCCATACAAATGAACATGAAGAGAGAGGTACATCAGCACAACTATGCATGGGTTGAAGATTCATTGAAGCAAGAAATCATATTGAGAGACCACCTTGATGACGACATGCAAAGATTAAAATTGACGTCAGGGAATAACTTATAAGTCTTATTTAGGCACACTATTTGGGTTGAAGATTCATTGAAGCAAGAAATCATATTGAGAGACCACCTTGATGACGACATGCAAAGATTAAAATTGACGTCAGGGAATAACTTATAAGTCTTATTTAGGCACACTATTTCACTATACCAAAAGAATAGATTGAGAAAGGTATTAGTGTGAAAGAGAAAAAACTCTCCAGTATAGTCAATATCCATCAAAATGGTCAAATGAAAGAGATCATAAGTTCAAAGTGTCAAAATGAAGAAATGAAGCAAATCATCAGTTTGTTGAGTAAGTGACTAAAACTGCCAAAATTTCAAATAATGACAAGGAAAACAAAAACAATGTATTATGGAACATGCAATAAATAGAAGTGGTCAAAGGAAAAGGGTGTGTGTGGAAACATCCAACAAAGGTCATTTTTTGTTTAAAATTACCTCCTGCACAAGGGAAAGGAAATATCAGTGAAAGTAAAAAGACCAAAAGAAAAAACATTAGTCAAGGTGGGTTTTGTTTTTAATTTTTGAAAGGTATAAAAACATCACAAGTTTCATCATTCAACACCATTTATTCATATGCAAAAAGAGTGGAAGGATTTTAGGGTTTTCAAGGCTTTTGGCAGAGTTTTCGGGCACAAAAATAATTGCGTTGTGCTCCTGAAAGGTCCTACTACGCGCCTGTACACATTTCCTGTGTAATTTCTGAAGGGGCGCTGTATGCCTGTATAGCAGCGCTATGTGTCTGTGTAACCACTCTGTGTGTAGGAGGAACCCAACACCCTACCGCCGTTCAGGCCCTGCCCAACAGCGTGCAGAGGCCACCCGACTGTTGCGCTCCAGAGTGTGCAGCCAACAACAAACAAACGATACCTCGTGCAGACACGCCCGATGTTGTGCTCCTACACATTCAGGGTTTTTATCCACATTATACCTTGTGCAGAGGTGCCCAACGTTGTGCTCTTGTGCATTTAGGGCTACCAGCCACTTGACTTCTCGTTCAGAACTCACCCGTGCTGCGCTCCTGTTGTCCGGTTGGGGCTGCCCAATAGGTTGTGCACAAGGCGCCCAACTACCCCAAATGCATTCTTGAGCATATTGCTTCAGCTATGAAATATGTTTTGAAAGTATTTTGTTTTTCCCTATATTTTCATACTATCTAAAGATGAAATATAGAAAAATATGAAGGGTGAACTTAAAGAGATTTCAAAAAAACCATAGAGGAAGAAAGGTTAGGTCCCCATCTTTGCAAGCATTTCTGATTGTAAGGATCCCATCCATCTGCACACTGAGAACATATTAAGGCCAAAAGTGTCCTTCTTCATTCCTCTTTTCCCCTCCAAATTTGCAGATCATTGCCTTCCTCATTTACCTCTCATTTTCCCTCTCCATACCATCTCCTGAGCAGATCATCATTTTGTTTTCAAAAGAAAAGAGCAAAGGAAAAAATGCCTAGAGAAAGTAGTATTGATAGAGGCGAGAGATGCCAAAGGCCTAGAGATCAGCAGAGGAAGGGTGGGAAAGAAAATACGTTTGAGCCTATAAACACTAAAGAATTGACAGCATCTCGTACTATAGTTTCACATTTCCAAGAGGTAGGATGCTATGAGTTATGTGAGAAAGTGTAGAGAGTTCAAAGTCGCCCTCAGTTGACCAAGATTTTTGTCCTAAACCTCCATGAACATCAAGTACATATAGCTGTAGTGAATTTGGAGCTCACCACCAATGAAATCTCTATGTCCACTGGAATACCTTGCATGGGAGAAAAATGGTTCAAACATGTGTATCTGGACCTAAGCCATTATCATCCCTTCTTAAAACCAAGTTACCAAGCTGATTGAAAAACTATTTTCCACCTTTCTCATTTATTGGACAGATATGCTCCTTTAATGAACATGATTATGAAATACTTCACCTATGAGGGTAGGTTTTCCGAGATCTATACCTACCATATAAGACTACCCATGCATTTCCCTAAGGCCAAGCTGCTACACTTGCCCTACTACCTTTGTAAAAGCATTGATAAAATGTCATCCATTGTGCAAGAGAGGCCTCCCTCCCAATAAATGTTAAGTATTTTTCATCATTCCCTTATCAAGATGATTGTCTTACACCAATTAGAGAAACAAAGCATCCCATGGGAAGTTTTCATCGCCCATGATGTTTTCACAACTCCATAGCCTCTTCCTCTGCAAATTTTACCATCATCATCTCATCTGCCTTCCTCCACTCCTTCATCATCCCTCACTGACCATGAATCATCCTCTCCACATAAATCCCCTCCCCAAGAAAACCTCCCTCTTTCACCTTCCCTTAAAGCCTTAGAGCATGAAGAAAACAACGACAATGAGGAACATGATAGTTAAGAAGAAAATGACAGTCAAGGAAAAGAAACAAGTGATGAAGAGGAGGAAAATGAAAGTGAAGAAAGTGAAAATAATGGAGAAGATACAAAAGAGAGTGAAGAGGAGGCAGATGAAAGCAGTGAAGAAGGCAAAAAAAAAAAAGAAGATAGTGACAAGAAAGAAAGCAGTGATGACAAGGGAAATGACAAAGAAGAAATAAGTGAGCCTAATGAAGATGAAGAAACAAATGAAAGTCAAGGCACAGAGGCACACTTAGAAGAAAAGGGCAGTGTACATGACAATGAGGAACATGAAAACATTGAGGAAGGGATAGATGAAAGCAGTGAGCCAAAAAGTGAACAAGAAGACCAGTTCAATGAGCCTAATGAAGATGAAGAAATAAATTACAGCCAAGAAACAAAGGCATATTTTAATGAGAAAAATAGTGAAGATAAAGAAGAAAACAATGAACCCAATGATAGTGATAAAAGGAGTAGTGACAAAGATGAAAATAGCAGTCAAGAAGAGACAGAGTTTGAAGAAAATGACAGTGGGAAAGATAAAGAAGACAGTGGGCCAAATAATGAAGAAAAAGATAGTCAAGAGGATGATAATACATCAAATAGTGATAAAGATACCTCTAACCATGACAATGAAGAAAATGATAATGTAAATGATAATGTTGAAAACCTAGAGCATGAAAATGCAGAAGACATGGAAGAAGATGAAAATGATGAAGATCTTGGCAATGATGCTATCAAGAGAGAAAGTGAAAGTGCCTCTAAAGAAGGCATTCAAGAGCAAAGTGAAGAAGACACACATACAGGGATCATTGATGAGAAGAAGAGAAGTACTAAGGTCACTAATGATCAAGGTATTCAAATGAAGCTTATTGCATCTTTCCCTCTTACCTATCAAAGAGGAGAGACACATGTGTTTGTTGCCTCCAAAGGCCAAGGGGCCATGCCATCGTCCTCAACTCAAAATATTGACAAAGGTCAGAAAAAAATGAAAGAGGAAGAGGAAAATCAAGAAGAGGAAAGAGAGTTTGAACTTATTCACATAGACAGTGCCAAGGAAAATGAAACAAGGATTGCAAACTCCCTTCTCCAAGACAAGAATGCACAAATCAAGGACTTGGAAGCTGAATTAGAAAGGTCAAAATATGTCATTCACTTCTTTCATATGCAAAACAAACAAATGAGTGGCCAGCAAGCCATCTATGAAGCAAGAGCACTCAAATACCAGAAAGAGGCTCAAAAGGCACAGGTGAAGTTGAAAGAGTTCATGGGCACCTATGAAGAAAGTGAAGATGAGGAAGTTCAAACTAGAAGGATACCTAGAACTATGGGTCTCAAGAAGGCCTTGTCAAAAGAAAGAGAGCGAGAATCAGCCCTTGCAGAACAACTTCCTCTCAATGACCTCCTTGCAATAGAAATTGAACATGATAGGGAATCATGGCTTGAGAGGGCTAACATAAACCTTGAGGCCAAGTTGGAGAAGGTGAAAAAAGAGTTAGACTTGCAAAGGAAAATGGCTAAGCATTATGCGCAAAGAAACCGATTTGCAAGGAAAAACCTTAAAATAGCCCAAACTGAGATCCAAGTGCTAAAGGAGGAAAAGGACCAAGCTAGCCTTGGTATTTTGGTTCAATATTTTTTACAGGTCTCCTAGGTCCCATGAGGCACTTATCCACCAAATTTGGGAGAAATTGGACAAGTTTTTGTTTTTTGCAAATTTTGAGGCTAGGAGAGTAGCACACCTGGTGCTACGCTCTTTTTCAGGGCATATTTAGGAGGAAATGCTTTCATTTTTGGTTTCCTAGTCATTCATACAACATTATCACCAAGTTTAGATCAATTGGAGTTGTTTTGGTCCTCCAGAAAGTTCAAAAACACCCCAATTTTCACCATTCTGCCTGCTTTTTTGGACATGTGCTGCGCTTCTATCAGTTTTGGAATTTTCACTTTTTGGACAGGTTTTAGAGGTTAGATCAGAAAATAAAGGATAGATATGGAAAATAGACTTCAAGGTATTTCCAACAAGCCATCATGGAGCCTTATCTGAAATCGGGAAGGCCTTCAAAACACTGATGTAAGAAGACCCATTTTTTCTATTCCTCTGCTATGCTCCTGCCATGCAAATTCAAATTTGACAGAAAGTGCTATGCTCCTGTGGTTGAAAAATCAAAATGTGCATTTGGAAAGTTTTAGGAGGCTTTTCAGAGCCTAAAAGTCAATTGAATTGCTAAAAATGGCTAAAAATATATTTATTTTAGATATTTTTGTGCCTTGGGCTTTGTAAAGCCTCAAGGACAATAGAGACACTTCTTGTTAGACAATAGGCTTCTAGAGACTCTTTTAGGTTTTCATCCTCATTTATTGTTATATAGAGCATGAGGATTCATTGTAAATGTTAGCTTTTGATGAGTTTTGAGAGCAATACATGGTTATTTGAGGTTGAAGAGAAATTTCGTATTGTGGAGCTTGTGGATGATTTGCCATGATTGATGATGATGAAGGATTTCTTGCAGGATCCCCAAGTTTAGTTAATTTTGATGTATATATATATTTTTTCATGTCTTCTTGTTTATCATATGTCCATATTTCTATATTGCAATAGCTCAGAAAAGTATAGGATGAGAAATGTTGTTTGAGGCACCTCAGTCCTCCTATTAGTTATTGTCTTCATATTTTCCTCTGCCGGGTTAGCTTAAAGAATTATTAGTTGATCCTTAGGCCCACATAATATTGTCCATTTCATTATTGGATTAATATGCTAGTTTAAAAATATGATTCATGGTAAGCCCTGCTTGTTTGATGCCATCTAAACTCTGTCTTGAAATCTCTCTTTGATGTATTGATTGTTAGGTTAAGCCAAAGAGGTCTTGTTTCGATCTTGCCCTTTGTATATGCTTATCAGTTTGCCTCAAAGTTCTTTATAGTTTAAAGGATGATTTTTAGGAGTTCCCTCTTCAATTATTAAAGATATTTGTCTCTTATATGCTTTCAAATCTTGAAATTAGAATCACTGAAGTTAGATAAGTTGTCTTACTTTCTTTGTTCCATGGGATTGTGTATCTTGAATTTTTATTTGTTTAAAGTATTTTCATTGAGTAAATGGTGTGCCCTCTCTCATGATTAGTATCTTTTCTGATCAGTATTAAAGACCTTCTTGTTCATAGGTACTGGACAAAGGATACTTCACTGCCCTTTGCCCTATCTTGTTTCACAAAATTATTGTCCATTTTCACCTCACACATTAACTTTAAAGATCCATTGACTACACTAGATTTTCCCTGTGATGTACCTTGATTCATTTTTGAGATATCAATGACCTCATAGACTCCATAGCCAAATTGATTTGATGACCTCTCACTCAACCTATCCTACTTGATCATTTTACCCAACCAAACAAACAACAAACCCTACACTTAAAAACTAGCCTAAAATCAACCATCTAAAGTGAACAAGTTCACATCCTTCCCACATAATAGAGACAACCCTCTCTAAGTGCAGGAAGGATAGGTCCCAGGACTCCAAAGACTGGTCTGATGTTACCCTATGCATTTGGTCTACCAATCTGCTAAATCACGGGACACTAACATAATGGCGATCACAGTGGGACTTTGAGTCAAAACATCCTAGGTATCCCTTAGGAACTCTCAAAATCTCAATAAAACTTAGAAAACTTAAGTGTTGTCTAAAGAGTAGAAACTAGCTATTTCACCATCCTAGCGAAATGATGACCCAACTGTCGGACACTCTTACAAATCTTAGGGCTACATATAGGAACTCAGAAAACCCCAAAACATCCTAGATTGGATTTTTGTCAGTATTGGTGGTGGACCATAGACACACATATTCAAACAACTAAAAAAATCCACCTGGTGACTCCACTAGCCTCCAGTAGGCCTTCTAAATCTACTAGTGTCTATAGACCCCTGTAGGATTGTGTCAAATTAGCCTGAGAATTCTAGAATCCTAGTCACACACTGTGCGAGTATAAAAAATACCTTGAGAGGTCAGCCTTCTGAAAGCAGTCATAAACTTTCAGCCTCTCTAGATTTTGAGTTTGAAATCTAGCTTCACATAGAATCAGTACCAGATGTCATCCGAAACCAAACCCTCCTTCTATCATTGATGACCCAGAAAATATTTTGTGGAAAACTTCTAAAACTGGAAACTTAACTACTGATAAGACCATTCATAAAGCAAGCTTTGTACCTAAACATCTTATAGCCTTGCAAGATCCCCAGTTTGACTTGCACCACAGAAGAATCCTTTTTAGAACCAAGTCATAAAGTAGGATTGACAATACCGAACTTGAGCCCATAGAATTGCAGAAGAGTCCTAGCAGAGAAGCTTCTCCTTCCACACCACCTGATTTCCAGATTCTCCACCACTTTGGCTCTTTTCATATCAAGTCTGATCAGAATCAATCTGTTGGTCCAAGTACTTCTACCACACCCATTCATACCACCACTGTGCAAACCACTCCATCTCATCTCACAAACCATCCTCTTGTAAATCCACCATCAGCTCCCATCATGGCAGCATGGTATGCACCCCTAGTGTTACCTCAACCTTTGATACCTTTGGCAAATTATTACCAATCCAGTATCCCTCACTTCTACAGGGCTGAATCTACCACTGCCCAACAACATGTAGATAGAATGAATGATGCCTTTGAATAGATGGAAATAGAGGAAGAAACCATGGAAATGAGGATGTTTGCACAAATCTTGGAAGGAGAAGCCAAAAAATGGTTTAAGAACCTAACTCCCAACAGCATACATGATCTCCTGTCTCTTTACCAAACTCTCATAAACAAGTGGGAAATCAAGAAAAATCCCCTCCAAATCCTTTCTGAATATAAAAATCTTAAGAGGAATGAGGGGGAAAGTGTCCAAGATTATTGTACTAGGTTTAACAGTGTCTACAATGCCCTCCTGCCTCACCTGAAACCCCCACTAGGTCTAGCACTAGTAAAATTTCTGAAAGGTTTCGATCCGGACATGACATACCAGTTAAGAGAAAGAGAACCCACAAATTTAGAAGAAATGAAAAAGGGGGCTATTAGTGCAGAAGCCAACCTCACTGAAAACAGGGCTAGGATGAGGTCAGAAAAGAGGGTTACTTACAAATATGAAACCATACCATCCACCTCCTCTTCTGATTCTAAGATTCACAGCCTAGTTAGGACCATGGAGAGAATGATGTAAAAGATAAAATTGAATGAAAGGACACCTCCTAGGGATAACCAAGAAAATCCCCAAAACATAAATAAGAATCAAAAATTTAGAAGAGACCCACCCCAAATCAGAAAAAGGGAAAATGACCAACAGATTAGGCCACCTTTCCAAGATAATTATCTAGATGAAGAAGAAAAGGGGCTTGAAGGATTGGAAGAAAATCACATAAATCTACTAGACTTTGATAATTAGGGTGATGTTTTTCTTACTACGGAAGAAAAAAATCTCATTTCTTCGAACCAAAATGAAAATAACTATGAAGACTCCAAATATTATAAGTTGGGATTTGAAAATGCCATAAATGAGGTTCATAGGCAATATGACCTTAGAAGCAAAAAGAACCAGGATGTCTCCAAGAAAAATCAAATAGACACCACTGTCAAGAAAGCCCCTGAAAACACCCTTAAGAGGACAAAAGACAATATCAACAATATGCCTAAGAAAACTGATCCAAACAAAGAAAAAATTAGTCAGCCAAATAGTGACACAAGCTGCCCTAGTACTTCCACTAGTGGCCCTGAGAAAAATTTGTTGTCTAAAGCCCCAAGTCAGATTCAACAAGCTAAACCGGTGGAAAAGGTTATGACTGAGAAAAATTATGTAATATGTCTAAAATACAAGTACCTTTCAGTTTTGAAGGAGAAATTTCCAAGATCATGATAAGCATGCCTCTCACCAAACCGATTCCCCAAAGCACATACAAGTCTCAAGTTTTGGAAGTTATAAACATAGGGAATGATACCGACACTTTACACTTGGCTGATGACACACCTGAGATGTTTTTGGACCCAAAATAGAAGGAAAATATCAAGAAGGAGCCATTCCTCCTTTTTACATCAGCCTAAATGTACATGACAAGATCTTACATAATGCCATGTTGGAATCTAGTCCCTCTCACAATCTTATGCCAAAGGTTGTGATGGACAGGTTAGGCCTAGAAATAACTAGACCTTACAAGGACTTATACTCCTTCGATTCGAGTAGAGTCAAGCATTTAGGCCTAATAAAAGATCTTTGTGTCAATCTGGCACAAGTACCGGCTAAGCACCTAGTCATGGACATAGTGGTGGCATATATTCCCCCCAAGTATGGCATGCTTTTATCCAAATCTTGGGGAGCCAAGCTTCAAGGGAACCTTCAACTAGACGTGTCCTATGCTACCATCCCCTTTTTTAACTAGACAAGGATATTATACCGAGAGTCGCACATGAAGTATATGGTTAGCAGTCAAGAAAGGCCAGACAATACACCTCTTTATTCCGTACATTCAAATCTTGATTCTTTCATTCTACATACCAAAAAGGACATTGAGGAGAATTTAAGTGAATTTAAAAGAGATCTAGGCACACTACAATAGTTAAATTAGTCCCTCTATGATGAGCTCGACAGTCATAACTATTGCGACCCTGAACAACCACATGATGAGAAAAATGAACTTGGCTTTCTACAAATTGAAAATGAAATTTCAAAACCAAAAATCAGTTTAGAATCTGAAATAGGTTGTTTGTTCAAACAAAGGGAAAATCCAAAAAACACAACTGTCCCCTTTTGCCAATCTAGAAGCACTGAAATGCCTTCACAGAAAAAAAAATCTTTGGAAATCTGGATCAAGAGAGTCTCATGTTTTTACCTTACATAGATACTTCATCATCAGAAAGTTTTCCCCCTTCAAAATAATTTTTAACTCTTACAAATACTATCGTAGATCCTAAAGAAGTTTTTGTTGAAGCTGATATAGGGGGATATGGTAAGGATAAACTTGAATAACCTGAAATTATTGAGTTATCTAAAATTTTATCACTACACACAAAACAAAGAAATGCAAGATTGTGCAAAAGTTTTCAGAATGCTTGTGTGTACGGGAAGACTAGTTCAAAACCTTGTGACACATACATTATTATAAGAAACCCTCCATTAAAAAAATATCATAAAAACCTTGAGAAATTAATGTCACTTATAAAGAAGGCAAAGGGACATAGGCTGTGTATAGACTTTAGGTACTTAGATCAACCCTCCCTAAAGAACAAATACCTTTTTCCCAAGATAGATCATACTTTACAAAGGGTAGGGGTTTCTAACCAGATGTCATTGCATGATAGTGTTTTAGGTTACCATTAGATGATACCGCTTCAAATAAATCATCTTAAATACTTTTTCAAGTTTCCGAGGAGCAATTACAGGTTTAACTAAATGCTTCCTGGGCTAAAGAGTGCTGGAGACACCTTTTGAAGAGCTATGGCTCCTGTTTTCAATTTCTTAACTATGGTATACATTGATGACATCATCATTTGTTTTAAAGATGATAAAGAATACGTTTTTTACCTAAGGAAGATCTATGACAGAAACAAGTTTGGGAATCAAGAGTCAAAGAAGGAACACCAAGGAGAACATGGGATGTTTGAAAATTATTGGAAAAATCCTTATACCATGTTTTCAAATAAAAATAACTATGATTTATGTTCACAAGAGCTGAATGGACAAAGAGTGTTAGGAGATCCTTTTGAGGATAGGATGATTAAGTACCATTGCTATAAAAACCCTTAGTTTTAAATTTTTATTCATTGTACATAAAACATGGCATGAGAAAAATCAGAAAAACGCAAAAACATAGAAAGAAAAAGAAGGCGGAGATTTAAAGAGAAGGTATAACCCTATACCCAAAAATAGTAGTACTGAAAGTGTGCAAGCCTAAATGCCACTACTGGTGCAAAAAGAATGTCTTGTTTAGTCATCTAGCCTAATCATGGCTGAACATGTTTTAAACTTATTGTTGATAAGTTAGTGAAAGAATGCTGGTCAAATCATTTAAGCTTGAATTGTCAAAAGAAAATAGATTAGGAATGAAATATGTTGGTTCCACATGCTTAAATCTGAACCGAAGAGAAGGATAGGGATGATTAGAAAATGATGAAACATATCTCTCATACCTTATATTTTTTTTTTATGAAATTAATGTTTGTGTGCAGTTTGTCTTAATGCCACAACTCATCATGAATCAGATTTTCTAATCCTGGTTCACATAATGTTTTAAATTTCTTGTCAATAGCTTAGAAAATGAAGTCTATCATACTGCTTAATCTTGATAGTCAAATAGTCTAGGTAGATAATAAGAAGATTTCGCTAGCATAATTTGAACTCTTGGAATAAATAAGTGTACAAGTAGAGAGTTTTTTTTTTAACTTTCAAAAAGAGAAGATGTCAATTGGTTTGCTAGTTCAAGTGCACCTAAGGAAGAGAAAATGTTAGGACAATATTTTGGGTAGGTAAAGATGAAGTTAAGTTAATCATGCTTTCAGATTATCAAAATCACTACTTCAGGGAAGAAATAACAAAGGAAAAGAAGAAAAAATTGCCCAATGGATGAGGCACTGGTCTTCACAAACCAGGAGATCTGAAGTTCCCGAGACCTCTTGAAAAGGAGCTGCCCTCCCCAAGTGGAGCCACTGTTAGTCATCAGTAATTTTTACCTATTTATATGACTAAATTCTTGTCCTAGATTTCTAGAAACAAAATTCAAGAATCTTGTGAGTTCTAGAAATATCACTGCCTTCATTACCCATTGGATAAATTTTTCACTATCCTCCTACTTTGTCAAGGCATGGCCAATCTACCACTCTTAGAAGACAAAATAATAGACTTATGTCCCTCATTCTCACTATTTTTTCCACCTCTGACTTTACTACTCTGTTTCTGATTGGCTAAGCCTTCTATTTTTACACCTTGGTTTGCCAAGTAGCCTAAACTTTTTTCCCTATTCATCAAATTCCTCAAGTAGGGGTGATTTTAAAATCTCTTTCTAGGCTCTTTAGATAAATCAAATATTTCAGTTTCTTGGATGGAAATGCATTAAGAGTTGTCAAAACCTTGTTTTACACCTCCAGACTCTGATTCAAGTTTTCAGTCAAACACCTAGTCCAAAATATATCTCAATAGATCATGTAGGGTCTCCTAGGTTATGCATTGCTTTGGTTTCCTAAAATTACTATTTTTACATGTGCTCAAAAGTAAAATCAAATGAAAAGAATGTGAGCTCATGATTGCCCAAAGAGTGTCAACAATTCTCCAAGGAAGAACTTCCTAAATCTGATCATAAATTCTACAAAAGGACAGTTTTCCTATATTAAAGCATTTTTGCAAGAATGCTTGATTATGGTTATCAGGAGAAGAAAGGTAGGGTAAGAAGCTAAAAAATCCTCAAGGACATCCACAATAGAAGAAAAGCAACATGCCTAAGTTCACAAAAGGATCATGGTTTCATGACTAATTGGCTATAAGGTATTTCCTAATGAATAGCCCATACAAGTGATCATGAAGACAGAGGTACATAAGAACAACTGTGCATGGGTTAAAGATTCATTGAATCAAGAAATCATAGTGAGAGACCTCCTTGATGACAGCAGGAAGAGACTAAAAATGATGTCAGGGAATAACTTATAAGTCTTATTTAGGCACACTATTTCACTATACCAAAAGAATAGATTGAGAAAGGTATCAATGTGAAAGAGAAAAAACTCTCCAGCACAGTCAATATCCATCAAAATGGTCAAAGGAAAGAGATCATAGGTTCAAAGTGTCAAAATGAAGAAATGAAGCAAATCATCAGTTTGCAAAGTAAGTGACTAAAACTGCCAAAATTTCAAAGAATGACAAGGAAAACAAAAACAATGTATTATGGCACCTGCAATAAACATTAGTGGTCAAAGGAAAAGGGTGTGTGTGGAAACATCCAACAAAGGTCATTTTTTGTTTAAAATCACATCCTCACAAGAGAAAATAAATATCAGTGAAAGTAAAAATACCAGAAGAAAAAACATTAGTCAAGGTGGGTTTTGTTTTTAATTTTTCAGAGGTAAAAAAATTACAAGTTTCATCACTCAACACCATTTATTCATATGAAAAAAGAGTGGAAGGGTTTCAGGGTTTCTGGCAGAGTTTTCGAGAAAAAAACTGATTGCACTGCATTCCTAAAAGGTCGCGCTACATGCCTGTACCCACTGCCTGTGTAGTTTCCAAAGGGGCTCTGCACACCTGTATAACAGCTCTACGCACCTATGTAACCACTTCGTGTCCAAGAGGAACCCAACACCCTGTCATCATTCAGGCCTCGTCCAACATTGTGCAGAGCCCACCTGAGCGCTACGCTCCTGGGCATGTAGCCTCTAGCAGCCACATGATACCTCATGCAGAGGCACCTGACACTGTTCTCCAGCATGTTCAGGGCTACCAGCCATACGATACCTCATGCAAAGGCGCCCGATGCTGCGCTTCTGTGCATCCAGGGCTTCTAGCCACCCGACTGCTCATTCAGAACTCACCCGTGCTGTGCTCCCGCTATCCATTCAGGGCTGCCCAATAGGTCATGTAGAAGGTGCCCGAGTGCCCCATGATGCATTCCTGAGCCTATTGCTTCAGCTGTGAAAGATGTTTTGAAGGTATTTTGTTTTTCCCTATCTTTTCATAGTGTCTAAAGATGAAATATAGAGAAATATGAAGGGTGAGCTTAAAGAGATTTTGGAAAAACCATAGAGGAAGAAAGGTTAGGTCCCCATATTTGCAATAATTTTTCATTGTAAGGCTCCCATCCATCTGCACATTGATAACACATTGAGGACAAAAGTGTCCTTCTTCATTCCTCTTTTCCCCTCCAAATTTGCAGATCATTTCCTTCCTCATTTACCTCTCATTTTCCCTCTCCATATCATCTCCTGAGCAGATCAGGGTTTTGTTTTCAAAGGCAAAGAGAAAAGGACAAAATTCCTAGAGAAGGTAGTGTTGATAGTGGTGAGAGAGGCCAAAGGCCTAGATATTAGTAGAGGAAGGTTGGGAAAGCAAATAGGTTTGAGCCTATAAACACTAAAGAATTGAAAACCTCTCCTACTATAGTTTCATATTTCGAAGAGGTAGGATGCTATGAGTTCTGTGAGAAAGTGCAGAGAGTCCAAATTCACTCTCAGTTGACCAAGATTTTTGTCCTAAACCTCCATTACCACCAAGTACATCTAGCTAGAGTGAATTTTGAGCTCACCACCAATGCAATCTCTATGGCCACTGGAATAACTTACGTGAAAGAAAAATGGTTCAAACATGTGTATCTAGACCTAAGCCATTATCATCCCTTCTTAAAACCAAGTTACCAAGATGATTGCAAAACCATTTTCCCCTTTTCTCATTTTTTGGATAGATATGCTCCTTTAATGAAGATCATTATGAAATACTTCACCTATGAGGGTAGGTTTTCTAGGATCTATTCCTACCATATAAGACTACTCGTGCATTTCACTAGGGCCAAGCTGCTACATTTGCCCTACTGCCTTTGTAAAAGTATTGATAAAATTTCATCCATTGTCAAAAAGAGGCCTCCCTCCCAACAAATGTCAAGTCTTTTTCATCATTCCTTTATCAAGATGATCTTCTTACACCAATTAGAGCAACAAGTAATCCCATGGGAAGTTTTCATCACCCATGATGTTTTCACAACTCCATAGCCTCTTCCTCTACAAAATTTACCATCATAATCTCATCCGCCTTCCTCCACTCCATCACCCCTCACTGACCATGAATAATAATCTCCACATAAATCCCCTCCCCAAGCAAACCTCCCTCTTTCACCTTCCCCTAAAGACTTAGAGCATGAAGAAAGCAGTGACAAGGAGGAACATGACAGTCAAGAAGAAAATGATATTCAAGGAGAAGAAACAAGTTATGAAGAGGAGGAAAATGAAAGTGAAGAAAGTGAAAATGATGCAGAAGATACAAAAGACAGTGAAGAGGAGGCAGATGAAAGCAGTGAAGAAGAAAAAGAAAAAAAAGAAGGTAGTGACAAGGAAGAATGTAGTGATGACAAGGGCAATGACAAAGAAGAAAGCAGTGAGCCTAATGATGATGAAGAAACAAATGAAAGTCAAGGCAAAGAGGAAGACTTAGAAGAAAAGGGCAGTGCACATGACAATGAGGAACATGAAAATAGTGAGGAAGGGATAGATGAAAGCAGTGAACCAAAAAGTGAACAAGAATACCAATGAAATGAGCCTAATGAAGATGAAGAAACAAATGATAGCCAAGAAATAGAGGTAGATTTTAATGAGAAAAATAGTAAAGGTAAAGAAGAAAACAATGAGCCCAATGATAGTGATAAAAGGATCAGTGACAAATATGAAAATAACAGTCAAGAAGAGACAGAGTTTGAAGAAAATGACAGTGGGCAAGACAAAGAAGATAGTGGGCCAAATAATGAACAAAAGGACAGTCAAAAGGATGAGAATACATCAAACAGTGATGAAGATACCTCTAACAGTGAAAATGAAGAGAACGATAATGTAAATGATAATGTTGCAAACATAAAGCATGACAATGCAGAAGATATGGAAGAAGATGAAAATGATGACGATGTTGATAGTGATGCTAGCATGAGAGAAAGTGAAAGTGCCTCTCAAGAAGGCAGTCAAGAGAAAAGTGAAGAAGACACACATACAAGGATCATTAATGAGAATAAGAGCAGTCCTAGGGTCACCAATGATCAAGGTATTCAATTGAAGATTATTGCATCTTTCCCTCTTACCTATCAAGGAGGAGAGAGGCATGTGTTTGCTACCTCCAAAGGCTAAGGGGCCATTCCATCCTCCTCAACTCAAAATATTGACAAAGGTAAGAAAAAAGTGAAAGAGGAAGAGGAAAATCATGAAGAGGAAAGAGAGTTTGAACTTATTCACATAGACAGTGACGAGGAAAATGAAACAAGAATTTCAAACTCCCTTCTCCAAGGCAAGAATGCACAAATCAAGGACTTGGAAGATGAATTAGAAATGTCAAAATATGTCATTCACTTCTTTCAGATGCAAAACAAATAAATGAGTGGCCAACAGGCCATCTATTAATAAAGAGCACTCAAATACCATAAAGAGGCTCAAAGGGCACAGGTGAAGTTGGAAGATTTCATGGGCACCTATGAAGAAAGTGAAGATGAGGAAGGTCAAACTAGAAGGAGACCTAGAACTATGGGTTTCAAGAAAGCCTTGGCAAAAGAAAGAGAGCAAGAATCAACCCTTCCAGAACAACTTTCTCTCAGTGACCTCCTTGTAATATAAATTGAACATGATAGGGAATCATGGCTTGAGAGGGCTAACATACACCTTGAGGCCAAGTTGTAGAAGGCCAACAAAGACATTAGGGGAATTTTGAGGTCTAAAATGGGCCTCCTAAGGAAATTATAAAATAATAGTGGAAAAAATCAAATAAGATTTGATGACATCATCAAATTTTAGAGGGAAAAATGGAAAAACTACTTTTTTCAACTCATATTTTCAACTTATCTCCCAAAGTTTTTACTCAAATTTCGAGCGGGAGTACTCGTTGGATGCGAAATTTAATTCCCCATCCAAGGAGTACCCATGTTGCATACTTTAGATGGGTCCTACTACACGAAAAATGAGAAATACATAAAAAAACGTGATTACAATCACATTTTTTATGTATTTCTCATTTTTCGTGTAGTAGAGTTCATCGAAAGTATGCAACATGGGTACTCCTTGGATGAGTAATTAAATTTTGCATCCAACGAGTACTCCCGCTCGAAATTTGAGTAAAAATTTTGGGAGATAAGTTGAAAATACGAGTTGAAAAAGTAGTTTTATTATTTTATTATTTTTTAATATTTTTACCCTTTTATTTAAAAAATGGTGAATCATCCCCCATGGTTGACATCATCATCTTGAATCCTATTGGTTTTTATACAGTTTATTTTTGTTGTACATTTTTCTTATGAGGCCCATTTTAGACCTCAAAATTCCCCTAATGCTTAGACTTGCAAAGGAAAATGGCTAAGCATTATGCACAAAAAAACCAATTTGCAAGGAAAAAGCTCAAATAGCCCAAACTGAGATCCATGCACTAAAAGAGGAAAATTACCAAGATAGCCTTGGTATTTTGGCTCAAGCTTCTCTACAGGTCTCTCAGGACCCATGAGGCACTTATCCACCAAATTTGGGAGAAATTGGACAAGTTTTTGTTTTTCGCAAATTTTGAGGCTAGGAGCACATCACACCTAGTGCTACGCTCCTTTTCATGGCATCTTCAGTAGGAAAGGCTTGCATTTTTTGGTTCCTCATCCTTCATAAAACATTCTCACCAAGATTTATATCAATTGGATTTGTTTTTGTCCTCCAAAAGGGTCAAAAACACCCCAATTTTCACCATTCTGCCTGCTTTTCAGGACATGTGGTGCACTCCTAGAAATTTTGGTATTTTCACTTTCTAGACAATTTTTAGAGGTCAGATGAGAAAAACAAGGATATATATGGAAAGTAGACTTCAAGGTCATTCCAGAAAGCCATCATGGATCCTTATCCGACATCGGGAAGGCCTTCAAAAAACTATTGTAAGAAGACCCATTTTTTTTGTTCCTGTGCTATGCTCCTGGCATGCAAATTCAAATTTGACACACATTGCTATGCTCCTGTGGTTGACAAGTCAAAATTTGTGCTTGGAAAGTTTTAGGAGGCTTGTTGAGGCCTAAAGGTCAATTTAATTGCTACAAATGGCCGAAAATATTTATTTTAGATATTTTTGTGCCTTGAGCTTTGTAAAGCCTCAAGGACAATAGAGACACTTCTGATTAGCCGATAGGTTTTCATCCTCATTTCTTGTTATATAGTCATGAGGATTCATTGTAAATTTTGGCTTTTGATGAGTTTTGAGAGCAATACATGGTTTTTTGAGGTTGAAGAGCAAGTTGGTGTTGTGGAGATTATGGATGATTTGCCTTGATTGATGATGATGAAGGCTTGCTTGCAGGATCCTTGAGTTTAGTTAATGGTGATGTATCTATAGATTTTTTCATGTCTTCTTTTTTATCATATGTCCATATTTATATATTTCAATAGCTCATAAAAGTATAGGATGAGAAATGTTGTTTGAGGCACCTTAATCGTCCTGTTAGCTATTGTCTTCATGTTTTCCTCTTCCGGGTTAGCATAAAGAATTCTTAGTTTCTATTTAGGCCCACTTAATCTTGTCCATTTAATTATTGTATTAATATACTAGTTTACAAATATGATTCATGGTAATCCCTACTTGTTTGATACTATCTAAACTCTATCTTTAAATCTCTCTCTAATGTATTGATTGTTAGGTTAAGCCAAAGAGGTCTTGTTTCGATCTTGCCCTTTGTATATGCTTGTCAGTTTGCCTAAAAGTTCTTTATAGTTTAATGGAACATTTTTAGGAGTTCCCCCTTCATTTATTAAAGCTATTTGTCTCTTATATGTTTTCAAATCTTGAAAGTAGAATCATTGAAATTAGATAAGTTGTCTTACTTTATTTGTTTAAAGTATTGTCATT
This sequence comes from Pinus albicaulis, assembly GCA_034641835.2. Lineage (NCBI taxonomy): Eukaryota > Viridiplantae > Streptophyta > Pinopsida > Pinales > Pinaceae > Pinus > Pinus albicaulis. The sequence continues at coordinate 1,065,626,595 of CM076570.1, forward strand.
GAGTAAATGGTGTGCCCTATCTCATGATTACTATCTTTTCTTATCAGTATTAAAAACCTTCTTGTTCATGGATATTTTACAAAGGATACTTCACTGCCCTTTGCTGGACCTTGTTTCACAAACATATTGTCCATTTTCACCTCACACATAAACTTTAAAGATCTTTTGACTACACTAGATTTGCCCTGTGATGTACCCCGTCTCATTATTGAGATACCAATGACCTCATAGACTCCATAGCCAAATTGATTTGATGACCTCTCACTCCACCTATCCTACTTGATCATCTTACCCAACCAAGCAAACAACCAACCCTACACTTAACAACTTGCCTAAAATCAACCATCTAAAGTGAACAAGCTCACATCCTTCGCACATAATAGAGAGATCCCTCTCTAAGTCCAGGAAGGCTAGGTCTTAGGACTCCAAAGGTTGGTCTAATGTTACCCTATGCATTTGGTCTACCAATATGCTAAATCATGGGACACTAACACTTATGTTTTTTGAAACAATAGCCACAATAGTGCAACCTCCATTCTCCATACATAATTTGACATGCAAAGGAAAACCCCAATAATATCCAGGGCTGAGTTTTCTCTTCTCTACCCTACAACTCTATATCCTCTATACAATAATGCGTTCAAGAATTCCTGAATTGGAGAGAAGAGGAGCTTTATTACATTCTACAATCTTCTATTTATAATATTTACATAATGATTTTTGAATAAGAAAGCTTGTTGACGAATAAATATGCTCCATCAATTTTCATTGGGCCAAAATCCCATTTTTTTCTTGCTCAATCATTCTCATAGATTGATATTTTCTCTTCTCATCTCTTCAAATTGTTTCTCTACAAAACCCAATTAAAATAATTTAATAAAATGAAAATTGAAATCAAAATGCTAAATCTCGAATTAAAACAAATCCGATCAAAACTTAATTAAATAAATAATTGAAAATGATATATGAGCTTTCAATTTATGTATGTGGTGATATAATTGGTCAATAAGAATATAGATGAAAATATCTACACTTAGTAGAGGCTGTGGGCAAATAAGAATGCAAAAAATAAAACTCATAAAATTGATTTTGTTTAAAAATTTGGAGCATGATCTTCTGATGAATTTTAGACCCAATAAATGATCAAATATGGAAATGAAACTACTTCAAAAATGTTCTCCATGATTTTATCTTTTTAATGAGTCGTCCTCAGCCTCATTTGGCCAAGTAAAACTCAATCTATGAGCTTCCAAAATTGGTATATAAAAATTGCTAGAATTCTAGAATTATGTTGCCTAGCTAAAATCAGAAATTTAAATTAAATTCTAATTCTAAATTAAATTAAAATATTTGATTAATTAATACTGATTAATTTCAATTACATTATTAATCTAATTTAATTATTAACATAATTAAATTAATTAAAAACTAATATTAATTATTAATTAAAATATTATTATATTATAATTATATTAAAATTATAATTTAATATTACAATTATAATATAAATTAATTATAATAAAAAATATAATTATATATTACAATAAATGCATAGCAATTAATTTATAACAAACCAAACTTCACGTGAGAATAGAGTTAATGGAGAGAAGAGTTAGGTAGAGGGATAAGGTGGAATGTGAGGTAACGTTGACCTGAGGGAGAGTGAGGTGGAGGTATGAGAGGCATAAGGCGAAACAAAACTTTGTTTAAAACTTAAAATCTCTCGCATTTTCTCAATCGCAAAATTTTATGTGACGTCATTTTGTTGTGAATTAAAAATTGTGATATGCGCAAAAAAAATGTTTTTTGTAATTTTTTTTATTATTATTATTTTATTTTTTATTTTTAAATTTCAAAATACTAATAGCAATCTCGCATTCTCGCAATTTCACAATTTTACATTCTCACAATTTCGCAATCTCACATTTTTGGAAGGAAGAGAAGGGATGTGAAGTGGGGCCCACATGGGATTAACAATCCTACAAATTGGACTGTAGCTATTTTACAATTTTGAGATTCTGGGCTTGGCAACTTATTTTAAAATAATAAATTGGAGTAAATTATCAAGATCTCGAAACATGTTTTAGTCCATTGTATAATTTGGCCGAGTCATTTTGTAGGACCGTTAGTGAGAAAATGAAAAATGAAAATATTAACTAAAAGCTTTAATATTTATACTAAATGCATTATTGAACTAAATTAGTTACAAAAATTGGAATATTGGTACATTTTATACATTTTTTAATCGAGGCGACGCAAATGATAAAACTTCAAAAGAGCGTCATTTACAAACCGGTTGACCAAATAGAGCAAAACAAGTATCGTTGGAAAACTTGTGAAAAATTGGATTCAATGAAATAATCAAAATATAAATCCGATAAAAACTAAAAATAAAAATAAAAATTGTAAGATAATTAACTTAAATGAAAACTACAAAAGATGCTTAGCCAAAAACTAATAAAAAGCGTCCCCATTATTGAAGTAAATAATTCAAAAATGGGGGGTGTTGGGTTTTCCATACAACACTTGGATACTGAAAAATAACCATTGGATTTCATTTTTGGGAAAGATGTAGCTGTCGATGGACATAGTGACATTCATAAAGCAAAAAAATTCACAGATCAAATTCAGTTGATTCATCAAACAATGCAAGATCAACTAGAGAAAAGTCAAGGCAAGTACAAAGCGAGGCACGACAAACATATTGTGGATCATAAGTTTCAAGTAGGTGACAAAGTTTGGCTTCACATTAGCAAGGAAAGGCTTTAAGGAGAAGGTAAAAATTTGAAACCAATCAGTTATGGCCCTTTCAAAATCCTGGAAAAGATTGGTAACAATGCCTTCAAGCTTGATTTTCCTTCATACATGCAAATTTATTTAGTTGTTAATGTTGAAAACTTGAGATTGTATGAGCCTCCTTTGATTGAAGATCAAGGAGATAATGTTCAGCTACCATCTATTGAATATTTTTATCCATATTTCCTTGTTGAGTGATAGCAAGACACTATACTTGACAAGAGGATAAGGACATCGAGAAGAGGAAGTGTCAACTATCTTCGAGTGGGGCTTAAAGGAAAAAATCCTTCAAAGGAAAATGGATTGAGATTGGGAAGGTGAGGGAACTATACCTTACCTATTCAGCAACTGAATATGATCTTTTGGGTTCGAACAACTTCGAATGGGGAGGAATAATCAAGGGCTTAGTTTTATGCTAAAAAATCAAAGTTCTCAGAATAGCTCAAAACCTGAATGACAGCGTAGTGCTCATCGTTAAAAATCCGCTGCACTTTGTTTTGTGCAAATTTGACTCTGTATGCTCCCGAAAATGAGTTCTGTTCGCTTCGCTAAACATGCAAAATTTTTAAAAAGAAAGAAAAAAGGACAGACATGTGCCTAGTCAGCAGTCCGTATTGTTAAAGTGGAATGCTGACTAGGAAGGGTCAATTTTTCCATTTTCCTCCGGTGAATACTAGACTTGCAAGTGGTAGCATTTCATTGGCTAAGAATTTTGGTTATGTAGCAAGTTATTATTGGTTTCAATTTGGTCCAATTGGGTGAGGACATGTGGTTAAGCCTATGGCTACCACGTGCCCCCCCCCCCCCCCAATGGTGTATAGTGGATCATAATTTTTGTTTCCAGTCAAGCAAAGGCATTGGGGTTTGACCCCGCGACCTCCCACAAGCCAGTGCCATGAGTTACCATTATACCACATGGTTAGTTATTAACTGTTAACATTGCCACATATATTTATTGTATACCATGTTCAATGGCAGGGGGAGACGGGACCAACCCCTAGCATAGAGGATCGTGACGCATAACTAATGGTGGAGCTAACTGATAAGTGCAAAGTTTAACATTAAATGAGTTTAATTAACCCATAATCATGTGTTTAATTAGTGCCTAATCCACAATTAATCCAAGATTATCCTAAGCGTAGGTTTAGTGCTAGGCAACACTTAACTATCCATAACCACACTTACTTAACTTAATGACGCTTAAGTTGGTAGACCTCCAATTGGCAGAAACTACCAGTTTAACTCCAACTAGCCGGATTTAGCTCCAGTTAGCTGAATTTAGGCCTAAAATTGTGGAGAAAATGTAAATGGTTATAACTTTTGGATTTTTCAACCAAATGAGCTGCAGAAAGTGGCTAGATGACCATTGTTGGGCATTATTCACTCAATGGTGCAAGTTTCAGGAGCAGAAAAGCATTGTAAATAGGTAAATTTGCAAATTTTAGGATAATATAAAGACCCAAGCCATGGAATTTGGACCAAGGAGATGTAGCCCAGGAGGGGTGAACTCCTTCATCAAATACCTATGTTGATGTGTTGTATGGTGATGTATTGTACTTTATTTTCTATTGTTTAGCCTTTGTTTTTATGTTAAATTGTTCATTAAATTGACATGAAAAACACTCATGAGACTTGATAATTTGTAAGAGAACTTGAACCCTTAAGCACACATAAAACAATGTATTTATAATCTGAAAGAGTAATTAGCACAACAACACTAACATACTCCATTCAGATCAAGGAAATTCAAGAAAAATAATGGAAAATGAAGAAAATATAGGCCTCATTGATAAAAATGTTTCTGAGGTTCGGTTGGAAGGATTTTTCTAAGATATTTAGTTAGTTCAGTTTTGGAGCTCTCCCTCTATTCACTCTCACATGCACTATTGGACATTTGGAGCTTTCTTGGATGACTTTTAGATTTGGATCAAGAAAGGAAAGAAAGGAAACGGGGGAGAAAATATCAAGCAAGGAAGAGTAGGATCAAGCAGTTGCATCGAGTTTACTTGCAAGTGTCGATTTTCATGTGTGATTTCCTTTCAACATTTGGCATGCATGGTAATGCATGTGTGTTATTGGTTCTCTTATTTTCATTACCATCAGTTTTTCCAAGTGTGACAATGTTATTAAGTCTTTCCTTTCCATTTTTAGATATCCATGGTGTGATGGGGTTCTCATGTCTTGGTTGAGTTAGATTGCCAGATGGATTCGAAACTGAGTGAGGTATATCTCTGCATGAAAGAAGACATGGCCTAGTTATCCCTAAAAAAAACTATGGATTGTGGTGAAGCAACTAGCCTGGTAGCCCTTGAAGGAAACTGCGGGTCATGGTAAAGCCAAGTATTGTGTCCCTCGGTGGTCCTAGGAATCCTATATTGATGAATTGTGGGATATACAGTAAAGCCTAGAGGTGGTTTCCCTTCATCAGGCCTAGGAATCCTTGCTGGTGAATGGCGGAACATATGGTAAATCCTGGAGGGTGGTGTCTCGATTATGGCCTCGTTACCCCTGGATTAGACTGTGGATTTCAGTAAAACCTAGAGACTATGATACCTATAAATTCCTCACGGTGTAGGTGGAGAAATCTAATGGCATCCACATTTTTTATAGCCTAGCGATCTGATTGGAATTATGGTAAAGCTTGGTATTATATGTTTATTTTTTATGGCCTACTAATTCAGTGGGGAATGCGATAAAGCCTAGCTATATTAATGAGGGTGAGGTGGTTTAGCCTTGGGAATCCCTGGTTTATTTTGGTAATAAATCCTACATTTGTTCTTGGAATATGGCACGAATGTGATTGGTTGAAAGAAAGATTTGGTTCAGTCAATATATGGTCAGGTAGAATGTTGAAGTCCAAAACCTGGTTGGCTTATGCATTCATTAATAAGAGTTTATTATCCTTGGTATTTCATGTGTAATTTTACTAGTTTATATGAGGATTCTATGTTTATTGTATCATTATTATTTCTGTTGGTTATACACTGGTTATGAGTATGTTTTATGAAAATGATGATGTATGTATTTCATCATGTTTTGATTTGTAAATGGATGAAAAATGAATATATGACCTGATAAATGATAATACAACTAATGTGATAAGGCATCATTTTTTCCTTACGAATCTCAGCTAAGTATGAGACCCTTATGCTCAAATTTGTTACTATGGTATGCAAATTAGATGTTCATGGTGTGTTCGACAAAATGTTTTTCATGGTTATGCTTGGTTAGATCAAGTGCTTGATCAAGTTTTGTGTTAGAGGCTTTGTCTTGGTGTCATTTATTGTCGTAGAAAGTTTCATCAAGTTATGAGCAGTGGTTTCAAGACTATCCCTAAAAAATTGGCTTCAATCTCATAGCCTCTCACATAGAACTGGTTGATCAAGACTGCAGTCACACCCTTGTAGGAATTTTGGGAGAGACTATAGGGTACCAGTAACATGAATACCTTGTGATGGGAGAAAATGTGGGTTAAATTCATTAAATGGATAAGTTAATTTAGGGGATGGGAACTCGGAGTGGTGGATTAGCTCCTACGGGTCCTATTGCACCTGAAGTAGGTCTCTGAAATGTTTGTTAGTCAGTTTCACTTGTTTAACTGCACTTAGGGAGTTGAATCATATCATAGTAACTCTTCGCCACATGTTTACCCTGGTATGTCGATAGTTTGGGTAAATGTGGGAGGAGGGTGTTACACTTGGCTAAAACATATCCAAGGCGACCAATAACTTGACCTTTCATTGCTCAACTTTGGTTCAATACAATGGTGAATTCCAATTCCTTTTAAAAAATTAAAATAAATGTAATACCATGAATTCAATACCACAATTCCCTAATAAAAAACACCCAAAACCACAAATCTTAACCATAACTATTGACACAAACTCAGATCCACCACTGGGTCAAATTTATCTAGCAATACCCTAGTCAAACTTGAATTTGGGTTTTCCTTGACCAATTATAGCCAATCTGGCAAAGTGAACTAGTAGCACTCACCTGCAGGCCCTCCCCAGTCAATATAAGGGTATTTGATAATTTCACATGTTATCCTAGCTCAACATCCTTCATCATGCTCCTCTACATCATTTAGGTTTGCATCCTGACTTTACTAGTGATCTACCATGGGGTATGCATGTCTTACGAGGTCTTACAGTCGTATGCCCATTTACATGAAAATTTTCCATCTCCATGATCTAGGAGGATATTGGTGGGCACCTGCCTATTCAACTAGGACCCCCACCATTGTTTCTTTTAGCATTTTAGTTTTATCACAATTTACTATTTTTAACATTTTTTTGGATCCTGAACTTCCGAAGTCGTTTTGAGGCCCTAAACGATGTTTTTTGGGAAAACAGGGAGCAAAAATGAAGTTTCTTTGATGTTTCTCACTCAAAAGTTGTAGCCCTCAGATAGATATTTAAAACAAGGTATTTAGCACATCAAATGGAGATCATATGCCAAAGTTACATCCTCGGGAATTTGATGTACCAATTTACCCAAATGGGGCCCATAGTTTTGGCGCTTCATCTCCTAGGGTTAGGTTTTTGGATGTTTAGGGTTTTCCATTGTTTCTCAGCAATAAATCAGCCATCGAGCCTCATTGTAACACAATTAGAGGCCTGTAGCCACCATATATCTCCTTAGAGATAAGCCACTAGTGCCCTAGCTAGTTTATTTTCATTATGTCTCTAAGCATTTTCCAGTCAATTGGTTTTAATGAAATGAAGTTTTATTTCCACTGCATCTTTGTATTTATGGTTATTTTTGTATGTTTTTGTGTTTCTACATAAATTCAGATCAGTGGTATCAGAATGGTCTTCTCTTTCTTTGTTTTTATTTGCAAGTCCCTAACAAGGTCAGGGTATAAGGAGTTAGGGCTCGATTTGGTTGAACCCTTACAATATCAGCCTTGCAAACCACGACAACCTCCCATGGCGGAAGAAAAGAAAGACAAGGGAGTAGGACATCCTATCAAATTATTGCTCAAGGAAGCCCTCAAGAAACAAAATAACGCGATGGTGGATAACTTTGTCCAGATCCTTCAACGAATACCCATCAACAACTCATATGCATCCAACAACCACCCTGGAGGCGCCACTCCTTTCAAGGTACATGTCAACTTCGACATTCCTGTATTTGAAGGCCAGATAGATGTAGACGTTGTAGATAGATGGTTGAAATAACTGGAAGCTTACTTCTTGGTCCATGATTTCTCAGACCAAGAAAATATTACTTTTGCACTTCTCAAAGCCACCCCCATGTCAAAGACTGGTGGAAAACCTACCGTGAACAAAAGGACAGGAGTGAAACCTCTCTGTTCTTAGTCACAACCACTTGTAATTCATTATGATATGGCATCAAGGAACAAAATAACGTGATGGTGGATAAATTTGACTAAATCCTTCAACGTCTACCCACCGACGGCTCATATGCATCCAGCAATGACTCCTTTCAAGGTACATGTAAACTTCAACATTCCTGTATTTGAAGGCTGGATAGATGCAGACACTATATATAGATGGTTGAATTAGCTAGAAGGGTACTTCTCGATCCATGATTTCTCAGACCGAGAAGATATTACTTCTGCACTCCTCAAAGCCGTCCCCATGTCAAAGACTAGTGGAAAACCTACCGTGAGCAAAAGGATGGGAGTGAACCCTCTCTGTTCTCACCTGCACCCACTTGTAATTCATTCCGAGATGGCATCAAGGAAAAATATTACCCTGTGGGGAGCTATGAGTACAAGTACATCCAATGGACCATGCTGCAGCAGCAAATGGATCAAGATGTGCATGAACTAACGAATTTGTTCCATACCTTACACTAAAAGTTGGGTATTAAATATTCAGAGAGACATTTGGGTCTTAATTATCATATTTTTTTACACAGATAAATTTACGAGGAAATAGAGTTCCTCGACATTACCTTGCTTGGCATGACATATTGTTATGCCACCAAGATCGAGAAGAAATTTAAGTAGAAGAAGTGAGACATTGGATCTGTGAATCTAAAGCCAGGGAAAGGCACCCCAAACTACAGAACAAGGGGAAAAGCCAAAGTGGGGTGACTGAGAAGAACACCATAAATCCAAAAAGGGACACGGGGAAGTGGTGGTAATTTCATAACAGTCCCACTCACAACAGAAATGAGTGTCGGACCAAACAGTCGTTGGTGGATGAACTAAAGCCACCTGAAGCAGATACTTGTTTTGATCTTGAGTCCGATCTAGACAAGTGCGATGAAAAAGGGAAGTAAATCATTGATGCGGAACCCAGTTCAACTATTACCACCACCAAGCTCTAGAAGGAGGAGCCCTAGGATTTAGAGGAGGGGGAGCGCCTTTTCCATTCGTAGATATGGGTGAAGGATACTCCACTAAAATTCCTTGTCGATAGTGGAAGATAAAAGAGCCTCACTTCAGCAGAATTCATGAAGTGGCTCAACCTATCAACCATATCACACCCACGGACATATACCATTGGGTGGCTTCACCAAGGAAGCTATCTCTGTGTCTGCCAGGAGAGTCGCCTTTCGTACAACATGAAGCCATTCACAGATGATGTACTGTGTGATGTTCTTCCTCTTGATGTGTCTGATGTATTGTTGGGCCAACCATACTGGTGGAAGGGACATGTTGTGTATGAGTCTAGGCCTTTTTCTGTTTTCATTGCTTTGGGAAAATTTTTTTACATGATACATGAGGTAGTACTGCCTCCTGCCATCTCTTTGACTACTGCAAAACAATGCAGTAATATTGTTTCCAAACTAGAAAATTTATTTTCATTACAATTAGACCACAAGGAAAGAATAATATTATGGCCATAGGCTCGAAATAGGGCTCCCCTACATGAAAATAGTAGATGGAAAAAGTTGTCGAGGATTACGACAAAGTTTTCTCCTCACCCACAGAGGTTCCTCTACACTGTCAGGTCAAACACTCCCTTTATCTAATCTTAGGCACGTCATCACCTGATGTTTCCTTAACTCATGCAACCACATAGATAGAATCAACACCTGTACAATCTGATGTTGATAAAGCAACCAAATTTATTGAACACATCCAGCATGTCCTCCAGTAGGTCCATGACATCTTGGACAAATCCAATGCTAAGTAAAAGCAGTGCCATGATCAGCACCGGGTTCCACACAACTTCAAAGTGGGCGATAAAGTGTGGCTAAATTTTCCGAAGGAGAACCTCCATGGAACCTACTAGAAGCTTCACCCACTCCGATATGGGCCATGTACCATCACCAACGCAAGTGGATCACCGGGGAGCAAGTTCAGCAGAATTTTCCTCATCTCATGGAGGAACCCAATGTAATGGGAACCACTACTTCCTAAGTGGGGAGGAATGATCCATGTCGACATTTGTGGCCACCCACCTATTCCATTAGGACCCCCACCATTGTTTCTTTCATATTTTCAGTTTCAGCACAGTTTACTATTTCTAGTTGTTACACCATTTTTTGGTCATCTAACCTTTCATCATTAGATGGACCCAAGTACACCATGTAAGACCAGTTTTACCCCAAGTAAAACTTCTTTCACTATGTTAATTAGGAAACCCCAAAAGGAATAATTAATTAAACCATAATTTAATTATTATTCCCAGTCATGTTTAACCCAAAAACAAAGAAATTAATGAGATAAACCCATAGTTATCTTATTATTTTCTAAGAATAATTATTTAATAATATTCCTTGTTAAATATGACCAAATCAACCACCATTAATCAAATAAATCATTATTTATTTGATTATATCCCAACCACTTCCTTAAAAAGATAAATAAATCATTTATTTATTTATTTTCACTAATCAAGGGATTTGACCCAAGTCAAACACCCTTTCCCTCCAACAAATAATAATAAAATATTCCATAGAGGTGGATCTAGATGTGATTAACATTATTTTAATCATGCACCAAGATCTAGAAAGACCCAATATTTTGTTATAAAGAGGAGGGTTTTCCCCATCATTCTTCACCTTTTGTTGCATATTAGATCACTCTGGATCTATACACTTGGTCTCATTTCTGCCATTTTGCTCCCATTGAGCTCTACCTTCTACATTGGGTTTTTCTACATCTACAAGAGAGAAAAAGCTTAGATCTGAAGTGCTGAGGACTACAAAGAACCCATCCCATTGAGGAGATCTGGATACACCTTCTTGTTTCCTCCCAGGTGCCCTGTAATATAAAAATTCATTCCAAAAATCGTGTTCTTGTCTTGTCTGTTGGATGCATGGAGAAAACTCTTTACTTTACTGCTTAATGTCTTTCCATTTATAGATCTGTTTGTTGCAGCATTTTAACTACTAATCGCAGATCTGAAGATGTTTGGCAGCCTCTATTGTTGTTAGGGCTATTAGTTATGCGTAGCTAAAGTGGTTCCTTTTCGTACACTTCGACGAAGAATTCATACTAACAAATGGCGACTCCACACGGGTTTTAAATTACGACCGCTGTCATTTTTCATATTCCTGCATATCCAGCTACTTCAGGCCCTAGGGCTTCTTTTCAGCTGCTTAGTTTTCCTCTTTTTATGTCATCTTTCTCACATAAAACCCTAAAAACTTAAAATTTCTAACTTCCGTGTGTTTCTAGCCCTATTGCGCAGGTAAGCGACACCAGCCGCAACTGAGACGGCAAATTTTCAGAAAATCTGCCACCGAAACAGCCGGAACGGGGGGGTCGCACCTTTTGGCCCAAAACCTGCGACACCGGGCCTTTCGCACCTTTGTTCCTCGCTGCCCCAGCCAGGCATCGAGGTCGAGCTGCGACATCCCAGCCCCATCCTGGCCGTGATGGCCAAGGTTTTTCGCCGGCTTACGCCGGGGGGTTTTCCAGCCTCTGTCTCAGCCCGCCTTGACCAAGATCTGATCTGTTTTTACTCCTCTAAGTGGGAACCCAGCCCCTTAGGGCTTTAGTACCCTCCACTTTTTGTGGAAGAGTTTCAGCTGTTTCAGCCGTCGGTTTCAGAAGCTTCAGACCCCTCTTTTTCCAGATCTGTGACCTCACTTCCAGATCCATTGAAATCAACCTCTTTTCCTTTCAAATCACCTCTTATCATTTTGTTTGGACCTCCTCTAAAGGCCTCTGCCTTGCCCCCCCCCGGTTTTTTGCTGATTTCCCTTTTTCCAGCCACCTTGCCTCTGTCTCTTGGCTGTGATCTGCACCCCTTATCTGCAGCTTTATCCACCAGATCTCTGTCCCCTTTGACCCTAGATCTGTTGAGTTTCCTTTGTGTGTGTTTCCATAGTTTTTCCCTTTCTTTCCAGCATAGTTTTGAGAGACCCACCTTCTTGGGTTAAATAGATGCTTACGTAGCTGTTATTTTTCTGTTATTTCAGCATTTTATTATGTTCTCTGTAGGTTTATTTTCAGCTACGCAGCACACTTTTTTGCTCTCAACAACGGAAAGGGTTTAAAAATTAAAATTAACGCACACCACACACTGAACTTAAGTGAAGAAGCGCCTGGTTTACACCGCCTGGCAAAGACTCTAAAATCAATCGTCACTGCACCTTATCTGCCCTTGACCTTCTTGATTCTGTCCCTTTCTGCCCTTGTCGGTTTCCTTCTTGCTGTCATCATTGCGCCCCCAAGGCGCCTTTCCCGGAGACTTCTTGGCCTTCACCCTCAGTTTCCGGTTGATCGACCTGCTCCGCACCATCGTCGTCGAGCCAGTCCACCTTCGAGTCCGCACTCCGACTCCTCTCCTGATTCATCGGGTCCCCCTTCTCCTCCCGGTTCTTCCCCTTTTACCTTCACCATGTCCGGATCAGGGCCTAATGCTAGCGGCTCTCCCGGCCCCAATGCCGGCCCTACTTCTAGCGGAACCGTCACAACCACTACTCTGGCCACCCCTGTGCTGCCGTACATTGCAGGCCTCAGCCTCCCCGATTTCCATCAGTTGATTAACGACCCCATTCACCATAATACTACCTGGCCCACTATGCCCACCAAGTTACCCTCTGATATCCCTACGTTCGAGGGCCTTAATGGCGAAGACCCAACCAATCACGTCCGGTCTTTCCACATGTGGTGTTCCTCCAACTCCATTACCGATGACTCCATCCGTCTTCGTTTGTTCCAACGCACGCTTACCGGCGAAGATTCTAAATGGTATGTCGAACAGGCCACTTCCTCCCATACCACGTTCGAGACTCTTGCCCAAGCCTTTTTGTCGTACTTCCAGCTCCCTCTCCGATACGACACTGGCACGGAGCTCTTGACTTCATTTAAGCAATCCTCTTCCACACGCCTTTATGCCCATGTTCAGGAATGGCGACGAAGACGGAGCTTATGTCGAGCCCCTCCCTTTGAAGATCGGGTTTACATGGACTGGTTCCTTCGCACCCTCCCATCTCCCATCGGCAAAGATGTCGCCTCTCACTTTCCTCAATCTGAAGAAGCCACCCTCCAAATAGCTTTAAAGTATGACCTGATCTACGCTCAATCTGGTTATGTTTATACCGTTCTCCCTGACATCCCCAGGCCCGGTGGCGCTAACGCCCCGGGGGCATCTCATTCCGCCGACGGTATTGTTGGATCTCTTTCCCACCCATCTGCTCACCCCCCTATGGGCCATGGTCTCCCTCAGGGAGGGGCCAGCACCTCTAGCACTCTTCCCCCTCCCGGCAACATGTATCCAGGATACGGCATGCCTCCTCCTTTTGCCCAACCTCCTGCTTACCTCAATGTCGCCCAACCCAACCCTTACTTTTATCCACAGCCTGGTGCGCCAGCTCCTCCAGCATATGCGCTTCCGCCTCCCTTGCCTCCTCACAACCTGCAACAGCACCTACAACCCCCTCCAGGGCAAGTATTTGCACAGCAGGGTGCGTTTAATCCCCCTTCTTCTCAAAGAAGGCGGAGAGGCAACCAGAACCCATCTGCCCCCAGTAACCGAGGACCCAATTCCGGTCTGGACCCTAACACTAGCAACCAGCCTCAGGGCATTCCGCCCAGGCCGGACAGGCCGCTTCGCACAAACAAGCCATGTTCGTGTTGCGGTGTTTACGGTCACTACACTCACGATTTCCCTCTCTTACCCCAGATGCGACAGATGTGGGAGTCTCAAGCCACATTGCGCGGACAACACGCCTCCCCTCCTGCTCCTCCTAATGTGGCCACCACTCAGCCAGCTGTGTTCACTGATCCTTTCCCTCACCAGGGATTCGTGGCTACCCAAACCCCCGACAGCCATGTAGCCGCCCCCTCGTCCATTTCTGGTTCCTCTGATTACCAGATCCTTATGATGCACTCCGATCCTTCCCCAGCCGTCGATCTTCACCTTCAAACTCGGTCCCGCCAGTACCCCAAGCCTCCTGCTCAGTCTGCCCCCGAGCCTCCTTCTTCAGGTTCTACAGAGCCTCTTTCGACATCCAATGGTCCCTTACACATCCCTCAACCCAAAGTTGAGGTTCATCCAAAGATTCCAAAGGGACCATTACGCCGAAATGCTGCTTCCGGTCGAGCCGCTCAATCGTATAGTATAGTAGATGATTTGGCACAATCCCCTGCTGCCATTTCCACACTGGAACTCCTCCAGTCGTGCCCTTCTCAAAGGAAGGCTCTACTATCTGCCGTGGGTGCTGTTGATCCTGCTGATGACCAAATGATTGTTTTCGACGCCACTCAATCGGACCACCCTCCTCTTCCTCCTTCCGTTGCTTTCCAAATCCCAGTCAAAATCCGGAACGCCACTGTATCCCGGTGTATAATTGATGAGGGGGCATCCACCTGTGTGATGTCCGCTTCGGTTTGGAAGCAACTCGGATCCCCTGAGATGGCCCCTTCCACGATCACCCTTCGAGCGTGGGACGGTCATGCCTCCCAGCCTATTGGCCTGTTTCGTAACTGTCCCATCACCCTCGCCGGTAAGACTGTTTGCGTTGATGTCGAAGTCATTGACGCCCCTCTAGACTACAACATTCTATTGGGGAGAAGCTACACCTATGCCATGTCTGCTGTCCCATCCGCGGTTTTCCGCAAGATGTCTTTTCCTCATAATGGGAAGATAGTCACCATCGACCAGCTATCTTATCATGAGCCTCCGTCTCAGACGTCCTCCGAGATGACCATCTCTTCCGTAGCCAACAAGCAAACCGTCGATTCTTTGACCAGTGTCTCCCCCGGCGTCTATAAAGATTCCACCCTGCTTGGTACTTTTCCTCATCTTCCCCCTCCTCCTGTCACTGATCCCAGCTTGTCGAATGTTTGCATGATGCAATCGTCTCAGGCTGCCCATAAGCGGCCTGCCTCGGCTAGTCAACAACCTCCCCCCCGCCCTCCGCAACCCGCTCCTAGCCATTCATCTCAGCCAGCCGGACCTCCTCCTTCTGGCCCTCCCCCTACAGCTGGTATCCCTGAACCTCTTTATCCTCCCGGATCGGTTCCTCCTGGCCTTAACCATCTTGAAGCTGTCCCTCCTGGTCATTTCCCTGCTGGGTAGATCCCTTTCCTAGCTCCCCCTCCCGGAGTATATTCTGTCCCCGTCATGGCCACCCTCTCCCTCCCTAACTTGACCTTGGGCATTCCGGTCTGGTACCTTGATCCCCCAGCCGCCACCCCTCCTGGTCACCCCAAACCTTACATGGCTTTGACACCGGTTCAACCGGTCCCCCTCGCTTCCTCCATAGCCACTGTGCCCCCAGCACCTCCACAGGACCCTTCTCCGGTTGAGTCGGCTCCCGGGAAGAAAGGAAAAGCCCGCAAGGGGGCAACCAAAGACCAAACCACCACAACCACCTCGGCTCCTCCCCCACCCTCGAAGCCTTGTGCCTTAGGTGTATCATCGGTCATGCCACCCATGCTTGTCCCGAGTTACCCCGTATCCGCCCCATGGTAAAAGTCGCGTTCCCCGACACTACGGTCCCTGAAACTCCCACTCCTGCTTCGACCGTCTCCAAGAACCCCAAGACTCTCCGCACCAACAAGCCTTGCGCTTTGTGCGGTGTCCATGGCCACTACTCCCATCATTGTCCTCACCTGACGCATTACCGTGCCTCCCTTGAGGTGATCCGCGAGTATGAGGTTGAACAGAATCAATCCGCCTCTCCCATTCTCGCGCAGTATGCTGCAGCCTAGCCTGAGGATCCCACCGATCCCATCCACATCCCCCCCCCTGATGTCTAGATGACGGAGTCTACAGTCACCATTCTTTACCTATCCTCCTCTGCACGACACTTGGAGCCTAGCCCGTCTGCCGCCTCCCCCGTTGTATCCCTTGATACTCGGGATCACTCCACTTGTGTCTCTGTTGACCTTCGCAGCCCGAGTCCTCGCCATGTTCCTGACAGCTCTCATACATCACCTTGTTTGAGTCTTGATCATCCTGCCCCTTCCCCCTGCCATTACTGCTCGATGACTTCTGGACCCTCACGCTGCCGTCATTTCCTTTCTTCCCCTCCTTTATTGTCTTGTCACACCATTTTTATCGGTTACGCCGATGGTGCAAGTCGCTACTCCAGGAATCTTGCCTCGGCAGGGTGGGCCATCTTCACCCCCTTACATGACCTTGTTCTATCTAACGGGGTATGCATTGGTTCTGCCACCAACAATCAGGCCGAATATGATGCAGTGCGTGGCCTATTAGCTGATGCCCTGTTGCATCGCATCCGCCATCTGCACGTTCGCTTGGATTCCCTGCTTCTTGTAATGAAACTAAATGGTGTTTATCGTGTGCATAACCCTGTGCTGTTTAGACGCTATTTGCGAGTGAAAGTCTTAATACGTGCGTTTGAAACCATCACTTTCAATCATATACCCAGAGACCAGAATCACTACGTAGATAGTATTGCAAACCATGTTCTAGATTGGCATTTATCACACACAATTCATACAAGACAATAACATTAAATCAAACATCAAAAGACGATGCATATCCATAATATGTGTCGCAAACCATATATTGATGAGTCCATCTACTCTGATACATACGACATGCCCATAGCATGTTCCAAAAACTGGGGGGCACCATACGCCCCCCCACACATATACATCCGACATGCCCATAGCATGTTACAAACAAAACAAAAAAAACTGGGGGCACCATATGCCCCTCCCTACACTATAGGAGGCACCACTTGCCCCTACAAACATCAAAGGGGGCACCATATGTCCCTAATCACTATCTGGAGGCTCCCGGGCCAATGGCTCTGCCCCTGCAGCATGTAGATCACGCATAGCTTGACCAGCCATCGCCATGCGCCGCATGATACCTCGCCACTCCGAGGGAAGACCAACACATGGCTCTATGTACTGGTCGTCTAAATCCTGCCACCCGCGCTCTGATACTCCGGTCAACAACTGCTCACATCTACGGCGGATGTCCTCCAGTAGGGCGGCTGCACCATCATTCTGCGCTGTTCTCGATCCACTCGGACCCGTAGCTCCAGACGCTGCCGGTCGTCCCATATATCCGGCCGGTTTTACCGGTGCTATATCTGCATACCAAAATTCCATGAATCAGTATCATTATTTACTATTCAAAAAACTTTAAACATGCCCATATAAGAATAGCAATTTGTCACTTACCATCGGGTCCCCAGACTCGACCAGGCGGAAGTGGCAGATCCAGATCCCCACAGTAGCTCATCCCACTATAAGGGTAGTCGTCTATGTACAACGGCATCTGATCCCAATGGGCAAAGAACTCCGGTCGAAATGTTCGCCCGACCGCCCCTCCTCCTCCTTTGCAGAGTATTCGTCCCCAACGACGCATCCTGGGCTCTCTCGGGCCCCCATCTGGAAGATGCACGCGAGGCCTCAAGGTCGGGATCTTCTCAAAGAAGAAGGCGCACAACAAAGTCCCATATGAGCAATCATGATTCACCTGCCGCTTGCATAGCGACAACTGTCGCTTTAGCGACACCAACATCATTTGGGCCCACCCAAAGTAGGTCCCACTCAACACACTCTCCACTATCATCATCCGCCCACCGGTGATGTGATGGAACGCCTGGGTGCCCAGGATTCGCAGCACAGCTGCGGCCACTGCACGGGTTTCTAGCCTCTCTAGATCCCCGATCGATATCCGAGTCCCCTTGACTTGGAAACCCGGTCGACAATGGCGTTCCACAAACTCCATGATATGCCGACCCCGCGGCAACACTAGCTGCGTGTCTCCCACTATCCCCAATGGTGGGAGGCCGGTCAGGAAGTACACATCCTGGACCGTCAGTTCGATCATGTGCCCCTGCACTACAAAGATCTCCTGATCTGGATCCCAGTAACTGATAATCCGGGCCAGTAATGGTTCCCCTGCTCTCATCAACGGGTTCTCCACAAACTCGAGAACCCCAAATCTGGCCAATACACGACGGACGCCCTGATCCGCCTGGATCTCTGCCCGAAGTGTTCCCAGATCCCTCTCTCTCCAGTTGACCCATAACTCTGCCATACCTACACAAACACATTCTCTTTGTCAGGGTACAGATCGGGCAAACCATAACCACACACAAAAACCCAACTCCCAACCATCAAACAGCACCAAGCCCCCCTCCCCTCCCAGGTCGCAGTTTTCTGCCCATTTCTGGACTAGGTCGCACTTTTTGCCCTCAAACCTGCGTCCTGGGTCGCACTTTTTGCCCCAAAAAGTGCGACCCGGCCGTAGAGAGGAGGGAGGGGCTGTTTCTGGGGTGTTGGGCCCTAAACTGCAAATCTAATCCATCAAAATGCAAGAGCAAGGTTAGGCCTCTTACCTCCAAGTGACAGATCTCGAATCCAACGGTCGGTTTGTCCGCTACGTTCGCCGCAAGATTTAGGGCCTTCTCTCCTCTCCACATTCACCACAGCAACAATAGCAAATGAATGATTTTGGAGGGAAAACCGCCTCATTAAAAGAGAACCCCTGTTTCTTCTTTCGACTGCCGCGACCACACCGTAGCCCCGTTCGACGAACCGTCAGCACCGCTGGATAGATCTCACCGAGCTCTCAAATGGGTTTTACTTAGTTTTTGGTGATTTGATACTTCACCCGGACACATTTTTTTCCACGAAGGGTCACTTCACCACTCCTTAAAATCGAATCTCCTCACTTACAACACTTGTACTTGGGGCACCATATCGCCCCCTTACTTGTCCACGTTCGTGTTGATTTTCGTCATGAGTGCCCACCTTGTACTCATGCTTCTATGACCCCCCATTGGGGCCTTTACTGTGTGGCAGCACT
Organism: Pinus albicaulis; assembly: GCA_034641835.2. Classification (NCBI taxonomy): domain Eukaryota; kingdom Viridiplantae; phylum Streptophyta; class Pinopsida; order Pinales; family Pinaceae; genus Pinus; species Pinus albicaulis. The sequence continues at coordinate 1,065,645,569 of CM076570.1, forward strand.
ATCTAGTCGCCCTTGCTTAGAGCATCCGAGTTGATTCATCCTTGCATTCATGGAGTCTATCCTGCATCCTTTTACACCCTACTATAGCCCTCCATTCCTTTTTGCTTGGTTCCTCTCTTGTGTCGCATCTCATGACCTTCAGCCCCACTGTCCCCTGTCGCCTTCGATATTGTGTCAGTCGCTGCCATGTCATTCATGCCCTTTATGCTCTAACAAGGGAAGTCGTCCATTCGCCACCCCATCCTTCCCATTTCCACCATCATCATTAGTGTCAGTCTGTCCGTCGCTCTATTGCTCTTCTCTTGTGCCTTAGTTGAGGATCTCTCATTGCCTCACCTACGGCGGACCTCCTTCTGTCGACCTCAGCACATTTATTCCAGAAGCAAGGTCTAGAGGGCGGTGTACCTTGGTTCCAGCTTCCACTTTGGTTCGGTGCCTCGAATCAGGCAGGGGGAGTTCTCACCTCCCTTTGACTTGATTGCTTCTCCAGCTCCTTTCAGCATGATCGAGATTCGTATACTGGACAGTCCAGTGACCCAGCAGCAGCTCCTGATGATTCCCGGGCGTGTGTGAGATGTCTCAGCCCTCATGAGGGGGTGGCCCTGCCGGTAGCCCCCCACATGCCCGGATGACCTCTTCATTGCAGCCTTTGATGCCGCTCCAGATTTTGATGATGTTGGCATTAGCCACTTGCAGCACCTCTATGATTTGCATGTACCAGTCAGATTTTGTGAGCCCTTCCCCATTTATAGGGGGCATTTGGGTTGTATTTATCTCATGTACTCAGATGATATTGTACTAGTCCTGGCTGTTATCCCAGGCACAGCATGTATGTGAGACTCTTCATTGTATTTTTATCTGGCTCTTGATTATGCCAGCTGTACTCTATGGTTCGGTCCCTTGTTCACCGGACACACTATTCTTTTGTACTTTGTCACGGCGGGCATAGGTATGCCTCCCCCGCCGCCTTCAGCACAGGTACCCTCTCATAACAGAGACTTGTTGCACCTGCGAGTCTCGTCTCCTCCGGGTCTAGTCCTTCAGCACACTATCTACCTCATATTTCTCTCTCCGACATACCCTTTTGTTGTCTAGTGATTGTTTTCTTACAACGTACTTCGGTCATACGATTTGCTCCTGACACTCGCACGCTGGGGGGCAATCTGTTACACCATTTTTTGGTCATCTAACCCTTCATCATTAGATGGACCCAAGTACACCATGTAAGACCAGTTTTACCCCAAGTAAAACTGCTTTCACTATGTTAATTAGGAAACCCCAAAAGGAATAATTAATTAAACCATAATTTAATTATTATTCTCAGTCATGTTTAACCCAAAAACAAAGAAATTAATGAGATAAACCCATAGTTATCTTATTATTTTCTAGGAATAATTATTTAATAATATTCCTTGTTAAATATGACCAAATCAACCACCATTAATCAAATAAATCATTATTTATTTGATTATATCCCAACCACTTCCTTAAAAAGATAAATAAATCATTTATTATTTATTTTTCACTAATCAAGGGATTTGACCCAATTCAAACACCCTTTCCCTCCAACAAATAATAATAAAATATTCCATAGAGGTGGATCTAGATGTGATTAACATTTTTTTTAATCATGCACCAAGATCTAGAAAGACCCAATATTTTGTTATAAATAGGAGGGTTTTCCCCATCATTCTTCACCTTTTGTTGCATATTAGATCACTCTGGATCTATACTCTTGGTCTCATTTCTGCCATTTTGCTCCCATTGAGCGCTCTATCTTCTACATTGGGTTTTCTACATCTACAAGAGAGAGAAAGCTTAGATCTGAAGTGCTGAGGACTACAAAGAACCCATCCCATTGAGGAGATCTGGATACACCTTCTTGTTTCCTCCAGGTGCCCTGTAATATAAAAATTCATTCAAAAATCGTGTTCTTGTCTTGTCTGTTGGATGCATGGAGCAAACTCTTTACTTTACTGCTTAATGTCTTTCCATTTATAGATCAGTTTGTTGCAGCACTTTAACTACTAATTGCAGATCTGAAGATGTTTTGCAGCCATTATTGTTGTTAGGGCTATTAGTTATGCGTAGCTAAAGTGGTTCTTTTTCGTACACTTCGACGAAGAATTCATACTAACACTAGCAGTTTTTCGGGTCTTGAACTTCCAAAGATGTTTTGAGGCCCTAAACGATGTTTTTTGGAAACAAATGGAGAAACATTGAAGTTCCTTTGATATTTCTCACTGAAAAGTTGTATTCCTCAGATAGATAATTATAAAGAGGTATTGAGCACATCAAATGGAGATCATATGCCAAGGTTATGTCCCTAGGAAGTTGATGTACCAATTTACCCAAATGAGGCCCATAGTTTTGGCGCTTCATCTCGCAGGGATAGGTTTTTGGATTTTTAGGTTTTCCATTGTTTCTCAACAACAAATAGGCCTTCGAGCCTCATTTTAACACATTTCAGAGGCTTTTGGCCACCAAATATCTTCTTAGATATAAGCTACCAATTCCCTAGCTAGTTTATTTCCATTATCTCTGTAAGCATATTTCAGTCGATTGATTTCAATGAAATGAAGTTTTATTTATACTGCATCTTTGTGTTTATGGTTATTGTGAATTTTTTCGCGTTCCTACATAAATTTAGATCACTCCATCAATATATATTTTTTATTTGTTGTTGTTATCTGACCTTAAGCCAACATTCTCTCATTTCACCACACATGATTCAACACAACTTGTTCTCCTTTCGACACCACACATAAACCTTTGTGTTCAAAATGATATAACTAACATTGTGATAACCCCTATCTCTCTGTCGCCTAACACTTCAATCTTCAAGAATTCAGAGCCTTTATAGATTAATCACTTATGAAGTCTCAATAGTCTCATTCCTGAGTGTGCTAATAGAATTTGTGGCTATCTATGTCATTGTTTCAACATCTATCCCAAAGCTATAAAATTGACTCACTTAAAATGAAAACAAAAAAATAGCATATCTTCGATACAAATCCTCTATCAATCATTATTTTGAGAAACATTTTTGTTTCTATCTCCCTTGACATGGACCAAGATGAATCTAGTCTCATCACCCCATCAAACCATAGTTTTATTTTCTACAAACATGTTGTCCATATAATCAATGACCTCTTAATATTTCTTATCTCTAAGAAGGTGGAAATTTTGTATAATGACAATACTCTTGCTTAATGATTATATCAATGCATATACAAATCAAGGATACTACATGCATTGAATTCCTTATGCAATTATATCAATGTCTAATACTCATGTGTGCATTATGTCCATGCTTGTAAGGCCTCACATTAGGGGAATTTTGAGGTATAAAATGGGCCTCCTAAGGAAATTAAAAAATAAGAGTGAAAATAATAAAATAAGATTAGATTACATCATCAAATTTTAGAGGTAAAAAAGGAAAAAATGTTTTTTCAACTTGTATTTTATACTTATCTCCCTATGGGTTTACTAAAATTTCAATCGGGAACAATCGTTCGATGCAAAATTTGACTCCTCATCCAAGGAATACCCATGTTTCATACTTTAAATGGACCTTGTTACATGAAAAGTTACAAATACATGGAAAATGTGATTGCAATCACGTCTTTTTCATGTATTTCTCATTGTTCGTGTAGAAAGGTCCATAGAAAGTATGCAACATGTGTACTCCTTAAATGAGGAATTGAATTTTGCATCCAACGAGCACTCCCGCTCGAAATTTGAGTAAGAACTTAGGGAGATAGGTTTAAAATACAAGTTGTAAAAGTAGTTTTATTATTTTATTATTTTTTAATATTTTTAGTTTTTTACCCCAAAAATGGTGAATCATCCCCCATGGTTTCATCATCTTGAATCCTATTGGTTCTTATAAAGTTTATATTTAGTTGTGCATTTTTCTTAGGAGGCCCATTTTAGACCTCAAAAGTTGTCTAATGCTCGTGAGTCCTTGTGACTTCCTCGTATACATACTCTCCTTTATACAAACATGGCTATAACATATAATTTTATACATACTAATAATTTCAAAATGACACTAATTTCTTTAAAATAATACATTATGTCGTCATGTTTTATAATGAGGAATAAGAATCATCTTGGCTTGGTTTTCTTTGTCGATGGTTAGTTGAGTCCATATAATGACTCCACATTCTATTATTTGTTTCCACATGGAAACATCTCATGCAAGACTTCATAGTCATAGTCATTAGGGGTGTTTTGAGGTCTAAAATGGCCCTCATAAGAAAAATGTACAACAAAATAAACTTTATAAGAACCAATAGGATTCAAGATGATGATGTCAACCATTGGGCGTGATTCACCATTTTTTGAGTAAAAAAGTAAAAATAATAAAAAATAATATTATATCCACGTAAAAAGAAAAATCTAGATCAAAACAGGGCCTCATATCCTTCACTGGGGGCACATGCCGAGCGATACTTACTCAACCAGAGAATCCTACAATATCATTCATCAGCAGGATCCTAGACTAGCCGACAACATCTGCAAAAATATCTGGAAGGAAAATCTATGGCCCAAAATAACCTCTTTCTTGTGGCTGCTTAGTTGATCAGGAGATCATGTCCATTGCTCAAAAATGCTCAAAAATGAAATTTCTCAAAAATGCTTTCAACCTAAGCGACCGAAATGGTCTCGTCGCTACGATTCTGGTGTCAGGTTCACAAAATGGAGGTTGTATGCAGAAGTTATTAAGGTTTGAAAAGCCCAGTAAACTCCAACAAAATTACATTTGACCTAGTTTGACTTTGTATGAAAATTTTCAAAAAAAATATATTTTTTATTATAAGGTTTTTTGGGCCAATGAGTGGTGCCACATGGCCAGCCCAAAGGGTGCCACATGGCTAGCCTGGAGGCTACCACGTGTCCCTAGGATGGAGGTCAAATGGTCATGTAAAATTTTTTGGAGACTATGGGGTTCGAACGCGGGACGTCCCGCCTTGCAGTGTATGCACCCGACCGCTCAGGCTACCAAGATTTTCTTAACCCCTAGGGCCGCCGGTTATATTTAAAATTTAATGTTTTACACGATGGGAGTTGGGGAGGCCAACCCCTAAGGGCCAGCCACCTACCATATGATCCTCTATACGCCCAACGCTAGGAACCATGACCTTATGCCCGACGGTTAGTCAACCACAACTTTCGATGGACGTTCACATGTGGAAAGTTAACATTTAATGCGACGATTGATTGCATAGTCGGCTTGGCGGTCAATCCAACGGTTTCAACGGAGATTTATATGTGACCACTTCAACATAAAATTTAACTTAACTACCAGTCCATCTGGCGGTTCCGCTGGTGGACGTCCAAATCCGATGTACGTTGCTATTTTTTCGGCACTAACTGGAGTTCCTCCAGTTTTGGAGGAGCTTTCTTAGGAGTGATTGGGAAAATTACTATTTGGGTCATAGCTCTTGGGAATTTTGGATTTTTTTTATGAATGAATAGTAATTTTTGGCTAAATTTGACATTATGAACACACTGGCAGAGGTTTCAAAGCCATCAGAGGTAATATTGTGTAGGTTTTACTTTAGGAAAGGTCAATGAGCCACTAGGGCCACTAGGATGTTTTCAGTGTATTGAGCATCCATTCTCTGTTTTTTACTTATGAATAGTCATTCGTGAATAATTTAAGCATTCTGAAGAGGTTTTTACAAATATCACAACCATTTGAGGCTTTTTATCACATGTCCTTACCATTTTTGAGCAATAATATATGAGGGACATGCCATTGGGAGCTGGACCAACATATGTAGCCCAGGAGGGGTGAACTGCTCCATCAATTTGCTGAGTATTGTCATATGTGATTCTTTATTCTATGTTATTTATTGTTTTACAGTGTTATACAAGAAATTTACATGCTTTAACCTCACATAGAAATCTATTTAACTAAGTTAAAACCATTTGTTTCACCTGCAAAATTCAGTGAACCTTATGCACCCAATTTAATTACTTTTTGGATACTTAGAACAAAAAAAATAATACATTCCATTCATATCAGATTGGTATCGGAGCTTAGGTTGATCTTGAGTTAAGCTAGAGTTCTTATCTATGGTGTTTTTATGTGCAAGGATTTGTTAACTATTTGTAAGGGCTTTCATGCTTACTAGGCTCAAGCTTAAGAGAGAAGAAGGAAATTTGGTGGAAGCAAGAGGTTCTTAAAGTGAGCCAAAACAAAGGAGGGAAATATTTCCACATTATCCACCACCAAGCTCACCTCCGAGAGAAGCAGAAGCAGTATCAAGCATGCCTCCAGGAGAAGGAGAAATCCATGAAGAGATGGATCCCAAAGAGGAAGAAAGAGTGTACAGAAAAGAATTTCTTGATTTAACTGAAATGGTGAGAGTCCTTTATCAAGAAAGGAATTATAAAATAGAAGAGGAAAGATCCAAACTTCACAAGGAAGGACAAGGATTGTCAGGAGGCCACAATGATGAAGATAAATCCAAGAAGGGTAATGGAGGAAATGGAGACAGTGGAAAGACGCCTTCATCACCCTCATCTTCATCTTCATCAACATCTACTTCATATTTAGTACATCAACGATACAAGTCAAAGAAAATTGGTAAAAATCCTTTTCTAAAACTTGATGTTAAGTTTCAATTGCCATTTTTTTATGGTGAATTTAATGCAAAAATGCTAGATAGTTAGATTAGGCAATTAGAGGTCTATTTGAGAATTCAAATTTTTATGGTGATGACACCAAAATCCAACTAGCTTCATTGAGAATGGAAGGTGTGGCTCTTGTTTGGTGGGAAGCCCAGACAAAGAAGGAGATTAAGATATATGGTAAGATTATCTTATCATGGAGTGATTTCATTACTACAATAAAACAACAGTTTTATCCATTAGCTCACATGCAGAAATCCATAATGGACAGGAAAAATTTTAAACAATTAAAAGGACAAAATGTACAAGTATATACTCAGGAATTTAGAATAAGAGCTCTTTTACTAGAAGTATATTTTCATAGCCAAGACACTTTTCTCAAGTATATAGGAGGCTTACATACCTACCTAAGACATATGATCCTCATGTTTAACCTTACAAGCCTAGATGAGGTTTGTGTTCAAGCCACACATTTAGAGTCAAGGGGAAACCAAAACTTAGATGGGAATGAGGAAAGTGAGTTTAAAGGCAAATGGAAGAAAAAGAGAAATGCAAATAATAGAAAATAGAAGGGAAAATTATTTTGCAAACATTGTTCTAAAACAAGCCATGATGAGGACCATTGTTGGAAATGTCATCCAGAGTTGAAACCAGAAATTTTTAAACCCAAAGAGAAAGCCAAGGAATATAGAAAGACAATTTCAATAACTGAACAAGACCTAGGGTTAGATTCAGGAGATGAAACAAAAATCATAGCTATGGCACTAAGGAAATTTAAGGCGAAAGAGAATGAAAATAAACCTAGTTCTAGTATTTCTAACTGTCACATAGAAGCTCCAATTGAAGAAAAGAGAATTGAACTGTTTCATGTTAGGGTCATTTCCAAACATACCAAGGTTGACACATTGTTTGACAGTGGGTCGCAAGAAAATTTAATCTCTGAAGACTTGGTCAAGAAGCTAAATCTTGAGACCATTCCACATCTGAAATCATATCCTCTTGGTTGGATTTGTAAGGCTACAAATTTACAAAGAAGTGCATTTTGTGCTTTGCAATAACTGCACATTTCATTGACATAGTTGAATTAGATGTTGTTCCACTTGATATAACACATATGGTTTTGGGCAGTCCTCAATTGTATGACAGCAAAACTATCTTTCATCGCCATGAGAACAAATACCATTTATTCAAAGATGGCAAGGAGTACATTGTGAGAGCTCATTGCAAAAAAATAGACTCTTCTTTAGTTAATGCAGGGCAGATGAAAAGGCTCGTCAATGCAAGCCAAAACTTGACATTGATGATGATTAAGAAAATAAAAATTTTACATAATCCTTTTCATGTAAATGCTGATATATATAATGAGCTGTTTTAGTTTGAAAGTAGGTTGTCTTTGAAAGAAGATGACAAGCAGTTGCAACAGTTGATCTTGGTGTCAAACGATGCTCAAAACAAAGTGTCAGTGCAAGAAGTTGCAAAGGTCGAAGAGAGGGCAAAGAAACTTAACAAAGAAGGCACAAGATTCAACAATGATCATTAGTGGTTTCATAAATGCATGGTACAATGGCAAAGAAACTTGGCTAGGAATCGGTACAAGTTCAAGGCTAATTCAGCAAAAAATATCGATAAGGATAGGATGCAAGGTGAAAGTAAATTTAAGTTTCCTTTGATTCTAGACCAATTTAGAAATAATAATTTTACTACAAAGTTAAGTTTTTGTACTGCACATTCAATAAATGTGCAACATGACAAAGTAGAAAACAACAATGGTTGGTCAATGGAATCAAGGAAAAAATTGTCGTTTCATGAAAAGATCCAATTAATGAAATTAGAGAAATTTCAGTGGATTAAGATTGGAAGAGTGGGGACACAATCTGCTCATCTTTATGTTCAATAGTCCAGAGATATTTTGTGGTCGAAAATATTGCCATTGGGGAGGTGTGATTAGGAGATCATATCCATTGCTAAAAAATGCTCAAAAATGAAAGTTCTCAAAAGTGTTTGCAACCTGAGCGACCGGAAAGGTCTCATCACTTAGATTCTGGTGCCGCAAAAGATTTGCAAAATGGAGGTCGTATGTAGAAGTTTTTAAGGTTTTAAAAGCCCAGTAAACTCCAAAAAAATGACATTTGACCCAGTTTGACTTTGTATGAAAATTTAAAAATATATATATATATATTTTGGAAAAATATTTTTTTATTATAAGGTTTTTTGGGCCAATGAGCAGGTGCCACATGGACAGCACGGAGGCTGCCACGTGGCCCCAAGCCAAAGGTTGAATGGTCATGTAAAATTTTTTGGGGAGTATGGGGTTCGAACGCGGAATGTCCCACCCAGCAGTACACATGCCCGACCGCTCGGGCTACCAAGAGTTTCTTAACACCTAAGGGCTGTCGGTTATATTTAAAATTTAATGTTTTACACGACGAGGGTTGGGGAGGCCAGCCCCTAAGGGCTAGCCCCCCACATATTCCTGGCGCTTGGAACCATGACCTTACGCCCGATGGTTAGTCAACCGCAACTTCCGGTGGACGTTCACATGCAGAAAGTTAATGTTTAATGCGACGGTTAATCACACGTTCAACTCGATGGTCAATCCAACTGTTTCAGCGGAGATTTACATGTGACCACTCTAACATAAAATTTAAATTAATTTCCATTCTGCCCAATGGTTCTATTGGCAGACCTCCAAATTTGGCGAACGTTTCTATTTTGTTGGTGCTAACTGGAGTTCCTCCAGTTTTGGAGGAGCTTTCTTAGGAGTGATTGGGAAAATTACTGTTTGGGTCATAACGCTTGGGGATTTCGACCATGTTTTATGAATGAATAGTCATTTTTGGCTAAATTTGACGTTATGAACACAATGGAAGAGCTTTCAAAGCCATCAGAGGTCATCTTGTGTAGGTTTTGCTTTAGGAAAGGTCAAGGAGCCACTAGGGCCACTAGGATGTTTTCAATGTATTGAGCATCCATTCTTTGTTTTCTACTTATGGATAGTCATTCCTGGCTAATTCAAGCATTCTAAAGTTTTTTTTATAGATAGCACAACCATTTGGGGCTTTTTATCACATGTACCTACCATTTTTGAGCAATAAGATATGAGGGACATGCCATTGGGAGTTGGACCAACAGATGTAGCCCAGGAGGGGTGAACTGCTTCATCAATTTGCTAAGTATTGTCATATGTGATTATTTATTCTCTATTATTTATTTCTGTATAGTGTTAGAAAATAAAGTTACATGTTTTAACCTCACATAAAAATCTATTTAACTAAGTAAAAACCATTTGTTTCACTTGCAAACTTCAGTGAACCTTATGCATACAATTTAATTACTTTTTGGATACTTAGCACAACAAAACTAATATATTCCATTCAGATCATCAGTTAAACATGCATCCTCACATGGGAGAATCTCTTGAAATGTGGGTTTGCAGGGCCCTCTAGATGTCCTCTCTGTTAGGTCAACTTGGAAACCATTGACCTTCCTGTTGGACTAACGTCCTAATGCCAACTCCCTATGGGAAAAAATTGCTATCTCATACCGTCGGTCCAACCGTGCTAGAGGTAACATCATTCAAACCATCATCAATTCACAAGAAAATCCTTATACACGTAACCTGTTGAATATATTATGGAAAATCACTCCAAGCATCCTCATTTGGAATATCTGGAAGGAATGAAACAATCGCATATTCAAGGATAAGGCCTCTACACTTGATCAACTTTGGGACAGGATTCACAACAACATCACTCAAAATTTGTCTTTAGATGCATGAGTAAGGGGGACATACCCATCATCAAAGATGAATGTCACATTTGGAACAACTGGCAAATGACTCTCAATACTCCCATGGACATCACTCCCAGAAGTGTGGGTATATCTGCTGCTTTAGAAACTTGGTCACCTCCCTCCATTGGCTTCTTCAAATGCAATTTTGATGGCGCATCTAAAGGAAAGCCATGCACAATAGGTTTCGGACGTGTTATCATGAACACTCATGGCAATCCTCTCAGAATTTACTATGGGAACATCAGATGGGATAGCAACAACTCTGCTGAGCTGGAAGGAATGGTACAGGGTATTCAAATTGCCATAGAATTCCATTACTTCCCCCTCGAAGTGGAAGGAGACCCGTAAATAATAACTATGGCTGCCACCCATATCCTTCAAGGCATGACATCCTTGAAAATTTTCCAATAGCTAGAGACTTGTCCACAAGCCCAAAATACTGGAACTTCTGCTTCACAATCACAGAGCCATCACTTTCAGTCATGTGCACAGGAAAGAAAACACTATTGCGAACCTACTCAAAAACAAAGGGGTGGAAAGAAACTGTGCACTGCATCTTTCCACCCTTAAGAAAGATGAAGATGAGTCACTTAGACATAACTGTTTCACCCTCATTTAAAAATATCAGCTCCCCCTGGATGCAAATGAAATTCTTGACACGAGTGAAAATAAAATCTCAACCGACATGGACTACGAAAATCTCTAATGCAATTCCTCACCTGCAGCAGATCCAATTACCATTAAATCCTCACACGCTCCTCGCAGAACCAGGGATAACGCCGAGTGCATAGGAATTGTGTCACCTAACCCTGATCATCACCTTGGCCATACCACCATTAATGTCCATGATGTATAATCAGCATTGCAGTCAAGCCTACCCCCTGTGCCTGCTCAACTACTTGAGATCCACACGCAGTCCTGTGCGAAGATCATTCATTTCCATTCTTATAGACTTTATCCTCACACCTATATAACCCCTGGACCTCTGCTCCTTTTCTCACTAATTTTTTCACCTTTGCATTTCACTCTTCTCCTTCTGATCCGAATTCTCACTAATTCCAATCAGCTGCGAAGTATCAGTCCCAGAGGGGAACTGCACAGACTCCCTATTCTTGTTTCTCTTCATCCTGCGCACCTGGCCCCTAGTCTTTGTAGCCTCTTCAACCCTAGTGTCACTCCTGCCTCCCCTCCTTGGTGCGCAATGGCCCCTAGACTTCCCTAACGCATTATTCGTGGTGGTCAGAGAGGGGCTCTCCCGGGTCATTACCATAGTGGTGAGGATAACCGCCTTGAATTGATTGAAGGCTCCTCATCCAGAACCCTTAGAAGCCATCAATCCGATCCCAAGCAACACGAAAAATCCTCCAGTAAATCAACACAAAGGGGAGGTTGAGGTACGATGAGGTCCACCTCCTTTCCTAGAGCACACTCTTCGCATCACATGCCAGCTCCCCCAACCAATCCTACATAGGTTGATGAGGATATAGACATATGGATCATGGACTCCGACGGAGTTTGGATGAAGGTTCCTGATGGGGTACACCCGAACTCCCCCATCCTCTGCACTCCTGCTAGACTCCCTAAGCAAACTACTACTGATGTGGAAGCTACTGTGGAAGATGTTGTTGCGTAGGCTCTAGCCTGTCTCATCGAAGAGGAGAATCCCAACTACATTGACGATGATGATGAATAACATCTGCGCAGTTGCACAATATTACTCAGTTTTTTCTCACATGTGCCTGCAGGGATTTTATGTTATTTTCTACTCTCCATCTCTTATATGCATTAGTGCTACATCGCACAATGTAAGGCTCATTTTCAAGTCTTGACTAGGAATCCTCCTCCCCAGAGGCAGCCTAGAAACAAAGTTACAAAGGCATGGATTGGCTAAGCACAGCTTACCAACCTTGCCTGTTCCATATGTAATACTATGTTCCTTATATTAATATATTAGCACAACTTACCAAAAAGAAAATAATAATAAAACAATAAAACTACTTTTTCAACTCGTATTTTCAACTTATCTCCCTATGGTTTTTCTCAAATTTCAAGCGGAAGTACTCATTGGATGTAAAATTTAATTCCTCATCCAAGGAGTACCCATGTTGCATAATTTCGATGGACCTTGCTACATGATAAATGAGAAGTACATGAAAAAACATGTTTGCAATCACATTTTTCATGTATTTCTCATTTTTCATGTAGTAGGGTTAGTGAAAAGTATGCAACATGGGTAGTCCTTGGATGAGAAATTAATTTTTTCATCCAACGAGTATTTCCGCTCTAAATTTGAGTAAACCCATAGGGAGATAAGTTGAAAATACGAGTTGAAAAAATAGTTTTTCTTTTTTCCCTCTAAAATTTGATGATGTAATCAAATATTATTTTATTATTTCCACTATTATTTTATAATATCCTTAGGAGGCCCATTTTATACCTCAAAATTCCCCTAATGTGACTCCCCTTGTTACCACAACCAGCCTTGTGATTCTTTTATGTATACACTACATAGCCAAGGCTCTAGCATTTTCCTTCTCAATTGCATCTATACTTAATTCACGACGTCCTTCACAATCTCTATCATCTCTGGTTGTTCAGATAATCTAGGAAAACACCGTCCACATACAATTTTTTGTTGTATGCATGTTGGGATGCATTGGATCTCGATTATTGTGGATCTCCAACATTCCTATTTGCATTTATCATAGCTCTTAGCTCTGTGGTAACCCTTTTCTCATCCAGTCACTTGTAATAGGAGAATTCCATAAGGTAACACATAAAAAATTAGAAGGGCTTGTGGTATATTCATCACAATGACTTGTCATGAAATTGCTGAAGCCATTTAGGCTCGGTAACATGCACCTTCGTATTCATGAACACCATTACCAAGCCACACTCATATTCCAAATAACGATTATGTTCTCTTAGGAATGTGCAAAAACTTTGTTGTGATAAGTGGCACACCATCTTCTTGCATAACCCTAGCACTGTGATACATCACCATCTTTCTCCAAAACTAATGAGGCCATTGACCTTCCTTCTTATGTCTAACTTTGCGATGAATTTTTCATTCACCAAGAAAATTACACACTTGGTAGCGGGGACCTTCCCATGAAGTCAACTCTTGGCTCTAATACCACTTGTTAGGATTCAGAACAATATGATTGAAATATATATATAATAATCAAGAAAAAAACATTGAAACCATGTACAACATGATTTACCCTGGAAAACTCAAACTAGGGATAAACCAACCAATAATAGGTATATTATTGTTCTTAGCTAAAACACAACGAAGTCGGCCAACAACTTCAGCTTTCACCGCTCAACTCTAGCTCAATACAATGGATAATTCCCAACCCTTTTAACATATTCAATTACGTGTAATACGATGATCTCAATATCATGATCCACCAATATAAGTTGCAAAAAACCAAAATTGTTAACCATAAATTTTGACACATCCTCAACTCCACCATTGGGTCAAGTTTATCTAATAGATTGTTATCGTAATTGTCGGTCTGCCAACTGATTTATGATAGGTTTTCCCACCATTTAATATATATATATATATATATATATGAACAAGATAAACAACATGGATGAAAAGAGGGCCTCACAAATGGTTTCCAACTCCAACGATAACCAACAACAACTCAAGCAAGGATGCCATAAACACACCAACTCTTTTCCAAATATTTGGAGAATACAAAAAGATGTCATCTTGTAGGATGCTAACAATATTAACAATATTACCATTATGTAAATTTAAGGAGAATTTGGGGTGCAATAAGGAAATTTAAAACTAAAGAAGCAACAATAGTACAAGGAGGTGTCTAAACCTAATCTGAAAGATAAAAATTATCTTTCAATTTTGATTAACAAAAAGAATAAAATCACTATTGCTAAAAATAAACCAACTCCCACAACATACATAGCCAAACTAGGCATTGGAAAATTCCTAGAACACCATAGGATGCACAAAATATGTTTTCTTTGTGACACTAAAAGGGTTGAAGAACAATCGCACTTTCTTCTCCTAAAATAAAAATAAATTTCAAAATATCTATTACAATATTAAACTTTCAATATCTAAGTCAACGAAACTATGATAATCTTGGAAGACATCTCTTTTTCATAAAAATAAATAAAAAAATTACCCTTTAAATTTTTATTTTTTTAAGTAAATATATTACTTAAATATTTGTCATAATAATCATAATAATTACTTTTGAAAGGATTTGTAATAAACACATTGTTGTCAACAATACTCAAAACATTTTTCTCAGATGTAATTCATGAAACATTTGAATTTATCTCCATTACAATACACTATCATTAAAAAATTTCAAGAAAAAGGTGCATGCATCTGCGAAAATATGATAACAACATAGCAAGAACCATCAGGATAAAGTCTTTTTCATCCACAATTGTCTCACATGTTTAGTGGAAAATATAGAAAATGATTTCATCCACTGAATTGGAGCATAGAGTCGTAGTTTATACTGACAATATGGACTAACGATGTCGATGTTTCGACAATAACCACTGCCTATGGCTTGTAACAGATTAAATCAAATCATAAAACACATAAAAACACTATAGACAGAGAACTAGTGGGAAAGACCTAAGAGCCTTACGAAATTCCTCACATATTCTTCATTATTAAAAGAATGTAATAATACAAATAAATAGATTAGGAAGTTGTCTCAGTATAGTGCATCTATCCTGGACAACTTGGTTGAGAAAATAGCTCAACCACACACTAATCTAGGAGCTAAGTTATGTAGGCCTAAACTAACTCCAAATTAAGAGGAACTAACATAATCTAGAAAATTAGGCATAAAATCCTAATTTTTAATATTTAATTAATTTAATTTATTTTGGATTTATAATTGTTTATGAGAGAGAGGCTAACTTCCCCCCCCCCGCAATGATAAATCCAAAACAATCATGAGGAAACATCTTCCAAGTTCTCATGTTTATCCTCAAAAACATTGCCTGAAAAACTACCAAAGCTGGATGTCGAAAAATTTGCAATCTGAAGAGACCATGAGTCAGCTGCATATCTGATTCATCTCTAAATTTTTCTTAACAACATTATCACGTGCCAAGCTAGAAAGGGAACCATCTGTCCTTTTCCTGAAATCAAAATCCTTTGTCCACTGAGAAAATTTTGAAGACGTCCACTGGCGAATTTTCTTGTCCACTGGAAAAATTTTGAAGACGCCCACTGGCGAATTTGCGATGATGAAACTACCGACTGGCTACTTGATGATCACCCACTAGCTGATGATGTAAAAAAAAAACTCACTATTTCTTTTGCTGATGCTATCAAAAACTTCTCACTACTGCTTTTGTTGATGTTGTCAAAACTTCTAGTCTGACAACCACCGTCAATTTCATTATCATTTCCCCCCTTTGTTAGCTGAAAGGAGATACAATCTCTGGAAATTATTTCTGAACTATCCCTATTCAGGCATAGGAGAGTTTCACTGGTGTACTCCCTCATTCATCTGCATGAGAGTACCGTCATCATTTGACCGTCAGCTACAATAGGTGTGATTGAATTTGGTTGTAGAACTTATACAATCATTTGACTGTGGACGACCATTACCAAGGATCAATCCATTCATAATTGATCTTCAATCTAGCTAGTTTGTTTTGGTTGCAACTTCTCTCTAATGAATTATTCAGCTTGCCACAATGGTGACAACGGTGGAGATTAGGACAATGATCTTCCATATGACCCGTTCTTTGGCAATGTGAGCATTTTGGTTTGACTGCAACTTCAATTTGCATGCATGTTGGCTTGTTTGCAACTTTTGCAGAATTTGTTGATGTGATTTGTTCAAGAAATCTTGCACTAATGAATTTTATGGGTTTTGAATAATCTGGGATATGTAGTTTATCTTCATCTTTGAAATATCCTAATCCTTGTTGATTTCTATTACTTTGGATTTGTTCCCATGGCTTGATGATTGGTTGGGAATAAAGTTGAACTTGAACAACTTCGACACTTGAAGCTTTTGGATGAATGACTTATCATATTTATCTTTATGGTTCAAAGAATCGGAAGCATCACTCTTCCCTTGCAACTCATTTATTTGTACTTGTGACTCTAGTTGAAGGAACTCAATCGTTTCATGTGTCTGTTGTAGATGCCGTGAAATATCAACAAGAGTTGCTTTTCTGATTTGCACCATGTCTTCAGTGGTTAATAAGATCAAATGTGAAGAAATTGCAATAGCTGGATGTGTTTCGCCATGTGAACTCACTCGCTTGAATTCAGGCTTGCTTGTCTTGAACTTCCTCACTTAATTTTAACTTGTTGGATTGAATTCGCTTGCTTGATTTGAATGCCATGCTCACTTGCTTCGGAATTTTCTTGATCTCTTACTTGGTGAAACTTGTTTTTCTTGTTTCACACTCACTGGAACTCATGCTCACTTACTGTAGATTTCAACCTGCTAGGTTGTTGTTTGAATATTACATTTACTTGTGTTAAAGTGGAACTCGTTCACTTGCTTTGATTGTTGCTTCAATTAACTTCACGTTGGCTTGCTTGATGTTGTGAACATTGTAATGAATTGATTGTGCTTATTGGAAAAAGAAGGGTGTCGAACACTGTCTAAAATGCACCCAAAAGGCCAATGACAAATTCAAATAATAGGACTCAATTGAAGAATTACTTGATTTAATTCTCTTAGGTTGACCACCTTATCAATTCAAATTGGGGTGTCGATTTCAACCGAGAATGCACCCTGATAATTCAGCTCAGTTATAAAAATGTTTATTTGCAAGTGATAAAAAATGTATTGTTGATGTCATTTTGTCTTGGAATGCTTGATGTGGAATCCTTAACTTGATAATTTTGATTGCAGGATGTGTAATACGGTTGTAGAAGACTTCTTTATCAACTTGATGATGTGTTGCACAAGTGCATGTGATTTTTTGTGCTTGCGTACTTAATCTTGATGACATGAGCTTGATGAATTGTGTACTTAAGATTGCTTATGTCCATGTAGTTGTTTAATTTTTTGTGTACCATATTACAAAGAGAGTGTAGAAAAAACTCGACACAAGTCATGCACATGCATTCACTACACGGTGTACCTAAGATCCCCTTATTCAATTTTGGGTGGATCTAGGACACAAGTATCACAAAAAAATATGATTTTATTAAGTTTCAAGGTACATCAATCTTCCATATTTACAACATCTGCATTGAAGCTTCTCAAGCACAAATTATGAGAATTCCTTGTCTTCAAAAACTGGATAGACTGACTTAATCTTCTACAAGTAAAAACTTTACTTCAATGAACTTCCCTTTTAAAAATATTCACTCTTCACTCCAAATGCACAAAATAATTTTACCTTATCACTCCACATATTACAAAATTCAATCCTTATCACTCCAAAAAATAAAATAGCTTCCCTCTCCAAAAGAGAAAAAATTAATTCACCTTATTTCCAAAATTACAAAATTTTAATGCACCTTATCACCCCAAAAATTTTAAAAACATCACACTCATTACAAAATAATTAACATATTTACCCTTATAACTCCAAAAATATTTTATATAAAAAATCACCTTATTACTTCACAAAAAATACTCTTTAAAAAGCCTCTATGATCATGCTTTTCAATTAAAATAATGTAATTCTTTTTATGAAGTCACTTGATAAAAAGTGATTAAACATTTCCTTTTTGAATGTCACGTTCTTCCATTTTTTATATTTTATTTTTAAAATACTCATCAATCCTATACTCTTGAATCTTCTTAAAATATTGGAATATCACTTTTCACTTTGGAAAACTATGACCCTTTTTAAAAAACTTTGTAAAACCTTTTAAGACAAATTTCTGCATGGGTTGGGTATATTCGTTGGGCCATACTAACATTTTTAGAAGAAGCTTGATCCACTTTCCAGCATGGATCATTTAAAAAAACCAAAGTGAAGGCTTGCAAACTTCAACGGTTCCAATGAATAATGATAGGCTTGCCATTTTACGATATTGACTATGACAAACCCATTGACAGAGATGCCTCCCCGCACAAGCTTTACCATGGAAAGAGTGGATACAACTATGGAAAGAGTGGCTTCCTCTTGGTAAACTCTTCAAACACATGCTTTTTCACACAATAAGTTTTCATCTCCACGCATTCAAATGGATTTTAGGAAGAACTGCACAGGTACAACTATGCAAAGAGTGGCTTCCGCTTGGTTGAAAATTTAGAAAGAAGCTTATATCGGCATGGCTATGAGAATCTGGATTCAAGCAAGAATTATTCAAATTCGAGATCATTGGCGTAGCTCACTTTAATTTCTGGACTTTTTCACAAGTTACCCAATGTAGAAAGGAATTTATCTCTCATGAGTCTCTGAAATATATGTCCTCAGAATTACAATTGTTCAAATAAATTGAGGGAAGGAGGGGCCCAATATGTAGAAAAAGGGGTTGTAAATACATTGAAGCTTCCCATGCCGCGCTTTTGAGATCTTAAAAAGAATTACATAAAAGCCTATCTACCCTATGGCATGACTGAAAGGAATTAAGAAGCAAGTTGAGAACGTATTATGATTCAATGTCCAAATCCTAGAGGAAGGACAAAATATCTCTTGGTTCTAAATTTCAGACGTCGGTAATTGATAAAATTTGAAGAGCCATAGAATTTCTCTCAATATCCTGCAGGCCGCCAGGATTGAAATGTTCAGAACACCATTGATTGTTAATCCTTGCTTCCACTACACTCAGTTTCAAATCACTTGAATCTCCTGTTGACAGAGCGACAAGCCTTCAGGAACTCCACAGCTGCACGTGGGTTGGGAAATGTTGTAAATATTTCAGGATTTGCAGCAATACCATGCTTTTTCCACCCTCCACGCAAAGAGTCTGTGAACACCCAACACAACAACTACCCACATGTCAGTTGAAACTAATATTCATGGTGAACATATAGACTCGATGCATCCCCATAATTTCAAGCCCGATTCGAGATAAACTATGAGTCAAGAAGTGGATTCCATCACCATTCCTTCAAGGCACTAATTGCCAACAGCTAGAGCTCTCCAAAACAGTCCGACGGGTCTTCCTCTGAAAAACTAGTGAGATGTCTCACAATATTTGAAAGTATGCCCTTCTTAGAACTATGTTGTCGATATTAGAATAGACACATCATCTCTCCTTGAAAGGAACTAAACCTCCCTTTTAGTGGTAGGTTTGGGATAAAAAATGGATGTGATCATGAAGCATTCCGCACCAGATCAACTCTCCAAACACAACAAGAAAACTCACTTGCACGGATTGCACAAATGTAAATTCGCTTCAAAAATGCAGACAACAACAATATGCACTCCTCAACATATGGATCTCAACCAAAATTAAACACAACTCAACAAGGCCTCCAATATGCTCAATTACACCTCCAAGGACTTAGCCTCACAACACATAGGAATCTCATCCCATGCGCTCTCATACAACATGTAAGAAATTAAATAAACTCATAAAACACATAAAAACACCAGAGACATAGAACTCACGGAAAAGTGCTGAGAGCCTTACGACATTCCTCACATATTCTTCATTATTAAAATAATGTAATAATAAAAATAAATAGATGAGGAAGTTGTCTCAAGATAGTGCATCTATTTTGGACAACTTGGTTGAGAAAATAGCTCAACCACACACTAATCTAGGAGCTAAGTTAGGTAGGCCTAAACTAACTCCAAATTAAGAGGAACTAACATAATAAAGAAAATTAGGCATAAAATCCTAATTTTCAATATTTAATTAATTAAATTTACTTTGGATTTATAATTTTTTATGAGAGAGAGGCTAACACAGCCCACTCATTAAGCAGTAAGACACACTTTGTATCGCACCCCCATGATAAATAATGTTATATAACAATTAATTTTTATATGAGTGTTCCAATGGAATTTATGGTTTTCCCATTTGAGTCTCAATTTTAATTTTAGGCGAACGACAAGTTTTTTCCAATCATTTGGGGACATATAATTATTTATATTATTGGGTATCAAAACCAAACAAAATAGCCAAAAATATTTATGTATGCTTCAACATTCGTGTTAGGCCCAACACCATGGGATAATTTTCTAATGGAAATAAATATAATTATTTTTTTAAGACTATTGTGACATACTGAATTTAAATTTGCGTGTATAATTAGACAATGAAATTAATTACACGATATTTACCCTAGTCATGTCGAATTTTGAGACTCTGTATATGTGGAATTTGATAACTCAAATTTTTTAGAATTTGAAAGGCCTAGTTGTTGGCTAAGTTTCCTATTTTGGTGGATTCCTTATCAAGGGTTTGGAGAGTCTCACTTGTGCCACCTTGTATTAAGCTATAGTGGCTAAGGCTAAGTATGGAAAACGTTGTTGATGAATAAATTAAAGTGTGGATAACCAAATTTTAATCCTAAGAGGTCAACATAGGTTTTATATTTATGCACATTCCTTGGTATGTTATAATTTTTAATTTTACTTACACATGTTCTAAACCAATGATGCCCCTTAAGAAATTTACATAAGTGATACTCTTGTGAGACACATAATGAACAAGCCATAAGATAGCTACCATAAGTGACATATTTAAGCATCAATAAACTGAAGCAATGCACACAAGCCATGGTACACCATATTAGGGATGGCATATAACTGACATTGATTTTTAGTTGTAAACTTGAAGGTTTTATGAAATGTGCAAGAAAAAAATTTTCTTTTAGGAAATTAATCAATTTGTAAAAGCACATAAATTAATGGTTTTTAACTCAGTTTGCGGCATAAAAATAGAGACAATAATACCATATACAACAACACAAGATAACAAAATGATGAAGGAGTTCACCCCTCTTGGGCTAGATCTCCTAGTCCAACTTCTAATGTTGGGCCTCTTTCATTAAGCGATCAAATTTTGAATTACATGGATTTATAGTACTCATAATGCAAAAATAATGCCTCTAATGGCTTTAGAATGATCAAAAGGTCCAAGATGGGATCTTTTTGGGCTCAATTTGGTTAAAAACTAAAGAATTTATGCTCTAGAGAAGTTTTGTTTTTAACTGCTCTACAAACTTCACTCGCTTGCTAAGTGTTCTACAAATCCTCCTTTCCTGGAACCACCAAGTGACAATTTTGCCTGGTGTCAGTGAGATTAACGTTGAATTGCATGCAATTTTTTGACTCGTTTAAATGCGTAATGACCCCTTAAGGAGGGAAAATTGGGCCACATTTATTTCTATCCATGGTCATTCCCGAAACACCGTACTAGTCTCCATGTATAAACCTGCACGTAGAATACGGTTTGGTTTGTGGTACCAGGGTATAATTACCCATGCTAGAACCATGGTTTGGTTTGTGGTACCAGGGTTTTTGACAGATGTTAAGCCCGATCCCTCAACTCCCCTCATGCGATCTCATGGGCATGTGGTGACTGGGGACCAGAGCTTAGCCCTGAACCCATCCCCCAAATACATTTCAATGAAACCTTAAATAAAACATTGCACTATAGTTTATTAAGTTCCACCTGCAATGCTACGGTAGAGTGTCGCACTCTTTTTCCACTGGTCTCATGTTTGATCCCCACAGAGGCCAGATTAGGCCATAAACAAATTTTTCTTGACCATTGGTAGGCCATGTGGATGCCCATCATTGGCCCACGTGGCTCCCATTCATTGGGCCACTCAAAGTACCATAACCAATCAAAAATTTCCAATTCAAGCCAATCAAAAATTCACATTTAAAGCCAATCCATTGAGGCCACTTGGTAGATTTCCATTGGTTGGAAAATCCCAATCAACCTGCCCAGTCAATGTACACACTTCCCAGTGAGTTCTCCTACATCCAACTTGTATTTTTTTTAAGGAAAATGATGATAGTGTGGTATCGGGAGAATATGATATCAGTTTTGAGTGATTCAAGTTGTGTTGGATTCAAGGCGACGAGATCTACGTTTTTGGACTGGTTTCGAGCACTTTTGAACACTTTGGATTTTGAGCACTTTATTGATCCACTACATCATTCCTCCCCTCTAGAAGGTTTTGGACCTCCAAAATATCATTTTCATTCAGAAAACATATGAGGGTACAACTCCCTCAGCCTTCTAATCTCAATCCATTTGGCTTTGCTTCGATTTGTACCTTTGAGCCCCTTACGAAGGTACTCCACGTTCCCTCATTTTGAAGTTATTGTTTTCCTATCAAAGATGGTGTCTTGTTGCAATTCTTCAATTGAAGGAATAAACATTCTCTCCTTGATCTTCAATCAAAGGAGGCTCATATAATCTCAATTTTTCAACATTAACAACGGTATATATTTTCATATGTGGAGGAAAATCCAACCAAAAGACATTATTACCAATATTTTCTAAAATATTGAATGGACCATATAGGATTGGTTTAAGTTTTTTAACTTCCCCTTGTAGTCTTTCCTTGCTAATGTGAAGCTAAACATCCTCTCCTACTTTAAATCCATGATTAACATGATTCTTATCATGTCTTGTCTTGTAGTTGGCTTGACACCTTTCCAACTTTTATTGAACCATTTGATGCACGAATTGAACTTTTTCAAAGAATATCTTGGCCTTATCTATGTCACTATGTCCATCAATAGAAACATATTTCCTAAAGATAAAATATATAGGATTTGTTGGTAAGTATCCTAGGCATGCCTCAAATGGATATTTCTGAGTCGATGAATGCTTAGTCTGATTGTAAGAATGTTGAATGTAGAGAAAATTCTCATCCCACAATTTAGGAAGCTTTCTGCAATAACCAAAAATAAAATGTATTATTGTTCTATTCACCACTTCTGTTTGGTCATCGATTTGCATATGGAATGTTGTGATCCTTTTCAATTTGGTGTCCATGATTCCTTACAATCTTCACCAAAATTTCCCAAAAAATCGAGAATCGCAATAAAAAATAATTGATCTGGGCAACCCAAAATGCACCTATACATTTTAAAAGAAAAAATGCACAATCTATTGAGTTGTAACCTTCTTCTTACAAGGCATAAAGATACACATTTTTTTGAAACGATCCAAAACTATATAGATATAATTAGGACCCTTCCTAGACATAATATTCCTCCCACAAAATACATAGAAACACTTTCCCAAGGACGAGAAGGAACCAGAAGTGGAGTATACAATCTTAAATTTCTATTTCCAGGTTTACTGATAGCATATAAAGAACATCCTATTACATATTGTGACACACTTTCAATCATACAAGGCGAGTAACAATATATCTATAATTGTTGCATTACCGTTCCTACACTAAAATGGCCAACAATAAGAAAAGTATGCACTTCCTTTATGATGTTGACTCTTTCTCACTGTGGAATACATAACTTACCAATATGATACACAAATTTATCATGCACATGATAATATATTTCCTCTACTTGGTTACCTTGACACAAAGTTGGGGATACATCCTTAGAATCCTCATCTAAAGCATATTTCTCAACATAGATCTCACACTACAAGGAAACCACCCTCTAGCGGAGGTTATAAAGGAGGTTTCTAGTGTTATAAATTGGCCAAAATTGTCAAAAAAACATTTTCTACAACATCTCTTTATGGTTACGGAGGTTTTGGCGGAGCTTTTAATAGAAATTCAACACAAATAATAAAAAAATGGGCAACTGGAGGTTATTGCGGATGTTTTTTTCATCGGTGCACTACTCTGGCATAAACACACTGGTGCGTACATGTAGAAGGTGCCTCGAGGTGGTCAAAGGAGAATTCACTGGGCCATTAAGGTATAAAACATCACCGGGCGTAGTGTTGGTGATACAATGCACTGGGCCGTTCTAATTGGTCTTGGGATTTGAGCGGTGCACATAGGTCGTATCAATGCGCCGGTGCGTATACTTATATAAATGCCCTGGTGCATTGTATCACACAAATTCACCATGTTTTATAATCAGTATCAGTATTCGTGTGGTGAAAATATGTCATACAAATGCACTGGTGCTTATCGACACATAAACACCCTGGTGCGTAGTATCACACAAATGCACCAAGATTTGTAATTGGCATCAGTATTCATGCGGTGCCTATTTTTCAACAAAATGCACTGATGCATATAGACACAAAAATGCCCCGGTGCATACTATCACACAAACGCACCGTGATTTATAATTGGTATCGGTATTCGTGCGATGCTCATAGGTCGTAAAACGACACCGATGTGTATATAGACATAAAATCATTGGAGTGTCGTACCACACAAATTCCTTGATAGTTTTAACTGGTTTTGGTATTTTTGCGTTGCCCATAGGTTCTAAAAATGCAACGGTGCGCTTGATAATACAAGCGCACCGGTATAAGAATACACACACCGGTTTTCATTTTGTATTTTTTAGAAACATCAACCTGTGACAGTGCAATTATTGTGATTGTTTTAAATTCATTATTCATCAAAAGTCAACACATCTTATAACAATATTCATATTAATTAAATTTTTATTAATGGATTTGAATGTGATGTTTGGATTAATTTGTTATATCATATCATAATTATTGTGGTTTTTTAAAATTCATTATTCATCAAAAATCAACACATATATATCTTATAAATATATTCATATGAATTAAATTTTTATTAGTGCATTTGAGAACGACAATGGAGAATGCAATAGCGACAATAGAGAATGCAATAGAATAAATTTTTTTTTTTTTTATTATATATATATATATGAATAAGACATTCTTTGTCATACAAAATGGGATAGTTATTGGTATCCCTTTATCTTTCAAATGGGACACTATGTCCATTACATTAAACAAAATGTCTGATTTCACAGACATTTTTCCTCAAATACAATGCCTTGCTTTTATATCCAAACATAGTGATCATCATTCTTCCCTCAAACTGCTGTCACTGCTAGAGCTACTTCCATGACTTGGGTTATTTTCAGAAATGTTTTGTTCACAGCATTGATTGTTTTGTTATTATTCACCTTCTTCCATCTACAAACATAAAAATAAACTGTAATGAGTGTATATACATTGGTGAGAATAATGAAAATTGCAATATTAAACAATATACATCAATGTAAATCCAGAAGAAATGACGTACCAATGCAACAATTGACTCATAAACTATACACATTCTTTCAAAACCATGTAACATGCCATCTTTTAAGATTTGATCTGTTGGCGCAGTGCCATATTTTTTTCCTGCAAGTTTTATACCCCATAACAAATCATATATTTAATATAGAAGATTTATTTTTTCTATTAATTATAGATGGAGCTAAGTAAAATAAGATTGATAGATGCTTACAAATTCCACAATTAAGTTCTGATATGCAAACATATACACACAACTCATATTTAACCCAATTTCAATCAATTTCTCTGATGGTTCTTCTTTGTATGTTAACACCTATTTGGAGACATTCAATGATGATTTTTGTAAAACAACTTAAAAAATAAAAAAATCAAATCTGGTTAATTTGTTATAAGGAAGTAACAATTACTCACAAAATTAGATATCAATCATTTTCTTCCTTGTCGTCCTGTTTTATGTGTTGAATGGGTTCCATTTTATTTTCTTTTTTGCAAGAAAATACTTGAAAATTAATATTTGATGCTAAATTGTTTATTTATTTTATCTAATGATCAAAAAATTCAATGATTACATATTACATTTGAAGCACGTTGTTGTTGAGATGGCTCCTCCCGCGATGCAATTTTGTCCATTTCTTTGACCATACCCTTGTACACCTTTTTGGACATTCCTACTGGCATATTTCTGATATCAGCTCGTTCAT
The DNA here is from genome assembly GCA_034641835.2 of Pinus albicaulis. Classification (NCBI taxonomy): domain Eukaryota; kingdom Viridiplantae; phylum Streptophyta; class Pinopsida; order Pinales; family Pinaceae; genus Pinus; species Pinus albicaulis. The sequence continues at coordinate 1,065,671,825 of CM076570.1, forward strand.
CTTTTGAGATTTTCATAATCTTCCTGAAAATGTAACATGACAATAAACTATTTAATTTTTATATTGATATATGAAAAGTAAGTATAAAGAAAGTGATATTTATAAATAATTCTAGACAAACATCTAAAGGAATATTCCTTTTTCATTCCTTCTTTTTTGTTGTTGTACGTTTTTGCTATTAAAAGTCTGACATGTCTCATTGACCAATTCTCTGGAAACTCTTCCTGTAGTTTACATAAAATTTGGTTCTTGGAATCATTGGATTGGTTTTTGTATTGTAAGTGGGAAGAACATCTATACATTCGTTTCACTATATCCATCAAACTTTTGTAAAAGTTTCCCCCCATTTCGTTAACCTCCAGCACCACTCCAGATGAGCTAAGGAGCAATTCATTTTCATTTGCATGTGCTATTGTTTTTCTTTTCTTAGAACAACATTCCTTTTCTGAGTTGTTGGTCCCTGTATAACATTAAACATATGTGAATTAACAGACTTTTTTAACACATGTTATCTAATAATTTTAGTAATATTATTAATGAAAACTAAAAAAAGAAACTCATATTGGATCGATAGTATTTTTTCATTCACCTAATTCATCCTTTTGCAATTTTTCCATCAAGATTTTACACTCTTCTAGTCCTAGATCAGAAATAATATTACCGAGTTTTGTCATTTTGTGGCTCTACATGATACACAGTAAACAATACATATTATTTAAACTTACATATAGTTTAAAAATATTTTTTTTTGTAAAAACTTTACAAAGAACTTGCCTTTTCTGCTTTTCTTGATGTGTTATCAGTATTTTTGTTACTTGATCTCTTGTCAGTCATTTCTTTATCAATCTAAAACCTATATCATATCATTCAATAATATATTTTTAAATAAACTGTCAACTTTTCAAGTAAAAAAAAAAAGAATCTCAAAAAAATGGTGCATCATTCATGGTGTACGCACCAAAGCCGATTCGTGTGTGTCTTCCCGACGCATCGAAAAATCAATATAATACTCCATACAGTGCTCTATGTCAACAAGGAGCCTCAGTGCATTATATGTCAGTGACTACACCAGTTAACCATCATAAAATAATAAAAATTGTCTAGTGTTAGTTTTTTAGCATAAATCAGTGCCATATTTTACATATGGTGCACCGATAAAAAAAATATTATTTTTTTATCACATTTCTTATCTGGTGCACTTGCAAAATACAGTGAACCGGTGCGCTATTTTACTCCAGGCACACCAGTAAAAAAAAATCTATTTTTTTTAAAATTCATGCTAGGGCCCACATGGATTGGGATATGACTATGCTAATAGTCCTGTCAGTTGGATGTCTTAGGTCTATATTTAGAAATACAAACCCTATAAATCTAAATTGAAAAGCCCTAATTCTGAAATCACAGAAAGAGGAAGAAGAAAGGGGAGAAACAAAAAGAATGTAATTTTGTATTTTTTGAAAGTTTTTTTTTTGCGAAACTGAATGTTCGCGGTGTGCCATAATGAAATAGCGCATCGGTTGCATATTTTACAGATGGCGCATAGAGAGAAAATATTTTGTTTTTCTAATTTTTTTATCACAATAATTGCACGTTGCGTTGGGATAACAGAGCGCCCTAGTGTGCTATGCTAGACAGGGCGCATCGATAATTTTTTTTTAAAAATTTACCCAAGGGCTGACATGGATTGGGATCTGACTATGCAGGTCAACCCATTGGTTGGATGTCTTAGGCTTATATTTAGCAATACAAACCCTATAAATATAAATTTAAAAGCCCTACTTCTAAAATCACAGCAAGTGGGAGAAGAAAGGGCAGAAACAAAAATAATGTAGGGTTTGTTTCTAAAATGGTTTTTTTCCAAAAGAGCACATTTGCGGTGCTCCATAATGCAATAGTGCAGCAGTGCCATATGTTACATATGGCACACTAATAAAAACAAATTTTTTTTTTTATTTTTTTTTTTATCACTGTACTTTCACGGTGCACAAGTATAATAGAGTGCACCGATGTGGTATGTTACTGTGGAGCTATAAACAGGGTCTCTTTCACCTCTAATTACCTCACATTAATATGTCAACCCGAGAGCGTTTTGTCATTACAAAGAGTGACTCAATCCGAGGCTCATTTGTCAGAGTAATGCTAGTAGTACAGTGCTTAAGAAATACAAGAGTAAACGGATGCTTAACTGAAATTAAATTACTTTAAAGAAATAAATCACACACTCAGAAAACTCAATAACTTATCAGTCAAGGGTTCAGCAATGATAACCCATCCCTTCGGAAACTGATGGAAAAGGAACTAGAGCATAGATCACGAGCCTGGGAGCTAGACAGTGACTGCTACTGCTCACTACAGCCTTAGATCATCTCTCACACCAAAGCATCAAATGCAGATAAATAGAACAGCAAAGTAAATAAAGATTTAACAGCAATTCTGGAATGGAACAGCAACTCTAAAATGGAACAGCAATTGAATAACTAAGTCCCGTGGGTTATAACCAAACTCAATCTATACACTCTTTGCAATCAAAGAACATTCTGTCACTCTAAAGGCGATTCACACAGATTACACTAATGGAACAGCAATAGCAACGAATGAATTATAGAACAGTACTAATAAATTAGGAACGCACACCACGCGAACGTTTTAGTATAACATCTCTGTAATATAACAATAAGAATGTGCGATTAACTCTTGAAAGGATAAATAACTTGATGCAGAGTCAACATACAATTCTATCTGTAGAAACCTCAATGATTCAGACTTGAACAGAGCATATAATATGAACTTGTAAAGCATATCAAATTATCAAATAACAATAATAAACAAACCACACAAAAGTGAAGTCGTAATGGTACAGAAGCAAGTGTCCTTCGGGGCCGGGCCCTTAGCCTCCAAGGATACACCGCTTTAAGTTAATGCAGACGCGAAGATGGAATAATCACCAAGCTTCTATTAATGCATCGATCAAAAATACATCGAACCAGTCCTCAACGAAACTTAATAACCAAAGCTGATGTCTTACAGAAGATTACATAAAAACGTATCCAATCTCTCCCCCCTTAAACTAACAGTGCTGTCTCTTTTTATAAAGACGACGCCGGAGATGTCCAAGCAATAAGATAAATAAAGTAGCGATCCCTCAGGATCTTCGATCCTGAGGGATTCGCCAAACTGTTAACTCTTCATACTGTCTTTTCTTTTGCGCTGAGCTGGTGTCCTCTCCTTCTTTTCCGAGCCGATTTGCTTTGATCTGTTTCTCTTTATTTGCGTTCGGTTCTCGTCCAGAGAGACAGCAGTTATCTCCACTTTGTCCTTTCCTTTGGAGCAGCAACTCTTCGTTTTCTCCCTTTCCTGTATAGAAAATAACCATTATCAGTGGCTAAGTTATGCACATCAATTCTCACATGTTTTGTTATAGTTCCTTATTACTTTCCAAATTCATGATACAAAAGGTTCACAAATTCTATTAAAAAGCCACTGAAATAATCATCAAAAGCATACCTTTTTAGTACTCCACACACCCCCCTGCTTACCTTGTTTCATGTCCTCATGAAAACATTGTAGTTGACATGTAATGCAGTGAGAGAGTATGCTGGAGAAGGAGTCTCCTGCGGAGGCCTACAACCATGTTGAGTGATTAAATAATCAAAGAACTGACCTGCTTGCCCCTCAGGCATATCATACAGGGCCTGGTATCCAGGTGCAGGATGCCAAATAATTGGAGCGCGAAATCTATATCCTAACCAAGATGACCCTGCTTTCAGAATGCTCTGGCCATAGAGATTCAAACGGTCAGCAGCTAACTCAAAGTTCTCATACTTAAATGGTTCTCTGAGTTGGATGTTTGGATCAGAGATTCGATATCGAAATTTGGCTGCATTAATGGCCAAGTCTTTGATGGAAAGGAAATACTCTAAACTCTCTCGAATGAGTGCTTCATGCATGGGTCCTAATGTTTCAATGACACCCGGAGTCCTTATATGGTTTATATGAGCTGTCCATAACTGTACTGGGTTCCTAGGCTCAACCCTAACTCGTAAATCTAGACCATTTTCCTGACTCTGGAAAGTATCATAGGCTTTGAGCCACTTAATCTGATTAACCCCGAATGAAATGAATGCTTGGAATTGGATATCGCCAAGGGAGGGGCCAGGGTTCAATTCCATTCCTTGACTTAGCACAATGCAACAAAGTTCACACAACAATCTCCTTGACTTACCGATAATGTTTACAAACAGCTCATAAAATCAATGATGTGTTAATTTGTATAGGGTGCCCCTCGCTGATACTGTATTTAACTGGAATACTCGGTTTAATAAAAATCCTTTAAGTTATGGTGGGCCCTACATGAACATGCTAAAACACACAAAAGACCATGGTTGTCTAATCTCATGATGGCGTATTCAGTTCATCAAGTTACTCCGGTAACCGCTTCTGTTCCTTCATCCACCCTTCAAAAGCCTGGCTTTTAGATTGACTGACGTCCCTTAGTTGCTGCTGCAACTCTTCATATTTTTCTCGGGGAACCGTTTGCTCTTTAAGTTGCTCAGCTTCTTGCTGTGCTTGTTTCATCATCTTGTGCAAGGATTTTGTTTTCGGATCTTTCTTCCATAGGTCAGTGGAGGCCGGGAGTTTTACCTGAACTTTCTTGTTATGCTGTTTGGAGTTCAGAACCCTTATTACCCCTGAGGGTGGTGCCTCTGTCTGAATTTGCTTATCATCCTTTTCTGTTTTAACACGAACATCCGCTTGTTCCCGATCCTCAGCATCATGTGGAACGGCAGCTGGATCCTGTGAAAAAATACAAACAGCCGTTTAGTTGTCTCTTTTTCCTCTTTACCTTCGGTTCTTTTTCGTAATCAATTTGTCAGTTCGAGTCAGTTTATCGATTAACAATCTCTAGTCCGTTCCTTCCTGTGAACTTCTTAATTTTCATCGTTCATTTGAAGGATCAAAGACTGGTTGACAGACCTGGAGAATAGACCATTGCTAAATCTTCTCTTGGGGTTCTTCCTCATCGTCTCCGTTTCCGTCGTTTGTAGCACTGATCATGTTCGATTCTTCCCCAGAAATGGCTGGTCAGCTCCTACTCCCTCTAGAATTTCCTCTTGTGACCTGGGAACAGATTGTTCCCGTTCAGTATTTACCTCCTCTTCATCATGAACAGGCATGTTTTCTTCTTGGGGTTTGTCATGAGGGTCCTCTGAACTAGAAGGTTGGCCATACTTACCCATATTGGCTAGGACTGCGGCCAAGTCATCATCTCCCAGTAGGTCTTGTAATGGGCTATCTTCCTGCTGTCCCATTTCTTCCTCCTGTTCAGTTTCTGCTTCTTTTTCTGTTCCCGAAGGCTCGGGTACTTCTTCTTCGGGTTGCTCATCTTCAATTATTACTGGTTGGCTGGTGCTTCCCTGAAGCTGTTCCAGCCTTCCCCTTATTCGAGTCAACCGGGCTGACTTTCTGGGTTTATTTATGCTTCCTCTCATCTGAGCTAACCGAGCTGATTTCCTGGGTTCCTCTGGTTGCTCGGGTGAATCAACGACATGCTTTCGCTTTGCCGATTCTTGGTGTGTCTCTGGCTGTTGTGATGTACTAGCAACATTTTCTTTGCATTTTGCCGGTTGTTCTGGTGGGCTTATAGAATGTCTACCTCTCGGGGATGGCTCTGTCAATCCCCCCTCAATCATTGCAATGAGTTCTTCCCAGCTGCTCTGCTGTTGGGTAAGACCATAACTAACAACAAGTCGAATCAACCCATGGTGACTAAAAATTGCCTCTACGTGCTGTGCCTTTTTCATACTTTGTGCAGCATCATGCAGTAACGAGTTTAGGAGTGCCGGTAAATTCACAGAGCATTTCTGTTTTAGAACAGCTAAAAGTTTAAGATGTCGTGGTCTTACCACGTCTTTTCTTCCTTCGCAGGTAATGTAGCTTTATACTGTTCTTGCTAGCTCCGTCCAAGGTTCTCCTAGGGTTGCTGGCAGAACTCCCTTCCCTTTGATTGTCAAATTCTGGCCTTCGTCCTGGAAGATGTCGATGACCTTCTGTAATCGTTCCTTTTTTAATGTCCATACCGGTCCAGTGGCTGGAAGTCCTGAGACTTCTGCAATTATGTTATCAGTGACCGGTATCCGTTTCCCTCTTACTATGGAGTGATCATCTTGTAGGTTCTGCAAGAATTCCATCGCCACTGCTTCGTTGGACTCCTGTAGGCGATTGAAACAATTCAACCATCCTGCCCTTTCCAGGATCTCCCGGGCAGCAGCGGATATCGTCAACTGTTGAGGCTCACTTCGAATTGCCCTTCCTCCCATGATTTCACTGTGAATTCTAAATGGAACAGCAAAAACGTTTTCGGTTTGAAACACAGAGAGGGTGGTAATCGCAAGGTTTCAAGAAAGAAAACACAGAGTATGCAACAGTGCAACAAAAACAACTTGTGTGAAAATAAAAAATATGCCATGCCGTGAAACCATGCCAAACCGTCGTGAACTAGATTTTCCGAATGATGAATTGACACGTAATACAGGGAATGATGAGGTTAACCTCCCCCCCCCGCAATGTGATAGGCTGTCCCAGCCGGCAAATAAAGGAGCGGCACCCAGTCTGCAATCAATTCAGAAAGGAACAGCATGTGGAATTATGCCATGTTGAAAAAGGACAACAGATTACCGAAATTGAGGCGGAGAATTGATCGCGTATGATATAAGAGGCTGCTGTGTTATGAGTTGAGGCTGATGGATAGGGCATGTATCGTACTTTCCAATCTCAAGTGGTCATGGTCACTTCCGTTGCTATGATTGGTAATGATAAATATTCATGCGATGTATAAATCGGGAAATAACATATGATTAGTGCCTAGGATATAAGAAACAAAAGAGTGTTAGTATCTTACCCATTGGTGTAAGCAAGGTGACTTCAATACCATTAACATTACTCTGCTGCCAAAAGGTGTCCATAACCTTGGCAGAGTTGTTTTTCACCCTCGGAACCATGATCCTTTGTATATACTTAGGAATGTTGTTATATCAAAATGTAGACCATTATGCTGGCTTGGTGACCAGTTAACCATAATGCCATTCACGAGGAAAGAGCGAAACGTGGGCAGGTCGGCTCGTGATGAGACCTCCTGTTCCAAGGTTTGTTTATTTGATATACCTTTTGGACCATATCCCTGGTGTGGTGGCCAGAATGGGAATGCCACTTCTCTTCCATCCTCATGATCATGGTAGGCTGGCTCTCGATGAGACCCCCTATCCTGCATTTGACACTTGACATATTTTTTCTTTTTCATAGAATACTTTTCCTTATTTATACACAAAGGGTGGTTCAACACTCCTTAAGAGTAGGAATGGTGGAAGAAGTCTTATTATCTCAATAGGAAGATATAAACTCTTTTCTTTTATTCCCAAGTACTAATAAAAAAGTTTAAGGGAATCAGCATGATAAAGATAACCAATCAGGGCAAAATTAGTAAAACCATCTCACCAAAAGATAAGAAATAAGTATGTCCTTCCATTTGTCCTCTTATTAATGCAGAGCCTTATAGATATAGCGATTTATGGTTTGCAGATTTCGGTATGTTGTGATTTTATATGTCATTGCACAAATACATAGCTGAAGCTTTAAAGACTAGAAAGAAGACGGGCAAAAAGCATCCTCAATTTAAATCAGCAAAAGAGATCAGAAGTATGCTAATGGTGTTCCGTTGGAAAAACAATAACGAAAAAAATGCAAATGCCGTTTCTTTGGGAAAAGGAACGACAATAATACTATAAAACACTCAACATGCCATTCCGTTGAAAAAGGCAAAACAGCAATAAAAGAACGCTGTTTCTTTGAAGGAAAAGGAACAGTGGTAACCAAAAGGAACAGCGAGAAACGTAACAATATCGTTCTTTTGAAAAAGGAACAGCAGAGATCCGAATGCTGTTCCTTTAGAAAAGGAACAGCAAAACAAGCAAAACCAACATCATAAAAAAACACACATATGCTATTAGAAGAGCAAAAATCAAACTTTGTGGAAGAAAAAGGAACAACAAAAAATGACAAGAAAATATTCAAATCAAACTTATATACAAGAATCACTCAAAAACAAGAACTTATGTACAAATTGCAAAAAGAAATAGACCCTTAATGAATTACAGGTGAGGAAGATTTCTCTTCCTCTCCTAAGATCTCCAGATCAGTATCTCGGCGTAGCTGCTGGCAGAAGGATTCCCGAGTAAGTGGTTTCTGATAGAGAAGGACTCGGTGGCCATTTACCTTGAATGCATATCCAGAACCGTCAATGGTGATTAGAGTAAGGGTTCCGTTGTCATGTACCTTCTGGATTTCGTATGGTCCCAACCATCGAGTCTGAAGTTTGCCAGGAAAGTCCTGAAACCGAGAATCGTATAACAAAGCCCAGTCTCCCTCGTGGAAGACTTTGTTCTTGATAAGCGCATCATGCCATTTGGCTCGCTGCTGTTGAATCAATGCTGTATTTTGTAGTGCAGAGAGCCGAATTTCGTCTAATTCATTGATTTGCTGTAGTCGATTGAGTTGTGCCTCGCTTAGATCTAGGCCAACTTCCTGTGCTGTTCGCAGTGTTTGGATTTCGAATTCTATGGGAAAAATGGGTTGTTTCCCAAACACTAGTTGATAAGGTGAGTAACCGATGGTGCTCCTCCATGTGGTTCTATATGCCCAGAGTGCTTCAGGCAGTCGGGTGGCCCAATCACGCCTATGTGACGCAATGGTTTTTGTTAGGATTGATTCTATTATCTTATTGCTACTTTCTACCTGCCCATTCGCCTGTGGGTGATATGGAGTAGTGATCTTATGTTGGACATGATAATTGTTAAGTGTTGCAGCTAATTTATGCCCAACAAATTGTGGTCCTCCATCTGTAATTATTTCCCTAGGAAGGCCATAACGAACAAATAGATGGAACAGGAAATGTATGACAGAATCCTCTGTGGCTCTTGGCAATGCTTCTGCCTCAACCCATTTGGTGACATATTCTGTTGCCACCAAAATATATGTTTTCTGATTTGATGAGGGGTTGATGGGTCCAACGAAATCAAGAGCCCACCGCTCGAATGGTTCGATGACTAACTGTGGTTTCAGAGGCATCTCATCAGCTTGACCAGGTCATCCTGCTCGCTGGCAGCTGTCACAGGCTTGGACAAACTTCTTTGCATCTTTGAAAATCGTAGGCCAGTAATATCCTGTCTGCAATACTTTATGTCCAGTCCTACGCTCAGCGAAGTGCCCCCCATACGGTCCATCGTGACAGGCTTTTAGGATGTCAAAGATTTCATCCTCTCTAACACATCGCCTGATATGCATGTCTGCTCCTGTGTGAAACAAATAACCTCAAATCCACGAAAATCGAGAACTTTTCTGAATAATCTGCTTACGCTCATTAGGAGTTAAATGTTTTGGTAATTTACCTACTGCAAGGTAGTTGGCAACATCAGCATACCAGGGTGTTTGAACAGCAACAGCAAACAGGTGCTCATCCGGAAATTGATCTTCAACTGCTGCTGTATCGCTTGATTTTGGTATTCTGGAAAGAAAATCGGCTACAGGGTTTTCTTTGCCAGGCCGGTCCTTGATTGTGATGTCAAATTCCTGCAATAAGATTAACCATCGAGTTACTCTGGCATTTGTGACAGGCTTATTTGCTAAATATTTTATAGCAGAATGGTCTGTATACAAGATAACAGGGTAGCCTGTGATATAATGTCTAAATTTATTGACAGCATGTATTACAGCTAGGAATTCTTTTTCAGTAACAGTGTAATTTAATTCAGCAGGGGATAAATTCTTGTTGATGTAATAGATAGCATATGGTTTTTTATCCTCTTCCTGCCCAAGGACTGCGCCAATAGCTGTATCTGAGGCATCAGATGATATCTGGAATGGTAGGTCCCAGTTTGGTCCTCGAAGGACTGGGGCTGTGGATACGAGCTTCTTTAAATCCTCGAAAGCACGGTCACATTTTTCTGTCCAAAGAAAATCAACGTTACCGGTCAATGCATATAAAGGAGCAGCAATGTGCGAATAATGCTTTATAAATCGTCTATAATAACCAGAAAATCCAAGAAAGCTGCGTACCTCTGTTTGAGTAGTAGGAGTGGGAATGAGCAAAAGTATTTGGATTTTGGCCGGGTCTACCTGAATGCCGGCTGCTGAAACATAATGTCCTAAGATAAGTCCTTCAGTCATCATCAAGAAACATTTTTCGTGGCTTAAGCAAAGCCTGGTAACAATGCAGCGTTGTAGGACTTTTTCTAGGGTGTCTAGAGCTGGATCAAAATCATCTCCATATGGTGTAAAGTCATCCATGTAAACTTCAAGTCCATCATTGATTAAATCTGCAAAAATACTAAGGATAGCCCTCTAAAATGTGGCAGGAGCATTACATAAGCCAAAAGGTAAAACTCGATAGGCAAATGTTCCCCAGGGGCAAGTAAAGGTAGTTTTATCCTGGTCTTTAGGGGCAATCTAAATCTGATTGTATCCACTGAAGCCATCCAGGAAAGAAAAGAACTTCTTTCCTGCTAAAGTGTCCAATACTTGATCTATGAAAGGAAGAGGAAAATGATCTTTTTGTGTTGCCTTGTTAAGTTCCCTATAATCCACACAAATTATCCATTTCCCATTCTTTTTTGGTACCACCACAAGTGGGGAGACCCATTTACTATCAGAAATAGGGTAGATAAAATTCACATCTAAAAGCTTCTGAAGTTCAGTTTTTATGACATCTTTTAGATGGGGATTAAGTCTCCTTTGCGGCTGACGCACAGGTCTGGCATCCTTTTCTATATAAATGTGGTGTGTACATAACTGGGGATCGATTCCTTTCATATCAGGGTAGTCCCATGCAAATGCTTCTTGATATTTTGTTAACAGATGGATGAGCTTTGTTTCTTGTTCAGGTGTGAGATTGGCATTGATGTTTAAAGTTTTCCCCGGTGCAATTTCCACAGTTTTACTATTTGCAACAGAAGTAACAGGTATTGTTTGGTCATGAATATCTTTCAGGGGATCTTCTTCCAATTCATTATCAAATGCTGCTTCTATCATGTGACAATGTGTGCGAGGTTCAGTTTGAGTAATGAAATTATTAATGGCATCGTCTTCTGTTTGGTCTTTGAAATCGAGTGCCTCTTGTATAGTTAATGGAGATCTGATGTTATCAGTAAGATATGATACAGGGTGCTTATTAGTTTTAATCATTGTGACACTTGGCTGCGCTGGAGGATATAGAACTAAATTTTTGCTATTTGGTCCTCTGGTTATGGTCATATTTCCGTGCCGACAGCCAATATAGGCATCGGCAGTAGCGAGCCAAGGTCTACCTAAAATTAGCGGGTGTCCATCAAGTCGGGTTTTTGGATTAATTATCAGAAAATCGGTTGGATACTCCCAGGATTCTACAGAGACCATGACATCATGTAGAGTGCCCTCTGGTCTAACCACAGATCGGTCAGCCAATTCTAACAGAGTAGAGGTGGGTTCTACAGATGTAATGCCGAGCTTTTGGCAAGTTGTGGTTGTTAAAATATTAATTGCAACCCCTAGATCAACTAAGGCATTAGGCAGGGTCTGACCATAAATTTGAACAGTTATAATTGGGTTCCCGGGGTCTTCATATTTAAGGGGTGTTTCTCTTCCAGACAATAGGTCAGATAAGGTACCAACTACTTGGACTCTTGGATTATTTGTTATATTCCTCCTTGGTTTCTTTATGCACAATTCTTTTATAGTTTTGGCGTATATGGGAATGTCTTGAATGGCTTGGAGGAATGGAATTTTTATGTACAGATTTTGTAATTCTCCCAGAATGTCAAAGTCGGGATATTGTATGGATCGAGGTATGGCTAATCGTTCTGGGAACGGAGGAGAGGATGTGGTTGCTTGATTATGAGTTTGTTGCTTATTTACATCCTCTTGTTGTGACTGATGTTCTCTGGGTAACTGATCTTCAATATGAACTATTTTATCTCCCTCAGTTTCAATTATACGCCGAGATCTTAACTGAAGGTCATTGCACTCCCTTAAGTCGGGTCCTGTTTCTGGTGATTCTATGATTTGAATGGATTGGACCTGCCTGTTGTTTGGATTGGGATCGGGTTGGGCTGGGAGTTGCGGCCTCAAGTTAGACAGGGGATTTTGTTGTAGAGCTGGCAAAGTAGGTTGAGGGAGCGGAATAGTTCCAGCTGGGTGGTACATCGGTCTTTGCCAGCTTGTCTGCCAGGGTGAACTTTGTGAAGTAGAGGGAGTCCATTGTGAAGGATACGGACCATTTTTCCAATATGGTGGAGTGTAAGGAAAATTCGGCCAACCAGTTTGGCTTGTTTGATTCAGCCATGGATTTGAAGAAGGAAATGATTGTGGTGACCAGTTTGTAAATGGGGTTTGAGATTGATTTTGCCACATACCATATTGTTGAGCATTATACTGTGGGTTTTGAAAGAAATAGGTTGGGTCCGGAAACATACCAGGTTGTTTTGGCTGCCATGGGCGGCGCTGGTTGATCGAATTCACTGATTCTGGTTCTTCTTCTGCTTCCTTATATACCGCTTTCAATCCAGGAAGTGAGGGGCAGCTCTCTGTAAGGTGATCTTTCGTACAGATGGCGCATGTTTGGACTTTATCCAGTGGACACTCCTTGTGGCTATGTTTTTTTCTGCATCGGGGGCAGAAGATTGCCAAATTCTGTTCTGCCTCCAGCTGCTTTTGTTTAGCCTGCACAATATCAAGTTGTGTAGTTAGTGTCCCCATAATATCGGTTTTAAAATTTTCTAATAAATTTCCAATTTCTGCACGTGTTACTCCTTCTGCCGATACTTTATTATCTCTTGCAAACCGATCATATTCTGTCGGTTTTATTCTTGTGCTGCCTCTCGAACTCCTGATACATAAGTCAAGGATGTCAGTAAAATTCTCTTGATAAATATCCCCTTTGCCCATAATGTTTAATGTTTCAATCCATTGTTCCTTCATGCCCCTCATTAATGAGTTTTTAACACATTATCAGGTAAAGGTAGCGATGCATAAGGAGATCTTTGTAAATTATACTGAAAACGTTCCACATACTCCTCTAATGTTTCATTTGGTCTGGCTGTCATTTGAAATATTTCGTCTTTTAATTCTCTAGACCTACAATAATCCTGGTATTTCTTTAAGAAGGATTCTTTCATTTGATCCCAATTGTTGATAACCCCGCCACCTAGCCCCATAAACCATCTTAAAGCATCCCCTTTCAATGTAGAGGGGAATAATTTCAATTTTTGGGGATCGGTGGTGTAATCGTACCCCCGACATAACACATCGAATTCGAATAGGAATGCATCCGGATCTTCCAATGTGAGTCCGTGAAATGTAGGGATATGCTGAAGAGGGATAGCATTCATGGGTGCATTTGCTGCAGAATCCACTATAGGATATTGTAATGTAGAGGTTTGAGTGTTTGGCTGGTTTTGAGTGTTTGGTTGGTTTTGAGCCATGGGATCGAATATATGCCAGTAACCTTCTGGGATATCTAGGAGGGTATTCCTAGGTTGGGTGGGAACGGTCTTGACAGGGATCTTTTTAATAGCGCTTCCTTTATCTGGAATAATGGGAATACCAGGTGTTTGAGGAGATTGAATCTCTTCAACAATGACTTTCGCAGCACTTCCCTTATCCGAGCTATCTAATGGCTGATTTGTTTCAAGAGGAGATTTTGGTTCCTTGATTTCCCCTGTTTCTCCTTCTCCTTCACAAAAGTTGCTAGAGTTCCCTTCCTGCAATAATTCTGGAGTGGAATTTTCAACTTCTTGAAAGTCCTGCTCCTCAGTTTGACTATGCACCTCAGCACAGGCTACGGATGGTGATCCTGTGGCCTGAAGGGAACTAGTAGGCGGTTTGGAAGTGTTTTTCTTGAAGCCTACCGATGGCTGAGACTCTGTTTTCTTATAGATTTCGTCTATGAAGGTCGTTCGGCCAAGGGTCACCGGCCCCTTAGCTTTTTCAGGTTTGGATGGGGGTTTGATATTCTTTTCCGGTTTTTTCTTCTTAGTCATGCACTCAAAAATAAACTACCGACTTCTATTCAAACAAACAAAAACAAATCTGTTAGGAAAGCAGATAATGAGCAGGTCTTTTACATGCTCTGCACGTAGGTTCTTACCTTCCGTTTTTAGGATCCAACTCCTCCCTAGCAGGCTTGTACACTACTCTGAAAAAAAAACAAATGGCTACACTCTTTCCCCGGCAACGGCCAAAATGTAGAGCTATAAAAAGGGTCTCTTTCACCTCTAATCACCTCACATTAATATGTCAACCCGAGAGCGTTTTGTCATTACAAAGAGTGACTCAATCCGAGGCTCATCCGTCAGAGTAATGCTAGTAGTACAGTGCTTAAGAAATACAAGAGTAAACGGATGCTTAACTGAAATTAAATTACTTTAGAGAAATAAATCATACACTCAGAAAACTCAATAACTTATCAGTCAAGGGTTCGGCAATGATAACCCATCCCTTCGGAAACTGATGGAAAAGAAACTAGAGCATAGATCACGAGCCTGGGAGCTAGACAGTGACTGCCAATGCTCACTACAGCCTTAGATCATCTCTCACACCAAAGCATCAAATGCAGATAAATAGAACAGCAAAGTAAATAAAGGATTAAACAGCAATTCTGGAATGGAACAGCAACTCTAAAATGGAACAGCAATTGAATAACTAAGTCCCGCGGGTTATAACCAAACTCAATCTATACACTCTTTGCAATCAAAGAACATTCTGTCACTCTAAAGGCGATTCACACAGATTACACTAATGGAACAGCAATAGCAACGAATGAATTATAGAACAGTACTAATAAATTAGGAACGCACACCACGCGAACGTTTTAGTATAACATCTCTGTAATATAACAATAAGAATGTGCGATTAACTCTTGAAAGGATAAATAACTTGATGCAGAGTCAACATACAATTCTATCTGTAGAAACCTCAATGATTCAGACTTGAACAGAGCATATAATATGAACTTGTAAAGCATATCAAATTATCAAATAACAATAATAAACAAACCACACAAAAGTGAAGTCGTAATGGTACAGAAGCAAGTGTCCTTCGGGGCCGGGCCCTTAGCCTCCAAGGATACACCGCTTTAAGTTAATGCAGACGCGAAGATGGAATAATCACCAAGCTTCTATTAATGCATCGATCAAAAATACATCGAACCAGTCCTCAACAAAACTTAATAACCAAAGCTGATGTCTTACAGAAGATTACATAAAACGTATCCTATCTCTCTATTATCTCTATATTAAACTAACAGTGATGTCTCTTTTTATAAAGACGACGGCGGAGATGTCCAAGCAACAAGATAAATAAAGCAGCGATCCCTCAGGATCTTCGATCCTGAGGGATTCGCCAAACTGTTAACTCTTCATCCTGTCTTTTCTTTTGCGCTGAGCTGGTGTCCTCTCCTTATTTTCCAAGCCGATTTGCTTTGATCTGTTTCTCTTTATTTGCGTTCGGTTCTCGTCCAGAGAGACAGCAGTTATCTCCACTTTGTCCTTTCCTTTGGAGCAGCAACTCTTCGTTTTCTCCCTTTCCTGTATAGAAAATAACCATTATCAGTGGCTAAGTTATGCACATCAATTCTCACATGTTTTGTTATAGTTCCTTATTACTTTCCAAATTCATGATACAAAAGGTTCACAAATTCTATTAAAAAGCCACTGAAATAATCATCAAAAGCATACCTTTTTAGTACTCCACAGTTACGAAGGGCACACCGACGAAAAAAGGCTGTACTTTTTTAAGATTGATGCAAGGGCCGACATGGATTGGCATCTGTCTATGCAGATCCTCTCGTTGGTTGGATTTTTTAGGCTTATATTTAGCAATACAAACCCTATAAATATAAATTGAAAAGCTCGAATTCTACTATCACAACAAGTGGGAGAAGAAAGGAAAAAAAAAGAAAAGAATGTAGGGTTTGTTTCTAAAATGGTTTTTTTCAAAACAGCACGTTTGCGGTGCGACATAATGCAATACTGAATTGGTGCCATATGTTACATATGGGGCACTGATAAAAACATATTTTATTTTTTATTTTTTATCACTGTACTTTCGCGGTGCGCTGGTATAACTGAGTGCACCAGTGCGCAATGGTGCGCAAGGCGCACCGACAAAAAAAAATCTCTATTTTTTTTAAGATTGATGCAAGGGCCAACATGGATTGGGATCCGACTATGCAAGTGGTCCCATGGGTTGGATGTATTATGACTACACAAACCTTATAAATCTAAATTGAAAAGAAAGAGGGAGAAGAAAGGGAAGAAACAAAAAGAATCTAGGGTTTTGTTTCTGAAAATGGATTTCTTTTTTATTTTTGTTTTTGAAAACTACAGAAAAGGTTAAAAAAACTACAGAAAGAAAAGTTAAAAAAACAATAAACTTTGATTTCCTATTTTACTTCATAAAAAAAACTATAGACAAAAAAAAAACAATAGACTTTAATTTCTTATTTCACTGCATAAAAAAAACTGCAGAAAAAGGTGCAAAAAAACAATTAACTTTACTCACGTTGTTTGAAATTATATGGTACAGGGTTTGAATTACTAGAGGGCTAGAATTTTGATTGTTTGAATACTTCTGTTCGAATGTATTTCCATGCTCCACAGTGCTCTCGTGCTTTGTTTGCTCCATGTATGTATCCTGTAAATCGATGGTTGAAATTTTTTGCAAAAAAACTGAAATAATGAAAACTGTTTAGTATTTAAAGAAATGTTTTATGAAATTAGATTTTTGAAAATATTTTACCACCCAATTTTCAATTTACAGCTTTTTTTTCACTTAAATAAAATAGGGTTGCAGTATTTTTTTATTTTTCAGTTATTCGTTTACCAGTGCGTCCTTTTATTGAACCGCACCGATGTGTCGTGTTATACAATACCACCAGTACGCAAAATAAAAAAACTTACCGGTGCGGTTATCTGTACATTACACACCGAAATTACATTTAGGTTTGTGCACCAAAATTTATTTTTGTTTTGCTCAAATGCAGGGAGAAAATATCATATATTATATAGAATGGAAAATTCTTCAAAGTCCAACTCGCTCCATAATATTTTTGAAAGTCCATCACAGGGTTCTCCCTATCCATGTGGGGACGTAATATTTACTTCAGATTTGTTTTATTTTTTCACTATCTAATTGAATTTACATATGTTTTTTATCCATGTAGTCAATCATGCACAACTTAATTAAATTTATAATGTATACAAATTTGCAGGTTCATGCAGATTCATCATCGAGTTCAGATGCACAAAACATTCAAACTTCTCCAAAACATCAAAAGTTCTTATCAGTAGCTACATATCGCGAGACACATTTGGTAGATGAAAATGGACATCTGCTTCACCCTGCCAATTGTAACAATATTGCATCTTCTAGCCACAATCCCGTGACAATGATGGTAATTATAATTATAATTGTTTGGTATATATATTGATTAATATGTAATTATTTCAATGTCAAACCAATTTATAATCATGCAATATTGTCAACGTGGTTACTAATTGATATCATGTATTTTGTACTAATCATGTTCAACTTTTCTCTTTTTAATTATTAGGACTGTAGTGATGATGAGCGACCTACCTACCATCTTCTGTTGCACCCCACAACAATGTCAAATCAAGAGAAGACTGAATTAAGAGAAAAAATCGGAGAGGAACGATGCCAAGAATGGTTGAATCAACCACCGATTTAATTCTCGCTACGTCCAGATTCACGAATTAGGAATGAATACAACAATAGTAGTTCTTCACAAGCTAGAAATGGAGGCGATCAAATAGAGGTTGGTATGGATGATTAATTAAGAGATACGACTGCCATGGAGATAATGTTGTTAGATGCATTCCAAAATGATGATTAGCTAGAGGATGATGCTCATATCGTTGACACATTTTTTGAAAGCTTTAAATTTTCTTCCACCACCCCTCTCTTTGGACCTGGCGGTCAGTAAAAATCTACCCAGTTGGGGACAACGATGTTACTGTACAACTTGAAGCAAAGTTTACCTTGTCAAATGCATGTTTCTCGGAACTTTTGAGGTAAGTTACCATAAATTACTCCCCTTATATATAAATTTTAAATATACTCAGTACACTACAATGAACATTACAAATGTTATATTTTATGAACGTTAATAATTATATCAACATTATTGTACATTTATTAATATAGTTTTCCATGATCACCAACTACAGGTTATTAAAAGATAAGGTTCTTCCACTACAAGGAAAAGACCTTCTAGCGGAGGTTATAAAGGAGGTTTTTAGTGTTATAAAATTGGCCAAAATTGTCAAAAAAACATATTCTATGACATTCGTTTCTTGGAACAGAGGTTTTGGTGGAGCTTTTAACGGAAATTCAACGCAACTAAAAAAAAATGGGCAGCCAGAGGTTATTACGGATATTTTTTCATCGGTGCTCTTATCAAGTTTTAACGCATTGGTGCGTATCTGTATACAGCGCACCGGGGTGGTCTCAGGAGGATGCACCAGGCCGTTAAGGAAAACAACAACACCAGGCCTGGTGTTGGTGATACAACGCATGGGGCCATTCTAATTGGTCTTGGTATTTGAGCAGTGCCTATAGGTTGTATAAGCGCATCTGTGTGTGTAATTTTATGAGGCACCGGTGATCTGTATCACAGAAAGGAACCGAGATTTATAAATGGTATCAGTATTCATGTGGTGCACATGACATCTACAAATGCACCGGTGCTTATAGATACATAAATGCCCCGGTGCGCAGTATCACAAAAATGCACTGCTATTTATAACTAGAATCGGTATTTGTGTGGTGCCCAGAGAATTATAAATGCACCGGTGCATATAGACACATAAGGGCGAAAACGTGAACTTAGGTTACACTTTTGTGAGAATCGGGGGCGGAAATTTTTTTCAGCAATAGTTCAAACGAACTTTTTATAAAGTTCAGCCGAACTTTCTCATAAAGTTCGGTTGAACTCGTTCTTCTATTTATATTGATGGCACACGCATAGCGCGGGAAAACAGAATTTTTGCCGGAGATGGGAAAACCGGGAACAAAAGTTCAGCTGAACTTTTACTCTTAAAATAGTTCGGCCGAACAACTTCTTATAAAGATATCGCTCGCGAAGCTCATTTGTTTTGTGCATCTGAGTTTCATTTGTTTTTAGCGTGATTTTCTATTTTCGCGCGATTGTTCTGTTCAGTGATCTGTTTGTTTCCCGCTTCTTCTTCACGTGATTTTTTGCGGCGTTGCTGCCGGTCTAGGGCTACTCTACTCGGTGACTTCAAACGAGAAAAATACCAGGTACTTCTCGTCCTCCTCTGCACCTTTACTAATGTCTTACTTGTTAGAATTTTCAATCATAATAGATTCTTCGATCTGATTATGCATGATGCACTGCTTTACATTTCCTGATGAACTTACAGATAGTTCACTTATTAGCTCCATTTGTTGTTCCTGTTCAAAATAGTTTAAACCTGTTTTCCCAAGCACAATACCATCTTTGGTTTTCAATTTTGAATCTTTATCTAGACTATTCCGAGATTTCCTCAAAACACCAAGCAGTTTCTCTTTATTTTTTGTTCTATACTTCTTCGAGTTTGTTCTCTGAATAATGATGCCCTCTTCAGCAATATCTTGCTGTACACCTCCGTTGCAGGGACCATCTTGGGATAAAAGATAAATATTATATCTCTACTTATAAATCTACAATTGAATTTTATCTTATATTATGGAAATATGTGTATTAGGCATGCCATGTATGTGAATGTGCTGATTTACAACACTGGATTTATTTCGGTCTGGCATGCATTATCAGGTCATGATGGCCAATCTTTTTTGTGTGTGTATGTTTATCTGTTTGTGGCACATAACCATGAATAGAATGGGTTGTCTGTTATATGAAAATCTGCAACGGTCCTATTCATTTCTCAAAGGTTATGTAACGATGTAATAGGAGATCTTTCTATTCATGTGTGTTTATATCCTAGTTTTTGGTTATTCATATATATGAACATAGATCTTGTATCCTTGTTTAGTTTATATTTTGGTTATTTGGGCTTCAGACATAGGTAAAGCCTCATTATTATAGCAGACTCCTTCTAATTACAGAGAAGGATAATGTGATGTTTCAATGTACTATTTATATACCCCAATATAATACAGCGTTTATCTGAAAAGAGTGCAAATGTATTTGTTTTTTCCATGAAAGAGTAATCTGGTGATGGATTTTTGGTTCCCAATTTTTTCAATAATGGGACCTATATAGACAAGACTTTTTCAATTGCACTTAGCCGTGAATTTATTTATCACTGGCTCAGGCTAAGTCATCTACTTGATGTTCTAACAATTCAGACCTGGCTAGAACCTTCTCATAGAGTGCTTGTTCTTCTTTGATTACTCCTTGGATTTTAAGCACATCTCTATGGAAATAGTTCACCAGTAGAACTAGTCTCTCCATTAGGCCTTGTGGCACACTATTTACTGGAAGGTGAACCGAAATTACTCTTTTCAGTTTTCATAGCTAAGTTGGTAGCACCTTCTTGAGGATTCTGCCAACCAATGCCATCCATGCTCCTTGTACCTAAAGGTTTGGGGGTAAGCTTGCTTGCAGCTTTTCTCATACATTCTCCAATCTTGAATGATTTTGGCATAGGTTTACTTGTGTATATAGGGATTTCCTTTTCTATGTTAACTTTGAACTGTTACTGCAAATGCGCCTTTTGGAATTCTTAGTTTTAATTTGAGTTGATTGGTGTCATGTAGAAGTCAAGGCACTCATTGCTACGCTATTAATTATGCTTTAAATTTAATTACCTTTTGCTGTAAAGTGTATGTTGAATTTCTGCTAGTATGATGTCCATTCGGTTGTTGTAGTGGTTACTGTTCCTGTGGATCCATCAATTTCATCCGCTCTAGCTGATTCTCGCCTTGTGCATGGAATTTTAGCACCATTGTTAAGCTTATGCCGTTACCGAGCCTTCTCTTGATTCCTTAACACTGGAATGATTGAACTAGAATGATCCACTGCTGTAATGTGACTACATATTGTATTTTATACTGTTGTAATGTATTTCTGTATGAGACAGAATCTGATCTTTTGTAATGTGACTACATATTGTCTTTTATACTGCTGTAATGTATTTATGTAATGTGACTACATATTGTATTTTATATGTGACTATATATTGTCTTTTATACTGCTGTAATGTATTTCTATATGAGATAGAATCTGATCTTTTATACTTGATAACCTATTATGGATATATCAAAAGGATTTTGTATATGAACTGTTATCAATATATGAAACAGGGTTTTTTCTCCTTTGAAAAAATAGTTGAAATCATTCTAAATTCACATATGTTCAGTGGTGTCACTATTTCACTTCCGATATTATGTTGATTACCTTGATGAACAAGTGGAACTCTGCTGGGAGGCCTCTCTGTTTTTTGACTCTTTGTTCATACTTTCAAAGGCCGTTATATTTTATATGGGCTAGACTGTATAGTTATTAGACTACATATCTTCATATAGAACTTGCAAACAATATAATGGAAACCAAACATAATAATGTATTAGGACATCACAACTTGCTAATTAGTTATTAGACCACATATCTTCATATAGAACTTGCAAATAGCATGATGGAAATGTGAACTTGCAAATAGTATGATGGAAATGTGGATCTCATGACTCTTCATGATTAATGCTTCTAGAAACCAAACATAATAATGGATTAGGACATGCTCCTTGAACTTGCAAATAGTATGGTCGAATTGTGGATCTCATGACTCTTCATGATTAATGCTTCTAGAAACCAAACATAATTTAATGTATTAGGACATGCTCCTTTAGGCTTGGTGGAACTACCTTTGCTTTTTATTTCTCTCTTACACACACATATATATATGAAGAGATGATCCCATTTTATTTTTTATTCATAGATAAAATGTCATTTAAATACAAGATTTATCATAATGTACAATGATTCATTCCATATTATTCATAAATTTTTTCATTAAAAAATGAACCCTTTAAATGATGAACCTAGTTAATGCTTCTTCTTCATGAAGAAGACTACTTGATCTTTCAATTTGAATTTGATAATGGTCCTTTGTTATATTTCTTGACTACTTCAAATTATTGACACAATCATATAGATATGTCACTCAATTTTGATGGTCCTTTGTTATCTTTCTTTACTTAAAATTATTGACACTTGATCATATAGATATTATATAGATATTGCACTCAATTTTGATGGTTCTTTGTTATCTTTCTTGACTACTTTAAATTATTGACACTTGATCATATAGATATTGCACTCAATTTTGATGGTACTTTGTTATCTTTCTTGACTACTTCAAATTATTGACACAATGATATGCTTTTTGTTACTCTTTTTATTCCTTCCTTGTATCTATTCTCCCCCTTATATATTATGTACTCTCCCACATATATATTGCACTCAATTTCATAGGCTCTTCTTTTGAAGTCAAATATATCAAGTATTCTCCCCCTTAGATATTGTGTACTCTCCCACATAGATATTGCACTCAATTACATAGGCTCTTCTTTTGAAGTCAAATAAGTGATGATAATTTACAAGAAATATCCTTAATTTGTTTCTCACATGTTCAAATGGTTATTTAACAAGATAATTTACAAGAACTATTCCTAATTTGTTTCTCACATATATATTCAAATGCTTCTCTAACAAGAGGCTTTGTGGGTATGTATTCCATCTTCACTATTTTCTCAGAGACTTGTTGTGTGAGGAAGTGGTACTTTATGATGATATGTAAATAGTGATTGAAGGAAGTAGAATATTTCATTTTTGAAATTATTATTACACTTCTATTGAAACACTTAATAGATATATCTAGATTTACTTTAATATCTTGCAGAGCCCATTTCATCCAAAATACTCAAAAACAAATTTACCTTAATATCTTGTAGAGCCCATTTCATCCAAAATACTCAAAAAGAAATTTACCTTAATATCTTGTAGAGCCCATTACATCCAAAACACTCAAAAAGAAATTTACCTTAATATCTTGTAGAGCCCATCTCATCCAAAACACTCAAAAAGAAGTAACTACTATGTATTCCACTTCTACTCTAGATAGAGAAAGTAGCGACTCTTTCTTGCTTAACCATTAAACCAAAGACTCTTCTAAGTAGAATTATACATTGTCCACTTTTACTTTTCACAAGCCTAGTTGAATCTCTATATGTTGTTAATGTAAATTTCTCACAAGTAAATTTGTCAATGTAAATTTCTTAACTTCTACAAGTTCTATAGGCAGAGTCTGTAAAGGGCCAGGTAGCCTCTAGATCTCATCTTTTATGAAAGGTGACATATCTAGTAAATGCCCCTACAGTCAATCTCTGGAATAGATCTAAATAGAAGTTCTTCATCTTAATATCCATAAAACACAACCACTTTAAGGTAAACTATGTACATGTGTCATTTCTCCCACAAACTAAAGGCTTCCTCCCATTAATTTTAGATGGGAAATCTACCATAAAATTTTGAAGTCAAACTATAAGATAAATAATGCACATGTAATTTACCTCATGATCTTGTGTCATTTCTCCCATGCATTTGCAATAAATGTAAATTTAATATATATTTTTTATTGAATTTTTTTTTTCAGGGATAAGAAAACCATGAAATATGGTTGAAAAATGGAAATTATGCATAGAAGTTTTTGCTATCCCAATCCAGAGAAAGCAGTGATTACATATGTTCTTTCCAATATTGCAACTAGCAAAGTCGTCCAAAGGAAGATGAATATACCAGGAAGAACAACAAACAATGAGGCATATTATATTGGATTGATAGAAGGCTTGGGAACAGCTATGGAGTATGGATAAAATGGAATTGTAGTTTTCACCAATTCTGAACTTGTGTGCAACCATATGAATGGCGTGTGCCAAGTTAAGAAGGAGAGGCTAAAAGAACTGCATGGAATAGCAAACAATATTGTTAGCCAATTTCAATTTTTTAGTATAAGGCATTGTACAAATGTGAATAAGATGTCTGCTGATCTATTGCATGGGGCAATGTCAATTCAAGATTCATCTATCAAAGATGAATTAGAATTATATAGGCAAATTCCATTGCAAGATTCATCTCTCAAAGATGAATTGGTTTTGAGACGGTTTTTTTCAAAAATTCAAGATTCATCTCTCAAAGATGAATTAGTGTTGAGATGCTCTCCTTCAAAATTTATTGATGGACATTGTAACATATCTTGGATATGTGTGTGTTGTGTACTTATAAATGTGTCTTTTTTAATGACCTTGTGCTTTTTTCAATTATATACCAAGTGTGCTCCCACCACACCATGTAAAGCGCAACTTGGTGAACTTAACATTTGCGACAAGTGGTGAACTTCACATTTTTATAAAATTAAGATGCAGAGACTTCAACAAATTTTTGTTTAAATGGAGTTTCACTTCTTTTTTAATGACCATATGTTTTTTTAAAATTTATATCAAGTGTGCTCCCACCATGTAAAGCGCAATTTGGTGAACTTATCATTTTTATAATGTTTTATTTTTTTTTCTTAAATTGAGTTTCACATAGATCAATTAGTACTTTGAAAGTTGTGTTCTACATAATTTGTGTACACTAAATTACATTAATTTTTTGAAATCTATTTTGTGTAAATTTCCATCGATAGATATATATCATGGAGGATGAACGACGAAGATCAACAGAATCCCATATCTCTAAGAGAGGGGGGGATCAGGGATCGAGGGATGTTCATGGTATTTAAATATGATCTTAAATCTCCATACATGTCCATACATATGGAATTGATTTTTTATTAACTTAGTGCGTTAAATTAGTTGTTAATAAGTTTCATTTTTTATTTTTTAGGAGATAAGAGGAGAAGGGTCTCTACTCCATCCATGGAGCATGCCCATGGTTCACACAGTCGTGGTATGGTTCACGCAATTTAATCAATTAATATGTATGTATGTGTTTATATACATGTATGAATGTATTTTTCAATTGATTATAAATTTGTATTTGTTTATGAAGCTTCTCTCTTGTCTGGAGAGGTTGGTGGTGGTTCAAATCCCCTTAGATGGCAACCAATGAGTGGTAGTATATTACATGAAGGTGGTGATGTTTATTCTCCCAGAGGCCAATCAACTGCTGGTGGTGCTGGTTCTCAGCAAAGTCGTTCTAGTTCTCAGCAGGGTCAGGGTGGGGAAGAAGTTGGCCAACCACGTCGAGGTTGCCATCAATTTGAATATTTTTTTCATTCAATTTGTACAAATTTGTTTACATGTGTATTTTCTAATATACAAAATTTTATATATTGATTTAGACGATAAAAATGCTCCAAATTCACGTCAAAGAAGACGCACCACAGAACGCTTCATTCAAGAAGAAGGTTGTCCACCCACCACGACTTATCCGGCCGACATTTCCGATATACCTTGGGAAAAAAACATGGAGCAATTCACCTTAGAAAGGTGTATACAAATTCATTCAAAGTTTCGGAGAGATCTCATGGCTTTGACTCTACCTGCTGAGAATCGACAAAGCCTGGAAATAGTTACACACTCTTTAGGTACACTAGTAGATGTGTACTGAAATCGTGGGCCAACGACTGATACATTTGTAGAAATGATGAGAAAAAGAAAGGAAGCAGTAATGGATCCTGATTCATGGGAATCCGTAAAAAAAAATGTTACATCATATAATGCGAAGTCAATGTTTAATTTCAAAGAAGGGCCGAAAAGAAATATGCTGAAGGTGCAATATTTCAAGCACCCCGATATAGCTCACTATTTGTATGATAGACACCTTGCGGCCTATGGAATACTCCCATGGAATGACGAGGTTCCTCTTTATTTTTAAAAATTATTTTATGCAGTATTATTTTTGGATATTAAACCCAATTACAATGACCTTCTGTCTGATTTTTTTGGTCCTGAGAAAGGTCGATCATATGACCGTAAGGGCGCTAAGTGTGCTGCTGAGTTGCCTCGCCTTGAGCCACCATTGGTTAGTCAACCTTTTCGGGTTGAAAATTTGAGGTCAGAGATGGAAGCGACTTCTCAAATTAGTCGAGATGCGAGGGATGCCATAATTGACAATGTTCACAGTGGATTGGGTGGAGTCAATCTTTGTCTGAATCGACAAAGAGCACGTGAGAATGCATGTGCCAATTTTTTGTATCGTACAAATGACTAGATTGACAACATGAGTGTTGAAGATCTCAAAATACATGTAAAGAATTATCGCAATATAGCGCAAGACCTAATTCTTCATGAGGAAGAAAGCACAGGAATGGTATGTGTTAATGGTTAGGGTTCAATTGTTTTTACACATGTATACATACAATTTGTAATAAATACACATGTATATATGTATACATTTATTTGTACATGTACATTAATCTAACAAAAATGTATCAATATATGTTAAAACACCATTTTCAGTTCTCATAGTTGATGAACGACGAAAATGTTAATATCTCGTTCGGAGCCTCAGGTTCATTCAATCAAGATGGGCCTCAACATCAAGATATGGCAAATGCTAGTGTTTTTTAAGTGATATTTTTAAAATAAATAATTGTGTAGAAATTTTCTGTTTCCAACCTTGGTTTTTAGTTTCACCTTATTTCTCCAAATAGTTAAATGCCCTTTCCCATATCCTTACATTCAACAAACTGGAAAGTAATTTTTTGTTGAAAACACAAATTCTGGAAAATTTACAGAATGTTGGATTAGCAAGCATAAAATAGCCATTCAACACATTTAACACTGATATTTTTGGTCAACATGACCCTGGAAAAACCCCCTACAACTCTTGGGGAGAACCAGTTCGAAAGATTCTCTTTTATTTTTCTGAATATTGCCTTTTATAGTGAAATAGGAAAAACTCAGAAAAAATTCTAGCAATCAATTTACAGACTTATCTCGATTTCCGTGCTTGCACACTACCTCAGAAATTGTGCCAAATCAGCAACAACGAAAAATAGAAAATTTACAGCACCTTAGGACAGCATTAAATGCTATACGGCCACCTCGAGAAGTGTGTCAGAACAGTCGTACTTTTCTATACAGACTCTACAGATTTTTTACAGCAACCTCTCTCGAAATCTGTGCTAAAAAATAGAGTTGTAGCTACTGTCCTCTTCCTCGGTTTTTTTGCCAGAAATGACAGCCACCCTCTTCCTTGAAAAACGTGCCTGATTTTTGTGCCTTGGAGTGCGTGCTTGCTGCTGTACCCTCTTCCTCGATTTCTATGCGTCCTCACTTAGAAACACTGCCTCTCCTTTGCTGTATGGATTTTCTGCCTCGATATGTGTGCCAATAAATGCTGTTGTACCTTTGCTGAAATCTCTTCACTGCTGCCCTCCTTCTTCTCACTGCTCAGAAAAATCTCCAGCTCTCCTTCTCTCCTTCTCCCAATCTGCTCATGAAAGAATGAATGACCTTTTCCCTCCTTTTCCTCCTTTAACCTAACCCTAAGTGACTTTTGGGGAATTCCTAAATCCAATGGCTGAAATAGATTGAGATCTAGGGCTGAGATTAAATGCTCATTTAAATCTCACTTTCTATTTTTAATTCACCCCACTTTAATAAAGACCCACTTAGTCATTTATTTCCAAAGTCACTTTTCCTTTCTAATTTTACATTGACTTTATTAAAGTCACTTTAAAATTAGACTTTAGTAACTTTATCACTTAAAGTCACTTTTAAATAGATTTGACTTTATAAAAATTATAAAGTCACTTTAGGAGAAAAATTAAATTCTTTTGGACACTTTTCCCTAGGCCAAAGATCAAAGCCTTAGGGAACCACCTGTCCTCCGGTACCAAATTTCAACACTCCCTCTTACCGAGGAAGGTGTTCCTCACCACACCCATCTTGTCTCTGAAGTAGACATGCTTGCCCCATGGTAAAGCTTTGGTAAGAATATCTGCAACCTGCTCATCAGTGGGAATATACTCAAGCTTCACAGCTCCCTTCTGAACATAGTCTCTGATGAAATGATATTTGATCTCGATATGCTTTGACCTGTCATGAAATACTGGATTCTCCGTGAGTTTAATGCAACTCTGATTATCACAGTAAATCATTGAAGGTCTCAACGGCTGACCAAATAAGCCAAACAACATCTTGCAAATCCGGATGGCCTCACAACCTAGCGAGCCAAATAAACACGTATATACTACTTCATGAACTCAATGCTGCGGTGCGCCATTGAACAACGACATCACTACCGAACCGCCTAAGCAGCTACTGAGAAGTGCTCTTCCTATCAGAAGGCTGCTTACCGCAGTCAAAATCGGTGTGCCACCATGATCTCCTCCATCCCCACCGTAGTCCCGGACCATAATCCTTATCCCCAGAGAGTGCCACAAAATGTGTTTGCGGCCACCCGATCGAACCTTCCTAGGCTCACACATAAAGCCGACTCATCGTGTTGGGCGCAAAACATATACGGTCTAGTGTTGACCAAATACATCAAGGAACTAATCAGCTGTTTGTACAATGTGGGATCCACCAACTCGGAATCTAAAGCATGGAGCTTCTTCCAGTTGGTAATCATTGGTGTCGACATGGGTTTACAATCCTCCATGTGGAATCTTCCAAGGATGTCCACAATATACTTCCCCTTCCCCAGGAAGAAATGCCCCTCCTCCTACCACACCTCCAAACCCAAAAAGTAATGCATCAAGCCGATGTCCTTCATCTCAAACTCCGCCGCAAGATCTCTCTTGCAGTGCTCTATGAGTCTCTCTACACCTATAATGACCAAGTCATCCACATACATCACCAAAATGAGAGGCTCCTCACCTATCACAATATAGTAAAGGTTCGGATCTGCCTCACTCTTTGTGAAACCCATCTCCTGCAAGTATGTATCTATCCTGGAGTACCAAGCTTTGGGAGCTTGCTTCAGGCCATAAAGGGCCTTCTTCAGTTTGCACACATGGGACTCCTTCCCATGCACCTCAAAGCCCTATGGCTGCTCAATGTACACCTCCTCCTGTATGAAGCCATTGAGAAATGATGTCTTCACATCCATTTGGTGGATCTTCCAACCCATCTCTGCTGCTATCGATATAATGGAGTGGATCGAAGCATATCGAGCCACGAGAGCGAAGGTCTCCTCATAATCAAGTCCCTCTACCTAGGAGAACCCTCTAGCCACAAAACTCACTTTGAATTTCTCAATGCTGCCATATGCAGCATGCTTTACCTTGTAAATCCATCTGGAAGTAACCACGGATTTTCCCTCAGGCCTCGGCACCACCTCCCAAACCTCATTCTTCATGATAGAAGAATACTCCTCCTACATGGCCTGTCTCCAAACCTGCTGGCTAGCTGCCTCCTCATAGCTAGAAGGCTCAGAGTCAAGGATGCTGGTAGCCATTGCCATATAGCTACAAAACCTCTTAGGTGGTCTACTCTCTCTGACCGGCCTCTTAGGTGCAGCAACAGATGTGGCCTCTCTCAAGGTGTCCTGAAGCCACTTGGGCTTCCTCTTCCCTGAGCATAATTCTCCCATTAGAGAATGAAACTTCTCCTCCTCATCATCATCAGGAGCCTGAACTCCTGACTATCTATTTGTTGTCCTCCTGCCTACACCTGAACCTGTAGATGTTGAGGTACTGTGTGAACTGTCCATCAGTGGACTCCCTAGTGAGGTACTCTGCAGACTACTCTGCATGCTGCCCGAAGCACCACCCCTCTGACTCTGCGAGCCACTGCTCACTGACGGACCTGACATCGTCATAGATGTACCTCCAGATCCTCCTGATCCCTGCCCACTGGATCCCTGTGACTTACTCAACTGCTACTGAGGGTCTGGCTGATCCAGATACTCTAACTCCCATGACCTCCTAAAGGCCCTGTTCTCCTCGAACCTCACATCCCGCCTGACAACAAATTTCCTCTGTGCAGGAATGTAAATCCAGAAGGCCTTTGAGGTCTCACTATAGCCCACAAATATACCCTTCTCTGCAGTGGGCTCTATTTTGGTCCTCTTCTCCTTGGGTATGTAGGAGTATGTGATGCACCCAAAGATACGAAGATGACCAATATCAGGCTTCTTCCCAGAAAAAGCCTCCTCTGGAGTCATGTTCCCCAAGGCACGATGCGGACTCCTGTTTTGCAAATAAACAGCTGTGTTGCAGGCCTCTGCCCACAAAAACAATGGCAACCCATGATCATGTAACATGGATTTGGCAGCTCCTCCGATGGATCTGTTCTTCCTCTCCGCAACCCCGTTCGATTGGGGGTTGTAAAGAACAGTGAACTCCCTCCTAATGCCTGCCTCCGCAAAATAGTCAACAAACTCTCTGAGGGTGTACTCTCCTCCATTGTCCGACCTCAAGGACTTGATCTTCCGACCTATATGTGTCTCCACAAGAGCTCTGAACTCTTGAAACCGCTTGAAGACCTCACTCTTGGTCTTCAAGAAATAAATCCAGGTCCTCCTGGAGTGATCATCAATGAATAAAACATAGTACTCATATCCACTCAAGGAAACATGAGACATCTGACCCCTCACATCGGAATGAATGAAATCAAGTATCCCAGTCGCTCTGCTGTCACTGCTGGGAAAAGGGGATTTGGCAAACTTGCCCATCGCACATCCTCTGCAAGTATCAAAGTGATCAGTACTGAAATCTGGCAACATGTAGTGATCTCCCGCAAGGTCCTCAAGGCTCCATGATACATATGCCCCATCTTGCGGTGCCAAATATAACACAGCTCAGAACTGCTAGCTCTGCTATCGGTACTACTACTCAATGCCAAAAGGGGCTGAAATGCAAACTTGTACACCTTTGCATGGTGTACACCTATCACTCTAGCTGAATCACCTGGAACGCCCCTAGGATATATCAGATCCTGTCCTCTCTTGAACAGTATCTCATATCCTCTATCCTCCAAAGCTGAGATAGATATGAGGTTCTTCCTCATCCCTAGCACATAAAGAACATCTGACACCTTCAAGGGAGGTTTAGACTCCCTCTGAAATGTTAGTGTTCCCACACCGACTGCTCTAACAACTCTGTCATCACTGAGTAATACCTCTATATCAGTGCCACTCTCTGAAAGCTCTAAGAAGTACTCACGGACTCCTGTCATATGACGTGAAGCCCCACTGTCCACATACCAAATACCCGAAGATGCTCCGCTAATCGAGGGAAATGCATGCTCCCTCTGAAACTGTGTGTCAGGTGATCTTGCACTAGAGGACTCACATGCAATGAACCCAAATTCCCAGTCAAAGTGATCTATAAAGTCCTCAAATTCTGCTGATGCTGCCATGCTCTGGTTCTTCCCCTTTTTCTTCTTCTTCTCCAGACACACAACTGCATAGTGTCCTATCTTCTAACAATTCCAACACTTCACCTTGGAATATTCCTTTTGTGTGTTACCCTTTTTACCTTTACCTTTACCTTTGCCCCCACCATTGCTTGTGGAAGCCTGCTTCTTCCCTTTGCATTTCTTGCCTCCTGCCAACAGTGCTACATCCTCATCCTACTTAACTAGCTTGGCTGCCCAAAGTTGACCTTTCCTGATCTCTGTCTGAATGCAATCATTCCAAAACCTCTCCCATGTGGGAAGGGTCTCACGTGCACAAACCCCATCAGCAAAGTTCATCCATGAACTGGGGAGGCCATTGACTACTATCTGCACCAACTCAGTGGGTGGAATGACCTCTCCAATTTCTGCCAACTCATCTCTCACATTAGTAATATTTGTGAGATATCTAGCTGCACTATCAGTCTTACCCATCTTAATGGTTTTTAGCTTCTCCTTCAGGACCATTTCCCGGTTCTCATTGCTACTTTGGTAGAGATTGGACAATGCTGTCCACATCTCACGAGCATTTCTCTTTCCTCTCACATGAGGAATGCAATGGTCTTTGATTCCATCTAGAATCAGTCTCTTACCCTTGTTGTTCTTCCTATTATATGCTGCCAACTGAGTAGCATCAGTAGGCACATTAACAGGCTGTTGTGTGGTATGAACCATGATATCCCAGACTTCTGCCTCCTCAAAGATACTCTGCATTCTCTCCTTCCAAACATTGTAATTGGTATGCCCATCTAACCTATCCTCCACTCTCAATCCCAATGACATCCTACTGTCCTAAAACTGAAAAATAACACTGTTGTAGTAAAGATAAAAAAAATTATGTTTGTGAAAAATCAGCTTGCTGGAATTTTCTGAGTGAAAAATCAGCAGGCTGTATTTTTCTCTTTGTTGTCCCAAACTGCACTTTCAGCACTCAAGCTCTAATACCATGTAGAAATTTTCTGTTTCCCACCCAATTTTTCAGTTTCACCTTATTTCTCCAAATAGTTAAATGCCCTTTCCCATATCCTTACATTCAACAAATTGGAAAATAATTTTTGCTGAAAACACAAATTCTGGAAAATTTACAGAATGCTGGAAAATGCAGAAATAAAAATCAACAAGCATAAACCAGCCATTCAACACATTTAACACTGATATTTTTGGTCAACATGACCCTGGAAAAACCCCCTACAACTATTGGGGAAAACCAGTTCGAAAGCTTCTCTTTTATTTTTCTGAATATTTCTTTTTACAGTGAAACAGGAAAAACTCAGAAGAAATTCCAGCAACCAATTTACAGACTTATCTCGATTTCCATGCTTGCACACCGCCTCGGAAATTGTGCCAAATCAGTAACAACAGAAAACATAAAATTTACAGCACCTTAGGATAGCATTAAATGTTGTACGGCCACCTCGGGAAGCATGTTAGAAGAGTCGTACTTTAATGTACGGATTGCAAAGATTTTGTACAGCAACCTCTCTCGAAATCTGTGCCAAAAAACAGAGTTATAACTGCTGTCCTCTTCCTGGGTTTTTGTGCCGGAAATGACAGCCACCCTCTTCCTTGAAAAACGTGCCTGATTTTTTTGCCTTGGAGTGTGTGCTTGCTATTGTACCCTATTCCTCGATTTCTATGCCTCCTCACTTGGAAACACTGCCTCTCCTTTGCTGTATGGATTTTCTTCCTCGATATGTGTGCCAATAAATGCTACTGTACCTTTGCTGAAATCTCTTCACTGCTGCCCTCCTTCTTCTCACTGCTCAGAAAAATCTCCAGCTCTCCTTCTCTCCTTCTCCCAATCTGCTCATGAAAGAATGAATGAACTTTTCCCTCATTTTCCTCCTTTAACCTAACCCTAAGTGACTTTTGGGGAATCCCTAAATCCAATGGCTGAAATAGATTGAGATCTAAGGCTGAGATTAAATGCTCATTTAAATCTCACTTTCTATTTTTTAATTCACCCCACTTTAATAAAGACCCATTTAGTCATTTATTTCCAAAGTCACTTTTCCTTTCTAATTTTACATTGACTTTATTAAAGTCACTTTAAAATTAGACTTTAGTAGCTTTATCACTTAAAGTCACTTTTAAATTAAACTTTAGTAACTTTATCACTTAAAGTCACTTTTAAATTAGATTTGACTTTATAAAAATTATAAAGTCACTTTAGGAGAAAAATTAAATTCTTTTGGACACTTTTCCTTAGGCTAAAGATCAAAGCCTTAGGGAACCACCTGTCCTTCGGTAACCAAATTTCAACAAATTGTGCACACATTTTCATGTACATATATAATATAAATTTAATAAAATGTTTTAAAACATATTTCGATTCCGTCCGATGTTTTTCGAATGGATGTACCTTCTTCTTCGTTAGGAGATTTGCCTACCTTAGGAGATGTTCTAGAGCCACAACAAATACGGACAATTTTTCACTTTTAAATTTATATATATATGCTTTTTTAAAAACTTTATAATATATATATATATATATATATATATATATATATACATGTATAAATTGTATAGTTTACTATTGGAGATCTTCCCATCAGGGAAGATGTAGCAGATGTAGCGGGGGAGCAAAAAATGGACAAGGAACCTCATGAGGTATTGCATGATTTTTTTAATTTTTTTTTATATATTTTGTTTCTTACATGAATTTTGTTATATTCTCACTAATTTTTGTACATGCATTGTGTACAGGTTTCTCGTGCTTCGCAAGATAGCACGTGCATTCAGACTCTGCTAGTAGAGACACTACATCCATCTGTATTTGATGGAGATTTGTAGATTTGATTGAGATTTCTAGTCTTAACTTTACTTTTTTATATATTATGTAGATGCACAGTCATTATATATATATATATATATATATATATACTCAAATGAGATCTATAATTTTTGGACATATATTTTATTATGTTTTGGATGGTTGAAGTGCTTTTGACATGTGAATGTGATGTAATGTTGTTATATAATTTGTTTGGTTTTTAAAGCTTTTAAGTTTTTGCATGTGAAGTTTAATGTTGTGATTTATAATTTTTTGTTAAATTAAAGGTTTAAGTTTTGGATGGTTTCAATCTACATTTGGCATACATACATCATATAATGTTAAATGTTTCAGATTTAATGTTAAATTTTTAAATTTATGTTTTGATATATATAATGTTAAGTGTTTTCATCTAAGTTTTGGATCACCTTTCAAGCTACATCTGGCCTATGGAAGACTCCCATGTGAAGTATTGAACTTTGATTTAATCAAAAAGAGTAAAGAAATTTAGTTACATGTAAATCTCTTTAATTTTGATTTAATGTTAAATGTTAAATGTAAATGATATAATGTTAAAGATTTTGATATTTGATACTCAAATGAGATCTATAATTTTTGGATATATATTTTATTGTGTTTTGGATGGTTGAAGTACTTTTGGCATGTGAATGTGATGTAATGTTGTTATATAATTTGTTTGGTTTTTAAAGTTTTTATGTTTTTGCATGTGAAGATTAATGTTGTGATTTATAATTTTTTGTTAAATTAAAGGTTTAAGTTTTGGATGGTTTCAATCTACATTTGGCATACATACATCATATAATATTAAATGTTTCATATTTAATGTTAAATGTTTAAATTTATGTTTTCATAAATATAATGTTAAGTGTTTTCATCTAAGTTTTGGATCACCTTTCAAGCTACATTTGGCCTATGGAAGACTCCCATGTGAAGTATTGAACTTTGATTTAATCAAAAAGAGTAAAGAAATTTAGTTATATGTAAATCCCTTTAATTTTGGTTTAATGTTAAATGTTAAATGTAAATGATATAATGTTAAATGTTTTTATATTTGATATTCAAATGAGATCTATAATTTTTGGACATATATTTTATTATGTTTTGGATGGTTGAAGTACTTTTGGCTTGTGAATGTGATGTATAATTTTTGGACATATATTTTATTGTGTTTTGGATGGTTGAAGTACTTTTGGCATGTGAATGTGATGTAATGTTGTTATATAATTTGTTTGGTTTTTAAAGCTTTTATGTTTTTGCATGTGAAGTTTAATGTTGCGATTTATAATTTTTTATTAAATTAAATGTTTAAGTTTTGGACGGTTTCAATCTACATTTGGCATACATACATCATATAATGTTAAATGTTTCAGATTTAATGTTAAATGTTTAAATTTATGTTTTGATATATATAATTTTAAGTGTTTTCATCTAAGTTTTGGATCACCTTTCAAACTACATTTGACCTATGGAAGACTCCCATGTGAAGTATTGAACTTTGATTTAATCAAAAAGAGTAAAGAAATTTAGTTATATGTAAATCCCTTTAATTTTGATATAATGTTAAATGTTAAATGTTTTGATCTAATTTTTGGATGGTTTCAATCTACATTTGACATAGATGGAAGACTCCCATGTGAAGTATTGTTTTCATATAATAAAAAAGAGTAAAGTAGTAGTTATATGTAAATATATAAATAATTTTGATTTAATGTTAAATGTTAAATGTTTTGATATAATGTTAAATGCTTTGATCTAAGTTTTGGATGGTTTTAATTTACATTTGGCCTAGATAGAAGACTACCATGCGTAGACAATGGATGCGTTGCAGAAGGGGAGGTGGGGGTAGGGATGAAGGGGCCAAGAGTGCTGGCTCTCACCCTCCTCTTTCCATCCATTGCACAAGTAGCCACCGTCCCCTAGAAAGAAATGAAGTGCAATTTCACTTCACCAGCGCTATGGTCAAACTGTGAATTACGGCGACCATTTCCATCTCTTTTCAGGAGGAGCTGCAAGATGAAGGTGCTTCTAGTTCCAAGAAGTGGTGGAGAAAGTCCACCATCCCAACCCATCAGCCCCAGGACACTAGGAAGTTGGCAGCTCTTCCAATCAAATGCAGCTTGATGAGCTCCAGCAGTGATGGCGCAAGCAACAACAACTCCTCCTAGCACTCCAAGGGAGTAGATGATGATCCAGAGGACTACGGTTATCGAATTGTGGAGGAGAATCCTCCTACACACATCGATAGCTAGCTTTATGTCAGGTCTTGTTTAGCTTTTTTGAACTTTTGTCATGTTTTGCAATCACTGCATGCTTCTGAACTTCTGTTGGTTTCACGATATTGGGCAGCATTTCTGAACACTCTATGTATGTTGGTTTCTCGATATTGGGCAACATCTTCTGGGTTGGTTTCCCGGTTATGGGCAGTTCCTTTTCTATTTTTTTTATTCATACCCCCTGATACTCCCATTTGAAGTATTGTTTTGATATATTCAAAAAGATTAAAGTAGTTATATGTAAATCCCTTTAATTTTGATTTAATGTTAAATGTTAAATGTTTCAAGATATAATGTTAAATTTTTTTATTTAAGTTTTGGATGGTTTCAATCTACACTTGGCCTAGATGGAAGGCTCCCATGTGAAGTATTGTTTTGATTTAATCAAAAAGAGTAAAGAAGTAGTTATATGTTAAATTTTTTGATCTAGGTTTTGGATGGTTGAAGTACATTTGGCATCTTAAGATTTCTTTTGATCTCTACATACTCTTATTTGAGTGAAAAAATTTCCAATAGGAAGAACATATATTTTCAATGCAACTAACCATGTATCAATTAATCTCTAATTGAAAAAAGAGTTTAAAGAAGTATATATATGTAAATTATTCCTTTAATTTTGATTGGAAATATAAGAAGTATATATATGTTTGTTGAATTTGGGTCAATATCATTAATGCACTCAAATAGGTAGCCTCGTTGATTTATAATTTGGTAAATCGATGAAATTCAATTAACTACATTCTAGAACATATAACATATCCAACCATTGGACAGACAAATTTTGTACTAGATTTTCAATCAGGAATAGAGATGTGGGTCAAATCCCACCAAAAGTCGGAGAAGCACTCTGCGTCTCTTGTCTGAAATGAATCTTCGTACAAAAATATACTGTGGATGATTTATTTACATTGCACAGATACCTTTTACCAGAAAATCCCATAAGAAAAATTGGACACATTCAGTTTGTGTATATATCCAATATGTGCAAAATTGTTCATCAATGCACATAGAAAAACTACTTTAAGTTAAAATTTCATTCTAGAACATATATATTGAGTACGTAAATCATTTTTCATCAATGCACATAATAAAAATACTTGAACAATTAATTGCATTCTAGAACATATATATCCAATAAAAATAACATTTTTCATCAATGCACATTGAACATGTTCGACCATTGGACAAACAAATTTTGTACTAGATTTTCAATCAGGAATAGGGGTGTGGGTCAAATCCCACCAAAAGTCGGAGAAGTGCTCTGAGTCTCTTGTCTGAAATGAATCCTCATACAAAACTATACTGTGGATGATTATTTACATTGCACGGATACTTTTTACCAGAAAATCCCACAAGAAAAATTGGGCACATTCAGTTCGTGTATATATCCAATATGTGCAACATTTTTCATCAATGCACATAGAAAAACTACTTTCAGTTAAAATTGCATTCTAGAACATATATATTGAGTACATAAATCATTTTTCATCACTGCACATAGTAAAACTACTTGAAAAATTAATTGAATTTTAGAACATATATATCCAATACAGGTAACATTTTTCATCAATGCACATTGAACATATCCAACAATTGGACAAACAAATTTTGCACTAGATTTCAATCAGGAATAGAGAAGTGGGTCAAATCCCACCAAAAGTCGGCGAAGTGCTCCGATTTTCTTGTCTGAACGGAATATTTGTACAAATATATACTTTGGATGATTTATTTACATTGCACGAATACTTTTTACCAGAAAATCCCACAAGAAAAAATGGGCACATTCAGTTTGTGTATATATCCAATACATGCAACATTTTTTATCAATGCACATAGAAAAACTAGTTCCAGTTAATTGCATTCTAGAACATATATATTGAGTAAGTAAATCATTTTTCATCAATGCACATAGTAAAACTACTTGAACAATTAATTCCATTCTAGAACACACACACACACACACACACACACACACACATATATATATCCAATACATGTAACATTTTTCATCAATGCACATGTATAGAAAAGCTACTTTCAGTTGATACTAGAGCACGTGCATGTACCAAAACAATTTGTACATGTGCAAACACTTGCACGAATAACATAAGCAGCTCAATTTTTAGTTGAGTACTGGAAGTTCTAAAACATATTTAATCCAAAGAGAATAAATTGTTTGACAATTCAATCAAAAAAATTCCAATGGAATGCCATCTTCAATAATCCGTTCATGATCGGATTTTGACATTTCCCATTTCTTGATTTTCGATTTTTTCTTTGATTGAACCTCTATCAACTTTATGCGTGCTGCACACACCATGTGACTATATTGACAAGTTATGGAATCAGGTTCATAGTCTTCAAAGTAAACAAAGTCTCCACTTTGATTAGTTTGTCTGAAAAAATAACCTTTCAGTATAATAGATCCTCTGTCATATTGAAATCCATGATCATTATAGTTTTGTAATAATTTCATTTTTCGTTTAGTGCAATGCATCAAATAATACTTCACATTTCCATCGTTGTCAATAGGTGAAGTTATAGCAAAAACATCTCCTGCACAATAAAACAAACTTAACAAAATTATACATATTTAAATTTATTTCTAGATCTTTAAATCATTAGAAAGCAATTCAAATGTTACCTTGTCTAATAAGATCAGAAAATCGATCACCGTCGGATGATATTGTAGTTTCCTCTGATTTCATTTCTTCAAACATTGCAACAGCCATTTTTCCCTTTGTATTTAGCTTTGTATGTTTCCAATCATTTACATACATTTTTTTTTCACAAACGTCATTGGATTTTGTGTTTTCTATGCATACATCACAAAAACGAGAATATTTTTTTTTTTCAATGCAAACACATTTCTGGATGACTTTGTTTTAATTGAATGCAATTTTTGAGTCCCTTTTATTGTTTCAACGTCATTTCCAGCTGATCTATCTATGTCTTCGATCCAAATATGCCAGAAAAACCTTTATATGAAAAATTAAAAGAAGAATTTATAAATATGATATCAAAATACAATCAAAGATAATCATTGCATGATAAATTAATGATGTTTAAAATTAGATTTGAAATAAAATTTAAATTGAATGTACCTTCGCAGTTCCCTTGATGGGTTGGTCTCATGGCTTAGAGCAGCAATGCACCATTGAACAACTTCTTTAGCATTCACAAGTCGGCTTGCAGAGGGGTTCATTTGATATCTTCAAAGTACTCGTTTTATGCATGCTCTTGCACCGTCATGTTCTCCTTTTCCAAGGCCACTCTCAAAGAAATTCCAACAATGTTTAATGCAGGTTTTCTTATGAAGACAACACAGCCAAAAGAATGATCGCGTAGATTTGAATTAACCTGCACATCCGTTTGACCATATCCAATGTTCATTGAATGTTATTCCATGATTTTTCAAGGAATCATAAATTTTTCCAAAACAATGTTGTACAAAATATGTATCATGTGTACGATCATCACTGATATAAAAGTGATATTCTTTAATGATATGTCGATTTTCACTCGTGCTTTCTATATGATCAACGTTTTGTTCAGCATGTCTATATAGAATATGGAGGAGAATGGAGACTTGGTCAAAATGATAGTATTCACTCTGAATTTCTTTTTGTGGAACAAATGTGTAGTTTTCTGCAAAATCAATCACTGAAAAAATGGTCCTTGGTGGAAAAAATTCATGAGATTTTTTGAATTGTAAGTCTTGCCATCAAGCTCTATGGGAATGCTTGGTTTATTTGTAAATTTCTGCCTCAAACATTCTCAAAAAGTCTATCAGAAAAATTTCATCTTCTAGTAATTCAATTCTTTTAACACTATTTGCACCTTGAATTGATGTATCGATATATTCATATCTCTTCCATTTCACTTCCATGTTGGAAAATGATTGATCATTTATATTATTATGATATTTGTTTTGAAATTTAGTCAAATTTTCACAATCATCGCATTTTTAACCACCAACACATTTCTTTTTGTAAAATAGTTCATCGCTTTCTCTTTCACATAGAATTTGAGATATGAAATCACAGATAGTGGAAGGAGGAGGTGAATCCTTCCATAATGTTCTACCAAAATCAAGGAATGTGTCATAATATAACTCAAATTCCACATGAATTAATAAATAAATAGTACATATTCAATAAATAACTAAATTAGTAAATATATCTATAATTTCAATAATATGTGCATGTGTTCAATATATATATATATATATATATATATATATATATATATATATACCTTGTGATTCAGTTTCTTTATTGGGATTTCTTTCAATATTTTCACCATCTTCAATCATTGGTTCAATATCTCTTTCACTTTCTCTTTCAAAATTTTGTATCTCATCATCAATGTTTTGAGGAATATCTCTGTCTATTTACATTAAACAAAATATTTTTCAAATTAGTTCATCAAATAAAAATTAAGCTTCACATTTTACACTAGGAAAATTTTAAATATATCAATAGATCATAATATTTACATTTACATACCTGCTTCAATTTCTGGTTGAGGTTGATTTTCCCCTTCAATATTTGAGAGGGCTTCTAACTTCCTTTTGCGAGATTGTCTCGTCTCTTCTCTACGTTCCTCAGGATCTCTTTTTCAATCATATTTTCTCACACAAGTCCTTCGATTTCCCATGATAATAGAGTATGAAGTTCAAAAAATTTCCTTCAAAAAATTAGGCAATAACTCAATTAGAAAAAGCATCACAAAAGATTTAATTTAAAAAAAAAATCATTTTAAATTTTTTGCAAAAAATACATACTCCAATCCAAAACACTGACTTTAAAAAATTCGAGAAAAAAAATGTCTTAGAAAAATGAAACGAAGCTCAAAAGATTTACTTCGACTCAAAACAGGTACTTTAAAAAGATGTCACTTCAAAAAATGCCTCCAACTTAGAAAAAAAATAAAATCATTTTACAAAATAATTCAAAAAATACTTCCAGAAAATGTTTTTTCGAAATTAAGCCCAACTCCATACTTTCAAAAAAAATGAAGCACA
Organism: Pinus albicaulis; assembly: GCA_034641835.2. NCBI lineage: Eukaryota > Viridiplantae > Streptophyta > Pinopsida > Pinales > Pinaceae > Pinus > Pinus albicaulis. The sequence continues at coordinate 1,065,713,334 of CM076570.1, forward strand.
AAAAACACCAAAAAAAATGTATTACATACGTCCAAGAAATGTCCTTTGAATTTACGTCCAAGAAAATTCCTTAAACCCAAAACAATTCTTTGCAAAATCAGGATGCCTCCAAGAAATGTCCTCCAAGAAAAGTCTTTAAACCCAAAATATTTCTTTGCAAAATTAGACCGTCTCCAAGAATTCGAAATTAAGTACAAATCCATACTTTAAAAAAAAAATGAACGAAAAACATCCAAAAAAATGTATCACATACCTTCAAGAAATGTCCTTTGAATGTACGTCCAATAAAATTTTTTAAACCCAAAACAATTCTTTGCAAAATAAAACCGTCTCCAAGAAATTTCCTCGAAGAAAAGTCCTTAAACCCAAAACAATTCTTTGCAAAATCAGTCCGCCTCCAAGAAATGCCGTTAAACCCAAACCTCCAAAAACAGTCTTTAAACCCAAACCAAGACCTTTGTAAAATCAGATCAAATGTGAAAAATGTGCAAAAATTATGAATGATTTCATGGCAATTTATATTGTCGTGAAATATGTTTTAGGAGGGGCTTCGTGAAATTTTCTAACCGACGGAAAATTAGATTAAAGTTCGGCCGAAATTTGATTAAAATTTTGGTCGAACTTTTATTTAGAGTTCAGCTGAACTATTAAGTCATTAGACTTAATGGGCTATCGGCGCAAAAAAAAGTTCGACTAAAATTTTAATCAAAGTTCGGTCGAACTAACGCGTCACCAGTTACACAGAACCAAGCTCTGAATACATTTCTGCAACTTTGGACTGATCAAACTCCATGAAATATTCTGAATTAATTGTCAGAACCAAGACAAGAATATTCAAAATTGAATCTACTTTAAGGAAATATAACTTTTATGGAATTTGATAAACATTTACTAATTTTAATTAATTTTCTAATAAAATGGGTCCAAACAATTTCTAAGGGTCATTGTGATTCAGTGAAATCAAACTTCTGTATCTCCCAAAATAGATTGTAAAAAAAATTGAAAAAATTATGGGGCATTACATTGGTCTTTCATTTCTAATGGGTAGCTTTTAAATTTTTACATTATAACTTATATGTTAAGAAATTTGTTGCATCACGAAACATATCCAAAATATGCAGTTTTTCATATTGAACCAGTTCAAAAAATTCTAGTAATTATGATATACATCCATTGGCTTTGTAAATATGATGAAACCAAAGTAGACTCCGTTTAGATTGTTGTAACACATTTTTTTTTCTCAGAAACACAAATTTTCAAAGAATACACCATTGCATATTAACATGACTTCTTATGAATCCTTTGATTGTTAAGAAACACACACTCAAAGAAACGCTAAGTTCACATATCAAATGTGCATAAAAAAAATTCAAAAAATAAGTAATAGAAAGCTAACAAAATTTCTGACAACTTTTATTTTTATCATAAAATGAAATTCTAAACATAAAAATTGTTATAGTTTGCAGAAAGTTGAAGAACCGAAAAAAATGAAAGTTTTTTCTCAAAAAAGGGCAAAAAGTGTAACCCAACTTCACATCCACCTCTGAAATTCCAATTATTGTGATTTTTTAAAATTCATTATTCATCAAAAGTCGACTCATCTTATAACAATATTCATATTAATGCATTTGAATGTGCTGTTTGGATTAATTTGTTATATCATATCAGAATTATTGTGGTTTTTCTAAATTCATTATTCATCAAAAGTCGACACATATATATAATCTTATAACAATATTCATATGAATTACATTTTTATTAGAGCATTTGAGAATGACAATGGAGAACACAATAGCAACAATGGAGAATGCAATAGAATAAATTAAAAAATATTTTATGATTATATATATATATATATATATATATATATATATATATATATATATATATATATATATATATGAATAAGGCAGTCTTTATCATACAAAATGGGACAATTATTCGTATCCCTTTGTCTTTCAATTGGGACACTATTTCCATTAGATTAAACGAAATGTCTTATTTCACAGACATATTTCAAAAAATAAAACGCCTTGCTTTGATATCCAAATTACATAGTGATCATCATTCTTTTCTTGAACTGTTGTCACTGCTAGAGCTACTTCCATGACTTGGGTTATTTTCAAGAATGTTGTGTTCACGGCGTTGATTGTTTTCTTCTTCTTCACTTTCCATCTACAAACTTAAAAATAAACTGAAATGAGTGTATATACATTGGTGATAATAATGAAAATTCCAATATTAAATAATATACATGAATGTAAATCGAAAAGAAAAAAGACGTACCATGGCAACAATTGACTCATAAACTATACACATTCTTTCAAAACCATGTACCATGCCATCTTTCAAAATTTCATCTGTTGGTGTAGTTCCATACTTTGTTTCCTGCAAGTTTTATACCCCATAACAAATCATATATTTAATATAAAAGATGTTTTTGTTCTATTAATTATAGATGGAGCTAATTAAAACAAGATTGATAGCTTACAAATTCCATAATTAAATTTTGATATGCCAACATATACTCACAACCCATATTTAACCCAATTTCGATCAATTCGTTTGACGGTTCTTCTTTGTATGTTAGCACTTGTTTGAAGACATTTAATGATGATTTTTGTAAAACAACTTAAAAAATACAAAAATGAAATCTAGTTAAGTTGTTATAAGGAAGTAACAATTACTATCAAACTTAGAGATCAACCATTTCTTCCTTGTCGTCCTGTTTTACGTGCTGAATGGGTTCCATTTTCTTTTCTTTTCTACAAGAAAATTCTTGAAAACTAATATTTAATGCTAAATTGTTTATTTATTGTACCTAATGATTGAAAAATGCAATGATTAGATATTACATTTGAAGCACGTTGTTGTATTCGTTCCACTAGATCCCTCAAACTTTTGTAAAAGTTTTTCCCCCTTTCGTTAACTTCTAGCACCACCCCAGATGAGCCAAGGAGCAATTCATTTTCATTTGCATGTTCTATTTTTTTTCTTTTCTTAGAACAACATTCCTTTTCTGAGTTGTTGGTCCATGTAGAACATTAAACAGATGTGAATTAGTAGACTGTTTGACACATGTTATCTAATAATTTCAAGTATATTATTAATGATAATTAAAAAAAGAAACTCATATTGGATCGATAGTATTGTTTCATTCACCTGATTCATCTTTTTGCAATTTTTCCATTAAAATTTTACGCTCTTCTGGTCGTAGATCAAAAATAATCATATCGAGCTTCATCATTTTGTGGCTCTGCATGATACACATTAAAAAATACATATTAGTTAAAGTTACATATAGTTCAAAAATAATATTTTTTTTAAAGAATTTACAAAGAAATTGCCTTTTTTTTCTTTTCTTGATGTGTTAACAGTATTTTTGTTACTTGATATCTTGTTAGTCATTTCTTTATCAATCTGAAAACTGTAGCATATCATTCATTAATATATTTAAAAATAAATTCTCAACTTTTCAGGTAGAAAATAAATCTCGAGACACTGGTGTGCCTTTCATGAAATTAGCACTGCCGCTGGTGCATGTATATATTAACAATGCACCGCAAAATAGTATAATACACCGCACGGTCCATTCGGTATTATAAACACACTGCAAAGCAATTTCATAAACCTAACAATACGTGGGGTATTATAAACACACCCCAAAATGGTTAATACACCGTACGGTGCTTTCCTAGTTAAACAGAGCACCGGTGCCCTATTTCAGATTTGACGCACAGATTTAAAAAAATGTTTTCAATTTTTTACGATAGAACTTGCGTGGTGCACTGAAATCATATAGAGCACTAGTGCAGTTGCCTACGCAGAGCACACTGATAAAGAAAAATCCATTTTTCAAAAAATTACACAATGGCCAAATCGATTGCGATCCAACTATGCAAGTCATCCCGTGGGTTGGACATCAATATAAAATGAAAAACCTTAATTCTGAAACCACAAAAACAGGGAGAAGAAAGGAAAAAAACAGAAAAATGAAGGGTTCAGGGTAAAAATGGATAAAACTGCAGAAAAACATAAAAGTTGCAGAGAAAAGTAAAAAAAAGAATTAAATTTAATTATGAAATGGTTTGAAATTCTATGATAAAATTCTTGAATCACCAGATTTTTGGTTTCTGATTGTTTGAATACTTCTGTTCAAACGTATTTCACCATCCATAGTGCCCTCATGCTCTCTTGCTCCAGATCTGTCTCCTGCAAAAGTTTGACTGAAATTTTTTAGCAAAAATAGTGAAATAATCCAAAGTGTTTAGTATTTAAAGAATTATTTCATCAAATTAGATTTTCGAATTTATTTTGCAGCCCATTTTTCAAATTGCCACTTTTTTTTTTTAATTTAAACAAAATAGAGTTGCATTTTTTTTATTTGCATTTATTCGTTTCCGGTGCGCGGAAATGTGACGCACTGGTGCGTGGTATTAATACGACGCACCTGAGCCCGTTAGGATGATAAGCGCACCATACTGTTTAAAGTTTTTTTTTTTTTTAATGTAAGATCATAATAAAATAATGATAATTATAAAGTACATGAATTTATTTTCATTATTTTCTAAACTTTATATATGTAAGATCATAATAAAATAATGATAATTATAAAGTACATGAATTTATTTTTCTTATTTTTTGAACTTTATGTTACAAAAATTCGTATTATTTTAGATTTTTTATTTTACAATTATTAGCAAATTTACATATTTAGATATTTTAATAAATTCATTTCACATTAATACAATTAAAATTTTCACATTAATAGAATTAAATTTTTACAAATTAATATTTTTTATACAATTACATTAATTAAAATTACAATTAGAATTAGAATTAAAATTAAAATTACAATTTTACATTCATTTCACATACATGAATTATAGTTACAAATACAATTACATTTACAATTTTACATAGAATTACATTTACAATTACAATTACAATTTTACAAATATTTTACATACAATTCAATTAAAATTACAATTACAAATACAATTACAATTAAAATTTTACATTAATAAATATTTTACATACAATTACACTTAAAATTACAATTAGTACAAATACAAATGCAATTTTACAATTTTACATAGAATTAAAATTAAAATTAAAATTACATTCACGACATAATATTTAATAAATATCATGGTCATTTAATAATATATTAAATTAATTAATAAACGTCATCATGATCATGATAACCATAGTACAAACATCATATTCGACTAATAAATACATTCAATTAACATCAAATTAACATTATACATTAACATCATCACAACACAAACATCAAATATACATCTCAATATAATGTCAAATAACTCATGCGCCTATCACATATACAAATCTATCAGCAAGCTAAACATTAACTGAACATATCTAACATGACTAACAATATGTGCCACATGATGATGATCATCAACATGAAAATTAAGTACAACTACAACATGAACATAAAATACATGGACCATATATATATATATATATATATATATATATATATATATATATATAACTGAATAATGTTAAAAATATACAACTGTAATATAAATGTCATGGATCAGGTGCTGGTGGTAGTATAATAACATCATGAATAACATTAGTACAAGTCGATGTGGTGACCTACTCAGTAAAGCTGGTTACTGCAGCCTCGATAGTCGATGGTCCAACCTACTCATGATCAATATGAGGCGCAGTAGTAGTGGAGGCCTCATGCTCAGTCAAATATAGTACTACAGCCTTGATAGTCGATGGTCCAGGTTGCTGACTGGACGTGGCCGATGGTCTAGCCTCATCTCCATGATGATCACTAGTGTCAGATGCTGTCAGTGGAGCCTCATCCTGATCATCAGGTGCGCCACGAGGTGAAGGATCACGTGATGCATCAGAGTGGCTGCTGGCAGAATGTCCATCATCGCGTGCTGCAGCTCAACTACGCCTATAGCTACGGAAAATCCTCCTCAATCGCATGACCGCTATCATAGCATCTACCACATAACGCACTAGGTTGTACAGGCCACGTGGCATGCCTCTCCACATCCGTAATAATCTATCGTCACCATGTATCTCTCTATAGTGAGTGGGCCTGATGTCTGCATCTGAAATCAATCCATAGAGTTGGCTACGCAACTCCATCCGGTATCTGGTCTCAGGTCAACTAGGCCTAGAAAAAGGTGGTACTGGTGCACCATGAGGTGTAGGATCAACACGTTTCTTTGGTGTGCCACCGGCCTCATCGTCTGGCACATCAGCCATCTCCTGATCGTAATCATTAGGATCGACACCTGGATCATGTGGTGGATCCAACATCTCATCACCATCAAAAGAGCCTATGTCTACAAAATATATAGAAGTACACAACAATAATTAGACAATTTCATTACATAATTTAATAAAAACAAGTTAAAGAACATGTTAGAATAAATATAAATAAAGAGGTAATATTACCTCTATCATCTCGTGGCTCATCATGAGTGAAGAGGATGTTGGGACACGCATGCCAATATAGTCCAGCATAAGGACATGGGACCATAATGTAGTGATGTTGCCCACCAACACTGTCTAGTAAGTCCAACGAATCATGTGATATCCTCGCTGGAAACATACTGTCTCCTCTCTTGGGCATCATCTACCCCCACATTCGCATCCAGGCCTCGAACATCAGCCCATGAGGCTGCCGAAGAAAACTAGGTCTCATCTCTAGATACCTCTCAAAAAATAAACAAAAAAAATATGAAGAAAAAGGGAAGTTGACCCTCCCTTGTGCATGGGAAAGACATCTATCTAAGGTTGTCCAAAACTGTTGCAAAAAAATGGAAGACCACCTGACAAGTCATGGATATTGTACTAAATAATCAATGTAAAATAAAAGAGAGCAACTAATGCGTTGCCCGTCACTGGTGTTGTGCGAAATGACCGAAGCGATAACAGAGAGGCACTACATGTCCTATTTTCCAAAAGCACCTATACGTAACTAACCTCTAGGTACCTGAAAATCTGAAGGAGACAGTACATGTGCTCCAATGTATCTCTGGGAGTAAATTAACTAACTCCCTACTACACAACCAGGTGGCACATCTGGAAATGAGGGAAAATCCACCCCTCTCCTCGATAGTCCTGTAAGAAAATAAATGTCCTCCTGAGTGAGTGTGTACCACTAGTCAGGACCAACCTAAAAAGCCTATTGGTGGGCATTCCACCTACCGACAAGATGTCTCAAAAGTGCACTATTGGCCTTTAGGCTGAAAATAGCTTCCTCATAGAACTTGAGGAGGCCTACATGCATAAGTATCTCCTGAGTATCTGCAGTAATAGGTCGAAGTTATCCATCTCTCTCCCTCTCTCTCGCCTCCCATTGGCGAATCATGTCATATTGTTCAGCTTGTTGTTGTTGCTATTCTCTCTGAATCATTGCCATATTAAATAATTTTTTTATTAAAACAGAAATGTGTTTATAAATATACATATATAATTTTTTTTGAAAAAAAACAAACATACAAGTTGGTGCTCCATAAAAACAGTCACACACTAGTTCTGGTGCGTCCTTATATTTAGCGCACCGTCCCTAGGGCCCATAATGAAACAGACCGCACCAGATTTGATGTAGATGTCTATTATTCAAGCACTGTGTACTGTGTATAATTAAGAATAGTAGTGCGCTAACTGAAATATATGCCCCAATGTGTATAGTCCTGTCAGCACACTGACTTCATGACAATGACATAGTTGACGATGCGGTCTTTTACCCGACTGCACCGTCGACCCTCTAGGAGTGCAAAATGTGATACGCTGACATAAACTGGGGCGGCAACTAAATTCAATGCACTGCACATGTCTAAGCCGGGGTCAACAGTGCGCCTAGATAAATGAGCGCACCACCTTTTTTTATTTTTTATTTAAAATTATTCGGGGCGTCTTCCTGCACCACCTCAAAAATGGTGCAGTTACAGTTCGTACCAGTAGTGGTGCTGCCTATAAATTTTACAGGTAGCACCGCTACCGGTGTAAGCTGAATAGGTCGAGTGCACCGTGCAAAAAAATATTTTTTTTCTTTTTAATGGTTATTTTTAAGTTTATTTCAATTTCTAATCCGCTAAAAGGCTTAATTATAGAAAAACTAGAAAAATACCTATACATTTCACGGTCGAAGAGGCATATTGGCTATAAAATTTGGAAAATAAAATTTTCCCACTGTTTTTCAAAATGCAAGCTGGATATTGGTGGCCAATACAAAGCAGCAGTGCATGCAATGGGTGGAATGAGAGCACCGTCGTTAGGGCGTCTTAGAAATAAGAAAATATCACCAGGGCTTGAGAGCTCTAGAGCACTGAGAAAGTGAATAATGAAGTTTTTTGGCCGTAATTTTTTTTTATTAACCCTGTTTCGGTGCGCAGGGTTTTAGAAGCACACCAGTGCTTTTAAACAGAACCGCATCGGGTGATATCAAGTTTGGCATGTTTTTTTTAATGCACCGGGGTGTTTCCCTAACCGCACACCAAGATGTTTGAGTTTTGGCGCGAAATTTGATGATTCACCGGGGCGGAGTAATGTTAAAGAATCGGTGCGTGACTCTCGCAAAGCACCGGTTTTTTGGCCTTAAATTTTTATTTTTTTATTTAACGTTATTCCAGTGCGTGTGGTTTCGGGCATACTAGTGTGCTTAGAGAAGAATGCACCGACGCATTTATTATTTGGGGCGGTGTTTTATGATGCTCCAGTGCGGAAGTCTATTGAAGCCCCGGTGCGTTACCATCATTAGACGCCCCAGCAGTGTGTGTACATCGTGCATGCTGTTTGGCGTGCCAATGTTTGGTACGCACCGGTAATAGATAGCTCAGGAGCGCTGGAAAACTGAAAAATCTGGGTTTTTTATCGTAAATATTTTTTTAATTTAACCCTTTACCAGTGCACATTTTTTATAGGCGCACCAGTATTGTTTTCTATGAACGCACTGGTCGGTTTGTGTTTTGGTGCTTTTTTAATGATGCACCAGTGTGGTTTCTGTCTACCACACCGGTGGTTTCGATGGTGGCATTGTGTTTTATAATGCACCAGCACGGAAGATTTGTGAGGCACCGGTGCTCTATTATATTATGACGCATTGGGCATGTGCGTACGGAATGCACGGTATCCGGTGTGGAAATGATTTTGACCGCACCAATGCATTATTTATGTGAGCACACCGGGGTGAGTTGTAATGATATGAGCACTGATAGGAAAACATCCGCAAAACCCTCTGCTCGCCAACCTCCTCTAGGAACCTCTGCTAAAATGGATGTATGGGGTATTTTTCTTTGTGGTTCCTCTATAACCTCCGCTAGAGGGTCTTTTCCTTGTAGTGTTCCGAGTGATAATGTTTTTCCCAGTAGCTGCGAAGAGGCAAAAAAATTATTGAAAATGTTGGGTGTTGAATACATATCATATCATGCATGTCCAAATGATTGTATTCTATATAGAGGAGAATATGTAGACAAAGAGATGTGTCCAAAATGTGGGCATGACAGGTATGATAAATCAAAAAAGAAGGGTAAATCACGTACTGGTCCTCCTTTTAAGATATTGAGGCACATGCCTATAATCCCAAGCATTCAAAGGCTCTTTTGGTGCAAAGAATTAGCTATGTTGCAGGGATCGCCATCCTCACACAGAAGTGAGTTGGGAGTTATGCAAATACCAACTAATTCAACAGCCATGAAGCATAAAGAGGATACATGGCCCAAAAAATTCAAGAATGAAGTACGAAGTCCACGACTCAGCAAAGCCATGGATGGCGTCAACCCATATTCCCTCCAGAACACCAACTATTATGTTTGGCCTGTAGTAGTGATCAATAACAATATCCCCCCATAGTTTTCTGTGAATAATGAGCATCTTATGTTGGCTCTCGTAGTCCCTAGTAGAAGACAAGTGAAGAATATGTATGTCTACTTACAACCACTGGTAGATGAATTGAAGGAATTATGGGATGGGATAAATGTATACGATGTATGAAGACCCATCACAGCAGAGAGGATTTTTACGTTGTATGGCATATGTGCTTACACGACACATGATTATCCAGGCTTAGGAGTTTTCTTTGGTAAATTACATGTTTAATCTATTGATTTGTTTATATATAATGTAACAATATTCTTTCACATATTAGTTATTTATTTCGTTGTAATATTTTTTCCAATCTTCATGATATTATTTGATGTGCCATGCATATTAATTAATGTATACAAATATAATCTCATAGGTTTTGTAACAAAAGGGTATTTTTGATGTAAATGTTGTGGACCTTCTCTGAAGGCTAGATGGTCCAATGACTTACGAAAGCCAGTGTATGATTGCTCCAGGATATTCCTACCAGAACAACACCCTTACATAAGAGCAACATCCACTTTCAATGGTAAATGAGAGAAAACCCAAAGGCCTCCAATAATGACACCTGCTGAATGGCTTAGAGAAGATGAGAGAGAGAAGGAGAAGGACTTCATAGAAATGTTCGATTCAAATGGGGAGCCTAAGTTCGATGATCTATATTTCTTCAACACCTATGTTGAGAAATTACCCATTGGGATGAAAAGGAAATCTGTCTTTTATGACCTCTCATATTGGGAGCATCTTAAGATTTCCCACTTATTAGACCCCATGCATATATTTAAAAATGTTTCATCTTCTTATGGAGGCACATATCATCGAAACAAAGTGACACATTGGCTGTTAGGAAAGATCTTATTTCTTCAAAAACTAAAAAGAAATATTGGCCAAGATGATTAGAAAGTACGGGATCAGAGGCAGGCACTGGTCCCTCTAATTCATGGTTTTTCAAAGAAGGTGATGTCCCATATATTTTAAAAAAATATGATATATCTTTGGCAAAGAAAGTTATAATGGATGTGAGGGTGCCAACTTCATACGAGTCTTCACTATGGTGCTGCTTCACCGTCGATGACCATTTGTCATGGCTGGAATCACACGACCATTTGAATATTCTAAGAGTATGTATAATGTCAAAAGCATGATTTTATTATTTTCTATATTAGTAAATTTTATCCCATGCGGGGATCATAAAACATAACTAATTTTGTATATTATTGCATGCTTTTATAACTTTGCAGTGTCATTATCCTTTGTTTGTGCGTGGGTGTGTGAAACATGAATTCCCTCAAGACCTAGGATGTGCCATATCTAAATTATCTACATTTCTACGTTGGATCACGTCAAAGGAGATTCATGTGGCTAGCATTCCACAGTGGCATCAAGAGATAGTTGAGATTGTTTGTAAGTTTGAGAAGGAACTACCGATGAGTTTCATGGACTTGCATGTTCATCTTCTAATCCACCTGGTAGATGAGGTTGAATTAGTTGGGGTTTATTCTTGTCGTTAGATGTTCTTCTTAGAGAGGTACATGAAGAAATTGAAAGGTTTTGTCGACAAAGGGAAAAACCTGAGGGGTCTATGATAGAGGGGTACATATAGTATAAGTATTTCTACTATGCCAGTGAGTACATCAAGCAGATTCACAATAGACCAAGTGCAATGAGTTGGGGTGATGAAATGGATGAAGACAAAAGAGAAGGAGAGTTGCTCCAAACAAGTGGAAAAAAGTGCTTGATAAAGAGTAAGCGACTAATAATTTTTAAAATTTACAGAAAGTAATTAATAATCATGTTGAACTTCGATATAATGTATATTTTGATCTCTAAGTACTATACAATGTTGGTTTGATTTCATTAGCGAATGCAGAAATTGAAGCAATCAATAAATTCATTGTTTACAATTCTAAAGAAACACAACCGTGGGTTGCATTGTAAAAACAAAACATGATGAAATGGGATAGTGAGAGGAAAGAATTCAGACAATTGAATGGTATAAGTGTGCCTTAACCTGATCATTTAAGAGAAAATATGCCAAAAATATGCCCCAAAAGTTGGGTTGCTGATCAAGTCAGAGAGAAATATGGTGCTATCAGTCATTACCCGCATGATGAAGAGGATGCGCTAAACGTAGGGATTGGGTGCAGCAACTCGGTAATAATATTTTAAATTTATATGTAAATTTGAAACTTATATTAATAGATATACATTTCATATTTAATTGTTGGATTATTATTTAGAAGACACATGACACTTATATGATTTTTTTAACCTTTTTATAATAGGTGCATTTGATCCCATCTATGTGGGCATATGGACGCCATTTTCGCATAGAAAATGCAGATGCTAGAAACATCACACAATATTGTGGAGTGGAAGTCGAGTTCGATCAATATTGTTGATCTAGTCATCATGATCAACAACTAGTACGAGGGACGTTAGGTTACGTCGGAAAGATACAAGAGATCATTGAAGTGGATTTTTCTTCTTTCCAATGTGTTATTTTTAGCTGTAGGTGGTGGGACACCTTTGATTGGATTAATGTAAAGGAAGATCACGATAGTAGGCTGATATGTATCAACTCTAGAAAGATGTGGGATGAAGCTAAGGAGCCCTATGTTTTCCCTAAACACTGCAACCAGGTGTTTTTCTACCCAGATGTGTTGGATAGGGATTCGTGGTTCGTATTGACACATGAACCTAGATCAAAACATATTTTTGAGAGAAATAGTGTTATCATGCCATGCGAACTAGAAGATAATGAGGGTGACCATGAGAACCAAGAGTGATATGGTACATGTGTTATTTCATCAATATTTATACTTTTTAAGATGAGTTTTTTGAAATACTAATATAACATGTATTTTTAATTAATTGGTAATTTTCATTGTGTTAATGTTAAAATCAATAATTCACTTGATAATTTGGTATTATGTACTTGATCTCAAAAACAATGGCGTACTGTATAATTTTTTTTTTGTATCTAAGATGATAATAAAATAATGATAATTCTAATTAAGTACATGAATTTATTTGCATTATTTTCTAAACTTTATTATATTACAGTAAATCATATTATTCTAGATTTATTATTTTACAATTATTTAAAATTTACAAATTTAAAAATTTTAATAAATTCATTTCACCTTAATACAATTAAAATTTTACAAATATTTTACATACAATTACAATTACAATTAAAATTTTAGAAATTTACATATATACCATTACAATTACAATTTTAGAATTTTAAATACAATTAGAAATACAAATATTACAAATTTACAATATTAGGATCATTTGGTATTTATAAATTAATTAATAAACATCACGGTCATGATAACCATCGTACAAACATCATATTTGACTAAAAAACACATTCAAAATTGCTAACTACATCATCGTGACCATGATCATCTAATAAAACATAATTAACATGATATATTAACATCATCAGTACAACACAAACATCAAATATACATCTCATGCTATCACATACACATCTATCTGGAAGTTGCACGTTAAATGAACATATCTAACATGACCTAACAACATACACATCAAGATGATCACCGACATGTAAATTAAGTACAACTGCAACATGAACATAGCATACATGGACCATATAATATATATATATATATATATATATATATATATGAATGATGCTAAAAATATACAACTGTAATATAAATGTCATCGATCAGCTGGTGGTAGTACAACATCAATATGAGTACTAGTGGCCGATGATCGAGCCTCATCTCCATGATCACTACTGGTAGATGTCACTAGAGCCTCATGCAAATCTAGCGCAGCGTGAGGCCATGAATGATCATGAGATGATGGTATGCTGTGCCTCGCAGACTTTCCATCACCTGCTGCGGCTCAATCATAATATGCAACAGTCCTCGTCAGACGCGTAAAAGATGTCATAACTCCTACGACATGCCGCATTAGGTTGTACATGTCACGCGACATGCCTCCCCACATCTGTAAGAGTCTATCATCAGCCTCTATGTCTCTGAAATCAGCGGGGTGGATGCTCGTTGTTGGAGTCCTGTGTTTTGGCAGATTGGCAAACCAAAAGACAAAGGCAACATCAAAACCAATATTTAGACTTCCAAGATCTAGCCCTCCTGTTCTCAGAGAGGGATCTCTCAATTTTTTTGTGAAGATATGTCTTGTTTTCTTTTTAGGGTTGATTTTAGGCTAGTTATTAAGTGCAAGTTGTTTATTTGTTTGTTTGTTTGGTTAAGTTGGCTTGGTTGGACATGAAAGATCTAGGCAGCATAGATAGAAAGGAGAAGTGTCAGATTCATTGGGCAATGGAGTCAAGAAGAATTTTGTAACAAACTCATCAATGGATATGGGATATCAAAGGGAAAATATAACTTGGCCAATGGATCCTTTGGTTTTTGTGAGTGAGATGGAAATTAATTATTTTAGAAACATAAGTTAAATTCTTAACAAAGGGACTTAAAACATCATCTAAACATAAAGAGGTATTTGATAGACAGGGCTAACCATAAATTCTACAAACCAAACTCCAACAAATAATGACTTGAAGAAAAAATTTTCAAATAAAATCTAAGAGTCCAGGAACACTCTATTTCATCCAAGATTTTACTTCAAAGGAATTTAGAAAACATGAAAGATTCATAGATAACTATATTCATAGAAGAGGGAATGCCTAAAAATCTTTGATTACTTCTATAAACACCTTTAAAACAATTATATAAGAAGGAACAAAGGGCATGATCAAAACAGACCTCTTTGGCAAACTGTAAACAATGGTACTTCAAAGGGAGACTTCAAAAACAGTTTTCGAGTGGCAGCAAGTAAGTAGGGAGAAACATAAATCATTCTTGGAACCAACTATTTGAAATATTTCAGAAATAAAAAATCCATAAGGGTTCAAGAGAATGTTTAAAAAACTTTAAAACTCCTCAGTAGAAGAAAACATAAAACAGTGAAGAGTAAACAGGTCTAAGGTGCTTCCAGGAGACATTTCTTAGCCTAAAAATTTTACTCTACAATAGTAAGAATTTATGAAACATAATGGAAAACAGGAAAAACAATAGCAGATCAGAATACATCACCAATAGCCATGCTCAGGGATCCAATGATAGAGCCTTCTCATGAATAAGCATGTCAAAACATCATCAAGCTTCCAGGACTTCAATTTCTTCTTAATCTTCAGACAGACTATGTATTACTTCAAAGAGTTCCAATGCCAACAACCAATGACCAACCAACCCTTTACAATGTGCTCCTCAAGGAGTTTTTATAAGAAAATGAGGAGGTGGAGGAGTTATAGGGTCTGAGTGTCATTAATTTCATAGTAAATGCAATTCCTAGCCTTAAAAACCATACAAGGGATAAGGTAGGAATGCTTTCAATTACAACTCTGTTTTATTAACTCTGTTTTTACTTTTTAGGATAAGTAGGTGAAAATATTGACCTTTGGGCCTTTTATTATCTTCAACATAACTTTGTTGATAGTTTAAAATGTTTTCCTTTATTTGTAACAATTGTTTGTTGCCTTTTGTATTAATATCTCTGACTGGGCCTTAACTGTGTATTCCTTTTGAGGTAGAAAGGCTGCAGGTGGCAACTTTAGTAGCTAGGGGATTCAATTAGCCCCTCTGATGTGGCGCATGAGCTTGTCTTTATTGATTTGTTATTTCTGATACCTTTGTCACTAATTTAGGCTTTATGATTAATCTTTAAGCCTTTACTTAAGTCATCTTCGAATTTCTTGACTGTGATTTATATGTTTAATTTGTGGATTAGGCTTTTTACTTTCAAATTTATACCTTAATCCCTTTCAACTATGATTAGAACCTTTAATCCTTCAATTATTCTTTGATTTTTCATCTTTGATATTGATACACTTTAATCAATTGATGCTGACTATGTTTTTTTTTTTGCAGGTGCACAACTAGAAAATTCGGTTAATGGGCTGATAATCATGACTTATCGACCTTAAACATGAAATTAACCTCCTTAAATTCCTTTTTTATTTTATCTTGGGCTACGAGGATCTTTATCCTCGGCCCATGCCACTGTGACTGGCTGTGGGAGGGTTTTAACCCTAAAAATCATTCAACCTGCAAAAAACAACCAAAACGTTATAAAAACCTACAAATATTTGGTTTAAAACTGCTTCAAAGGGCTTGCAATGGAGGCAGAGGAGAAATTGCAGAGAATGGTGGATGCAGTGGAATTGGAAAACCATGGCGGAAGACGAACTAGGTTTTTTAAATTTGAAATATGGCGCGGAATGGATAAGCGGTTTTGGAAAACCATTGATGGTTTTCGCGTAGAGATTAGGCAGTAAGCGGTTATTGGCGTTCTGAACGCGATTCCATAGACTGGGCGACGCGTGTCCTTTTGGAAACCGCTAGTATCGCGTGAAAGTTGCATATAGGAAAGGGGGGGTGAAAGTTGCGCGATATGGTGGACTGGCCATTGGATCTGAGGCTATAGATCCAATGGTGGAGGTGGAGTGCCATGGATGAAGAGTTGCAGGGTCAAAGAGAGGTGGAGTCCACGGGTGACACAGGATCTTTTTTCGTGAAACAAAAAGCTATCGGGTGGCTGGAGTGAAATAGATTAAGTGCGAGCCGTTTGATGAGTTGATTTGGATGGTCAAGACTGATCTTAGCGAAAACGAGGAATGAGGTTTTGAGAGAGAGAGGAGGCCTGACGACCGTTGATCTGTACAAATCAATGGTCCAATATGAATGACGGGTTTTGAAATCGTGAAGGGAAAATATAAAATAAAAAGGGATCAGGGAGAAAAGGAAAGGGCTTAGCGCCGGGTGCGGAGACAGGTCCCATAGAGAGATAAGTGACCAGGGGCGGTGTTGAAGGGGGCCAAGGCTTTGAGCGCTTGGTCATAGCACTAGGGTTTTATGGAGAATAAGGGTTGAGGGCTAAGCCGAAAGGTGCTTAAGCCCTATATGTTGAAAAATAAGCTTTTTAGGCTAAAAATTAGGTTTTTGGCCTAATTAGGGGTCCCAAGAGGAGGAAAAGGGGGTTTTAAAACTTAATAAAAGGGGATTTATTAGATTTAAATGGATTTTCATAAGGAATAAAGGGAAAGTAGGTTTTGTAAGAAGAGAAGGAGGTGGGGTTAGGATATATGAAATAATGAGTGAAAAGAGGAGAATTTGAGGGAGTGAAATGGTGGAAATGGGGAACATGGAGGCCAGTTTTCTTGTATAACAGTAGGGTCTTTGAGGATATATGATGAAAACAACAGCGAAGATTATTTTCTAAGGATAGAAAAGACCATAAATCTTCAAGAACTAACATTTTTTCATAAAATTGTTTCTTGAAGGCTTGAAGACTTGTTTTAGCCATCATTTGGTAAAAATTGGATTTATAGATGGCTAACAGTGGCTCCATTTGGGGAGAAAAGATTTCTCTTTAGGTGTCCAGAACCTCAGTTATTAATCTCTCGTTTTTCAGTAAACTAGTGCCTCATCCATTGGGCAGCAACTTTTCTTTCTATGGCTGATATTCTCTGGATTTGACAATCTTTTCAGCAATCTGACAGCACATGAAAACCTTTAAAACAACATTTCTACCTACCCATTCCTACTTTTCCTAGCATTTTTCTTCTTTAGAGTGCACTTGGACTAGAAAACTCTATGAAATTAACATTTTATTCTTTTGAAAGCAGGAAAAATAATCTATTTCTACTCTTATTTATTCCATGAGTTCAGGTGAAACAGTTGAACTCATCAGCTTCTCTACCTAGACTAATATCTGTCAAGATTAAGCTTTTTGACAGATCTTTATTCTCTATATTCTAAAACAGAAATTTAAACACAGTCAAACCAGGATTTAGCTGTCTTATTTGCTGTAATGTCTATGGCTTTATGTACAAGCTGCAAATAGACTTTATTTGTAGAAAATTTAAAACAAAAATGTGAAGGCTCAAGGTCTAAAAATTATGAATATCCTTCTTTCTTTTATGACTCAGATTTCTATCTGTTTAGAGTTATTTTTATTCTCCTTTTCTTGGTTCTAGTTTTCAACATGTTAGAACCATTCTTTTTCTATCTTTGGCTCAAGTTTTAGTCTAATCAGAGCCATTCTTTATAAATCTTTAAAGGTTCAGGATTTAACCTTGTTAGAACCTCTATTTTTCTATCCTAATCTAGTCTACTGATAAGCCAAGATTGAACTGTTTGGCTAATATGATTCACTAACCTATCAACAGTCAATTTAAATCTATCTAGTCATTATTAGGTTGTATGAATAAATAGTAGTGCTTCTTTTGGTAGTGGCATTTAAGCTTTCACACTTTCATATTTTGTTTCTCTTTTTTGGTATGGGGTTGTACCTTTCTTGTTTTGACTGCACTCTTTTCTTTTTCTGTTGTTTTTGTATTTTTTATTTTCTTTCAAAAATTTTAAAAGACAATGTTATATATAATGAATAAAAAATCTAAAACTTTGAAAATTAGGAATCTTGATAGAAATAGTGCTTGAGCATCCTGCCATTGACATGACCTCCATATAGATCTTCTCCATTCAGCTCTTTAAAGAAAAATGCATTATGACACCTTTTAGCATGAATAATATAGGGCCCTTTCCATTGATTCTCAAATTTTCCATGTTTTCCCTTCTCTTCCCTTCTTTAATCCCACTTAAGAAAGTGTTTTGAGTGTGGAAGAGTTGGTCATTATGCTGCTAGATGTCCTTATAGAGAAAATCATGAAAAAGGAAAGATTTATTATGCAAATAAAGATAATGATGAAGTATCTAATGAAGATGAAGAAGATTCTGACAAAGATCTGCTAGCGCTCATGGCAAAGAAGCAAAAGAAGAAGACTACTCAAAAGGAGACATCTCAGAAAACATGTGCGGTAGAAAATAAAGAAGATAAAACAGATACTGATTGTTGTTCTTGTGATTCATCTTCTTGTGCATGTAATAGTGAAATAAATGTTATGGATCTAGAAGAAGCTCTCAAGAATAAAGTTGAAGAACAACAAAGAGCATCTAATAAGCAAGAAGTTATCTACAATGAGATGATCGCTCAAATGAAAGGACAGATAGAAATACTGAATGAACAGGTAGACAAATATCAAAGGTTCCATGCTTATGCATCCAATCGAATTAAAATACTAGAAGCAGAAATCGATGATCTAAATGCAGATCTCGAAAAATCAAACAAGAAGAATGAAGGACTTGAAGCTGGAATCATCTCTCTGCAAGCAGATCTTGAAGCATCAAGTAAGAAGAATGAGGAACCTCTACAATCATTTGAAAAGGAAGCTCTTGAAGCAGAAATCATCTCCCTCAAAGAAGATCTTGAAAAATCAAATAAGAAGAATGAAGAACTACTGCAAACATGTGAAGAACAAGGAAATTGCTTGAAGGAAGAAATTTTAAAATTGAATGATCAAGTTGAGGAAGGAAAAAGGGGTGAAGAAAGTATGAAGAAGCAATGCCAAAAATTAGAGGTTGAGGTAAACATTCTCACAGGTAAATTAGAAGAAAAGGATAAACTCTTGAGGTTTCAAGATAGTACTAAGATTCTGGACAATATTCTTAGTAATCAAAGATCTCCTGCTATTAAACTTGGTCTTGGTTTTCATGAAACTGTTAAAGGAGAATCTAGTACACAAAGAAGTGCTAAAGATTCAAAGGATGTAAAAGCAAAACCTGAAGTGTTGAAAGAAACTAAAGGTCAACCTACAATCATGAATTCTCAAAGAAAATCATTCAATAATATTGAATGCTTTAAATGTCATTATTATGGGCATGTTGCAGCAAATTGCAGAAGCAGATCATTTCAGTCACAATCAAACAGATTCTATTCAGAAAGGTACTATGGTTGCTTCAAGGGATATTGTTTCTCATGCAACAAGTATGGTCACAAAGCAGCTGATTGCAATAGAAGGAAGAACAGAGAAACACATTATGATTCTTATGCTTACTTTTCTGGTCATGTAAGATGTTATGCCTGTAACAAATATGGACATGTGGAAAAAGAATGCAGGATGAATAGATCTAAGAAATTGGACAATTTCCAGCCCACAATAAGAAGTTTCAAGCAAAGCTGGAGAAAGAAGGATGACCGGTCAGAAACTTAGGAATACTGACCCTACTGCAGTCATCAGCTTCTGAAGCTTACTTCTCTTAATGACTGCAGAAGTGATGTGAGATACATTATAGGGTTTTGTAATGTATCATCACAGGGGGAACAATGTATGATGATTCTCATGGTTGATTTGATTATTCTTGTTATATGTATTTCTGACAGAGCATCTGATATGAAGAAGACATGTACAAGAAGGACAAGTTCAGGGGGAGATGAAGGAATGTGAATATTTCTATGCTTCACTTTCCATACGCGGGTTCTATGAACAAAAGTCGCGAGTTCCAGCAGACACAGTCGCGTATTCATTAATGATATGAGAATTGGGATGACAGCTGAAGATCAGGAGCAGAGGTTCAGGGGGAGCATCAGTCTGACTGCTAATGATTGTAATGTTAGCATTATTCGGGTTATACTCATGCTAATGAAATGATACATGGTTTCTTATGTTGAAGATCATGGATGAGCCCGAATTGTTAGTTGATGAAGAGTATCTGTTGGATGAGATGGAAGTCTTATGATATGGACAGATCATGCAGAGTTTGTTGCTGATGACCTGCTGTTGAAGGTGTTCAGGTTGCACAAGCTAAGGAGGAGCCTTAGTCATATGGAAAGGATCTTTGGATGCACATTTTCAGGGGGAGCCCTAGCTTTGCTGAGTATAATGCATTGTTGGCATTATGATGGTTCTGATTTGTGATCTCTCTCTTGAGGTCTTTCTGGTATCGGTCATGAAAAGTCATATTTGTAAGTTGATGAAAAGGTCATGTTGAGACCCATGATGTGAAATTGTAATATTCAGTCATGTAAGGACTTGTCAAAATTTGTAAACCCACTTGGTTGGGTAACGGAGTCAAATTTGTAAACCCACTTGGTTGGGTAGTTGAGTTGAGATGTGTAAACCCACTTGGTTGGGTATTTGAGTCTCATATGTAAATCCACTTGGATGGATCTTTGATGTAAGTATGAGTCATTGGTGATAGGAAGGTCATAAAGTCATGTACTTCATTGAAAAATATGTTTGAATTTTCAGCATGAGCTCAGGGGGAGCTTCGTCACTTCAATGTACAACAGATCTGCAGAACGCTTCCTTCTACATGAGGAGAAAAACCTTGTGTTGGTTTTGATCCCCCCTTTGCCCTTGATGTCAAAGGGGGAGAGTGACATGGTGTTTGAATAAAGGAAAAGAATGGTGTCAAAGAATGGGGAGAGTGACATGGTGTCATTGTATTCTTAATGTATCTATCTGTTGTAGTGATCAAACACCATCGTGGGTGCCATCAAGTCCAAAGGGGGAGATTGTTGGCAATATGATGCAGAGTGTTGTCCTTGATGGCAACCCACTTGATAGAGTGTTGTCCTTGAATGGCAACCCACTTGATGAAGATGATGGCAACCTACTTGATGAAGTTGCACTTGATAGAATATGTCTTGATGAACTTGTTAAATGATTTAAATCTGATGTATCTACAGTGAGTACAGAAGGTAATGAAGAAAGGAATTCAGTATGTGCTAGATCTATGATGAAAAGAGTATGTCTCAAGGCATACGCGGATTTGTCTAGGAGAAGTCGCGTATGCACGCGGTAAATAACGTGCCAAGTCGCGTATGGGCAAAAGCGCTCATAAAGAACAAAACTAGGGGTAACCACCATGGTATTGACCCATTGTATTGAGTAATGATTCGTCTATGTGACCCCGTCCAGGAATACCATCGGAAGTAATGTGGTTTTGGCTCATGGTATTGAAAAGGGTAAACCTATATAAGGAGAAGAAATTCATTTTGCAAAAGATGAGCGGGGGTGCAAGAAGTCTGAACTTGAATGAATACTTCTCTCTGAAGTATATCTGAATGGAAAGGGTTACAGTTGAATGATAGATCTGAATGCATGATGCACCAATGAAGAAAATGATGAAGAAGGGTATCTAGATCTGAAATGTATTTGTACTTACTAGAACTGTTTATGGAATGATTAGATCTGAGATGAGGCGAACATCTGTCTGAAGTAAAGGGTAAAACCTGTGTGATGTATCTGTTCTGAAGAATTGCAATGACCTAAATGTCTGAAGAACCATACGCTAGTTCGCCACAGAGGAAGCGCGCATATACGCGGGTTTGCTGAAGAGAAAGCGCGTATGGGCAGAGAAATTAGTTCTATAATTTGTACAGAAGTATACGCGGGATTGTATGGTCGAAGGCGCGTATATACGCGGGATCAGTGAAAGGAAAGCGCGTATGAAAACTAGGGTTTTGCTGAAGTATGAAGTATGAAGTCTCTGATTTGTTCTGCTGTGTTATAGCTATCTGTTGATGATGTTTGACTGTGCTTAAATGTATGGAGTGGGTCCAGTCTGAAAATATGATGAAAAGTGGCCTACAAGTTGTGCTCTATTGAAGTTGTTGGATCCAGTGTGAAAATTGATGAAACATGGTCCAAAGAGGTGCTGAGGGTTGTAGCCTTTAGTCAGGGGGTTGTAGCTCCCTTCCAGGAGAGGCTGGTAAACGAGACCAGGGGGTTGGTGCTCCCTTCCAGGAGAGGCTGGTAAACGAGAGCAGGGGGTTGGTGCTCCCTTCCAGGAGAGGCTGGTAAACGAGCGCAGGTGGGTGCCTCCGTGCTGGTAGGAGTCTGCACCAGCACATATGTTGTAAGATGTTTTCTCTATAATAAAATATTGAAGGCTGAGCAACGGCAGCGGTGGTTTTCTCCCGACTTGGGTTTCCACCTAAAATCTTGGTGTTCATGTGTGATGCTTTGTGTGATGGTTTATTCTGTTCTTATTGCACATGTTTACTATTTATTGAACATTTGATGAATGAATGATGGAATGATATAAGTGAATAATTAATGACATAATTAGATCTCTGTGTATATGCGAGTTTCATAAAGGGTATCCGCGTATATACGCGAGTCTGTATCAGGAAAGTAGCGTATGGGTTTTAGAAGCAAGAAAAAGTAAAAGTTTTGAATATGCAGTAAATACTGATTCACCCCCGCCCTCTCAGTATTTTTCCCAACAATTGGTATCAGAGGAGGTCCTTCTGCAGAAGCTTGATCGCTTGAAGGAGATCCGTCGCAATGGGAAGTCATGAAGGAGTAATGTCTATAAAGCCACCTCTATTGAATGGAAGTAATCTAATATTCTGGAAGGTGCGAACAAAAGCATATTTACAAAGTCTTGGTGCAGAAGTGTGGGCAATCGTGGAAGAAGGGTATCCGTATCCGGCAAGTATTCCTACTGATGCAGCAGAAAGGAAGAAATATGAAATCAATGCCAAAGCAGTTAATGTTTTATTGGGAAGCATGTCTGAACCAGAATTTTCCAAAGTGATGCAGCTAAATTCAGCAAAATAAATATGGGACAAGATCATTCTAAGCTATGAAGGAGATACAAAGGTAAAAAATGCAAAACTCCAGACTCTTAGAATTGAATATGAAAATTTAAGGATGCATAGTGATGAGAGTATTGCCAATTTCTTTTTACGACTAGATGATATTGTAAATCGTATGAGAAATTTGGGTGAAACTATAACTGATACTACTCTGGTAGAAAAAGTCTTAAGATCTTTGACTTCAAAATTTGAATCTAAAGTATCTGCTATTGAAGAAAGGCAAGATCTGCAAACTCTTACTATTGTTCAACTACATGGTATCCTGACTGCCTATGAAATGAGACAAGGAGCTCCCTCTCAAAGAAAAGAAGCTGATTTTAAGGCGTGTGCAAGAGGAAAAGAAAAGGAAGATGTCAAGGAATCAAATTATATATCAGAAGAAGAAGAGGCAAATTTTGTAAGAAAACTCCAACTAGGAACTGGAAGATTCAAAGGTAAGCTCCCCTTCAAGTGTTTTGAGTGTGGAAGAGTTCGTCATTATGCTGCTAGATGTCCTTATAGAG
Source organism: Pinus albicaulis (assembly GCA_034641835.2). Classification (NCBI taxonomy): domain Eukaryota; kingdom Viridiplantae; phylum Streptophyta; class Pinopsida; order Pinales; family Pinaceae; genus Pinus; species Pinus albicaulis. The sequence continues at coordinate 1,065,737,213 of CM076570.1, forward strand.
AAAATCATGAAAAAGGAAAGAGTTATTATGAAAATAAAGATAATGATGAAGTATCTAATGAAGATGAAGAAGATTCTGACAAAGATCTGCTAGCGCTCATGGCAAAGAAGCAAAAGAAGAAGACTACTCAAAATGAGACATCTCAGAAAACATGTGCGGCAGAAAATAAAGAAGATAAAACAGATACTGATTGTTGTTCTTGTGATTCATCTTCTTGTGCATCTAATAGTGAAATAAATGTTATGGATCTAGAAGAAGCTCTCAAGAATAAAGTTGAAGAACAACAAAGAGCATCTAATAAGCAAGAAGTTATCTACAATGAGATGATCGCTCAAATGAAAGGACGGATAGAAATACTGAATGAACAGGTAGACAAATATCAAAAGTTCAATGCTTATGCATCCAATCAAATTAAAAGACTAGAAGCAGAAATCGACGATCTAAATGCAGATCTTGAAAAATCAAACAAGAAGAATGAAGGACTTGAAGCTGGAATCATCTCTTTGCAAGCAGATCTTGAAGCATCAAGTAAGAAGAATGAGGAACCTCTACAATCATTTGAAAAGGAAGCTCTTGAAGAAGAAATCATCTCCCTCAAAGAAGATCTGGAAAAATCAAATAAGAAGAATGAAGAACTGCTGCAAACATGTCAAGAACAAGAAAATTGCTTGAAGGAAGAAATTTTAAAATTGAATGATCAAGTTGAAGAAGGAAAAAGGGGTGAAGAAAGTATGAAGAAGCAATGCCAAAAATTGGAGGTTGAGGTAAACATTCTCATAGGTAAATTAGAACAAAAGGATAAACTCTTGAGGTTTCAAGATAGTACTAAGATTCTGGACAATATTCTTAGTAATCAAAGATCTCCTGCTATTAAACTTGGTCTTGGTTTTCATGAAACTGTTAAAGGAGAATCTAGTACACAAAGAAGTGCTAAAGATTCAAAGGATGTAAAAGCAAAACCTGAAGTGTTGAAAGAAACTAAAGGTCAACCTACAATCATGAATTCTCAAAGAAAATCATTCAATAATATTGAATGCTTTAAATGTCATTATTATGGGCATGTTGCAGCAAATTGCAGAAGCAGATCATTTCAGTCACAATCAAATAGATTCTATTCAGAAAGGTACTTTGGTTGCTTCAAGGGATATTGTTTCTCTTGCAACAAGTATGGTCACAAAGCAGCTGATTGCAATAGAAGGAAGAAAAGAGAAACACATTATGATTCTTATGCTTACTTTTCTGGTCATGCAAGATGTTATGCCTGTAACAGATATGGACATGTGGAAAAAGAATGCAGGATGAATATATCTCAGAAATTGGACAATTTCCAGCCCACAATAAGAAGTTTCAAGCAAAGCTGGAGAAAGAAGGAGTACCGGTCAGAAACATAGGGAATGATGACCCTACTGCAGTCAACCGCTTCTAAATCTTACTTCTCTGAATGATTGCAGAAGTGATGTGAGATACATTATAGGGATTAGTAATGTATCGTCACAGGGGGAGCAACGGTTGATGATTCTCATGGTTGTTTTGATTATTCCTGCAGCTGGTTATATGTATTTCTTGAGCATCTAATATGAAGAAAACGGTACGGGGAAGGACAAGTTCGGGGGTAGATGAAGGAATGTGAAAATTTCTATGCTTCACTTTCCATACGTGGGTTAGATGAACAAAAGTTGCGTATACACGCGAGTTTCAGCAGACACAGTCACGTATGCATTGATGATAAGAGAATTTATATGATAGCTGAAGATCTGGAGCAGAGGTTCAGGGGGAGCATCAATCTGACTGCTAATGATTGTACTGTTAGCATTATTCTGGTTATACTCATGCTAATGAAATGATACATGGTTTCTTATGTTGAAGATTATGGATGAGTCCTATTTGCTTCTTGATGAAGAGTATCTGTTGGATGAGATGGAAGTCTTATGATTCAAAGATATGGACAGATCATGCAGAGTTTGTTGCTGATGACTTGCTGTTGAAGGTGTTCAGGTTGCACAAGCTAAGGAGGAGCCTTAGTCATATGGAAAGGATGTTTGGATGCACATTTTCAGGGGGAGCATTAGCCTTGCTGAGTATAATGCATTGTTGGCATTATGATGGTTCTGATATATGATCTCTCTTGAGGTCTTTCTGGTATTGATCATGAAAAATCATGTTTGTAATTTGATGAAAAGGTCATGTTGAGACCCATAATGTAAAATTGTAATATTCAGTCATGTAAGGACTTGTCAAAATTTGTAAACCCACTTGGTTGGGTAGCTGAGTCACATTTGTAAACCCACTTGGTTGGGTAGTTGAGTTGAGATGTGTAAACCCACTTGGTTGGGTATTTGAGTCTCATATGTAAATCCACTTGGATGGATCTTTGATGTAAGTATGAGTCATGGTGATAGGAAGGTCATAAAGTCATGTACTTCATTGAAAAATATGTTTTAATTTTCAGCATAGTCGGGGGAGCTTAGTCCCCTTGATGTACAACGGTCTGAGAACGCTTCCTTCTACATGAGGAGAAAAACCTTGTGTTGGTTTTGATCCCCACCTTTTCCCTTGATGTCAAAGGGAGAGTGACATGGTGTTTGAATAAAAGGAGAAGAATGGTGTCAAAGAATGGGGGAGAGTGACATGGTGTCATTTGTATTCTTAATGTATCTATTTGTTGTGGTGATCAAACACATTGTGGTTGCCATCAAGTCCAAAGGGGGAGATTTTTGGCAATATGATGCAGAGTGTTGTCCTTGATGGCAACCCACCTTGATGAAGATGATGACAACTTACTTGATGAAGTTGTACTTGATAGAATATGTTCTTAATGAAGTAAATCTGATGTATCTACAGTGAGTACAGAAGGCAGTGAAGAAAGGAATTCAGTTTGTGCTAAATCCATGGTGAAAGAGTATGTCTCAAGGCATACGCGGATCTGTCTCATAGAAGTCGCGTATGCACGCGGAAAAGAACGTACCAAGTCGCGTATGGGCTAAAGCGCTCTAAAAGTACAAAACCAGGGGTAACCACCATGGTATTGACCCATTGTATTGGGTAATGATCCGCCTAATTGACCCCGTCCAGGAATACCATCGGAAGTAATGTGGTTTTGGCTCATGGTATTGAAAAAGGGTAAACCTATATAAGGAGAAGAAATTCATTTCGCAAAAGATGAGCGGGGGTGCAAGAAGTCTGAACTTGAATGAATACTTCTCTCTGAAGTATATCTGAATGGAAAGGGTTACAGTTGAATGATAGATTTGAATGCATGATGCACCAATGAAAAAAATGATGAAGAAGGGTATCTAGATCTGAAATGTATTTGTACTTACTAGAACTGTTTATGGAATGATTAGTTCTGAGATGAGGCGAACATCTGTCTGAAGTAAAGGGTAAAATATGTGTGATGTATCTATTCTGAAGAATTGCAATGACCTAAATGTATGAAGAACCATACGCTAGTTCGCCGCAGAGGAAGCGCATATATACGCGGGTTTGCTGAAGAGAAAGTGCGTATGGGCAGAGAAACTAGTTCTATAATTTGTACAGAAGTATACGCAGGATTGTATGGTCGAAGGCGCGTATATATGCGGGATCAGTGAAAGGAAAGCGCGTATGAAAACTAGGGTTTTGCTGAAGTATGAAGTATGAAGTCTCTGATCTATTCTGCTGTGTTATAGCTATCTGTTGATGATGTTTGACTGTGCTTAAATATATGGAGTGGGTCCAGTCTGAAAATATGATGAAAAGTGGCCTACAAGTTGTGCTCTATTGAAGTTGTTGGATCCAGTGTGAAAATTGATGAAACGTGGTCCAAAGAGGTGCTGAGGGTTGTAGCCTTCAGTCAAGGGGTTGTAGCTCCCTTCCAGGAGAGGCTGGTAAACGAGAGCAGGGGGCTGGTGCTCCCTTCCAGGAGAGGTTGGTAAACGAGAGCAGGGGGTTGGTGCTCCCTTCTAGGAGAGGCTGGTAAACGAGCGCAGGTGGGTGCCTGCGTGCTGGTCAAGTCTGCGCCAGCTCATATGTTGTAAGATGTTTTCTCTATAATAAAATATTGAAGGCTGAGCAACTGCAGCGGTGGTTTTCTCCCGACTTGGGTTTCCACCTAAAATCCTGGTGTTCATGTGTGATGCTTTGTGTGATGGTTTGTTCTGTTCTTACTGCACATGTTTACTGTTTATTGAACATACGATGAATGAATGATGGAATGATATAAGTAAAGAACTAATGACATAATTAGATCTCTGTGTGTATTTGCGAGTATTGATAAAGGGTATACGTATATAAGGAGAAGATGTATCGGGAAAGTAGCGTATGGGTTTAGAAGCAAGAAAAAGTAAAAGTTTTGAATATGCGGTAAATGCGATTCACCCCCCCCCCCCCCCTCTCAGTATTTTTCCCAACATAGTGCCTAGAAGTTTGACTCAGCCATGAGTTTTTCTAATACCTGCCCTTTGATTAGTTTGGTGGGCCTGATTTCTAAGTCATATTTAAGAATAGTAGCAATCCATTTTCCCCTTTTACCATCAGGGTCTTGACTTAGAATATCCTTGAAAACAGTATGTGGTACAAAAGCAATGATGTGAGAATATAAAATGTAAACTCTAAAGTCTTTCAATGCTTTTACCAATGCTAAGGCTTGTTTCTCCATGATGTTACATTTGAGTGGAGCATCTCTTAAGGCCCTACTAAAAAATGATATTGGTTGTTCCTGCCCCATGTTATTCTTTTAAAGTAATACTGCAGCTACTGTATGTTCAGATGCAAAAGAAAAGATATAAAAATCTTTGGTGAAATCAAGATTAATAAGAACCGGTGTTTGAGTAAGAGCTTGTTTAACCAGTTCAAATGATTGTTTAGCTTGTATTGACCATTTAACACCTATTTCTTTCTTAAGAATGTTGGTGATATTCCTTAATAGCTCAGCAAGATTGGGGATGAACCTCCTCAAAAAATTTATCTTCCCAATGAAAGATTGTAATTCTTTGAAGCTTCTAGGAGGTTGATTTTCAGTATGTCATCAATCATTTTAGGGTCTAATTTGATTCCCTCTTCAGAAATTATGTGGCCAAGAAGCTTTCCTTCTTGGATACCAAAGAGTCTCTTCTTGGGATTCAAAGATAAGCCATATTTCCTACATTTCTCAAAAAATTTTCTTAAATGAATTAAGTGTTCTTCATCAGTTTTAGAGAAAGCAGTAATGTCATCAAGGTAAATGATTATAAAATATCCAATATCTTTTGAGAAGGCTATGTCCATGGCCCTTTGGATATTGGCCCATGCATTCATCAAACCAAATAGAATTTTTACATACATAAAAGTACCCCAAGGTGTAGTAAAATCAGTTTTGTGTTGATCACCTGGGAGCACTAACAACTGATTGTAACCTGAGAACCCATCCAACAGTGATATTCTTTTAGACCCAACTACCCTTTGAATTATATGATCTATCTTTGGTAAAGGGTAGTTATCTTTTAGGGAGGCTCTATTCAGATTTCTAAAGCTAATGCAGAGCCTGATTTCTCCTGTCTTCTTCCTAATAGATACTAAATTTGACACCCATTCTGAATATTTGAGGGATACTATAATCCCAGTATCATACATTTTCCTAATCTCTTTCTCAACTAAAGGCAATAAAACAGGGTTTATCCTTCTTAGTTTTTGTTTGAAAGGTTTCTGATTTTCCTTAAGAGGAATTTTGTGTTGAATGATGCTGGTATCATAAAATTTCAGGATCCTTGTATCCCCAAGCAAGCACATCTCTAAATTCTTTGAAAAGCTCTATGTATTGAAATTTTATATGAGCTGGGAGAGTGCTGGATAACTTGATCATTTTGGGTTCTGCTAGGCTACCTATGTTATGTTCTTCTACATTTGTTTCCATAGGCTCCATTCTTGGTTCTTTGGCTACATCATTCAAATCAAAAAGGTGTTCTAATGGTGTAAGACCTCTAGGAATTGTATCATTTTTGCATTGTAAAAATTCTAGGTATTTTTGGTTTGTATTGTCAACTATTTCTGCTCCAAAAATATTTTCATATTGATTTATATCAGTAGAATATAGCAACTCTGTTTCTGGGATTTGTTCATAATTTAGATAGTTTTCTTCATGGCTAGTTTCTAATGCTGATATGGAAAAATCATTCTTTGATCATAGGAAAACATCTATGTGTTTTTCATTTTCGAACACTTGCCAGTGGTCTTCATTGTTAGGTACTACAGGCCTACTTTTTACCTTTACATTGAATTGTTCATTTATCTGTGGTATTTGGCAATTACTGACAGTGAAGGCAAGTTCATTTGCTGGATGATTTTGGGCTCTTGGTATGAAAATGAGTTCATATTTTTCAAAAGTTTTTAGGAGATCAAGGGCAGCATTTCGATATTCTCTGAGTCTTGGGTTTTTAGCTAAATATTATCCTTTTATTTTTCTAGTGATTAGTTCAAAATCTTCTTGGACTGATATTTTCTTGGCTTCTAATTCTTTAAGAAAATCTAAGCCAAGGAGGAGGGCTTCATATTCAGCAATTTTGTTGGTGCATGAAAATTCTAATTTATAAGCATATACTTGATTTGTATTATGTATCCATACACCTACCCCTGCACTTGTTTTGCTGCAAGAACCATCAAAGTTCATTCTCCAAAGTATTTCTACGTCATTTTCATTTTCTTGCTGTTGTTGTAAACTGCTGATGTTTGAGCTGTTTTGTATTTGAGTTGAGGGAAGATTTGATTGATCTGGTAAATTGATCTCCTCTTTATTTTCCTTTTCTTATTGACTGATTTCATCTTCATTACACAAGATAAAATAATCTAAGCTTGAATGGATGGAATATATTGGAGAGTTGTTTGGTTTATCTATGTTTCTCACCATGTATTTCATGTGGGATTCCCTGTATAATCTTCTGTTTTGGCTAAACACTGGGATGGTGGCATAAGACATGTCCATTTGAAGGCTCCCCTGAAGTTTGGCTCCCCATGATCTTGATAAAATCATTCCATACTTTGGGGGAATGTCAGCTACTACTATGTCCATTACTAGACTCTTGGCAGGGATTTGAGATAAGTTAACACATAAATCCTTAATTAAACCCAAGCATTTGACTCTGCTTGAATCAAAGGAGTACAAGTCCTTATAGGGTTTAGTAGTTTCTAAGACTAATATTTCCATTAATACTTTGGGCATAAGGTTATGTGAAGCTCCAGAGTCTAACATGGCATTGTGCAACATCTTATCATGTACATTCAGACTGACATAGAAGGGAGGGGCAGCCCGTTCTTGGTATTTTCCTTCAGCATTAGGACCAAACAACAACTATGGTTTATCATTTGTAAAGTTCAAAGTATCAGTATCACTTCCTAAATACAAAGCTTTCAAAACTTGATTTCTGTACAGTTCCTGGGTTACTAGTTCAGCTAGGGGTATAGTAATTTTTATCTTGGGAATTTCTCCCTCAAGGCTGACAGGAACTATTGTTTTTGTCATATTTACATCTGTTTTATCATTTATATTCCTTTTAGCAATTATGATTTGCTAAAATTTGTTTGGATTTTTATTAGGGATAGTTTTGTTAGGGCCAGTAGCAGAAGTGCTTGGGTAGCTTTGTTCAACACTTTGTTGGTTGTTTTTGTCTGTATCTGAATCTATTTTCTTGGCCAAAGTGTTGGTATTATTTGTTGTTTTCTTAGGCTGATTTTCTGATTTTTTTATAACAGTAGTGCTAGCATTTTTATCATTTGAAATCTCTGGGTTCCCTTTGCTTCTTAGATCATATTGTTTGTGTACCTCCATGATTGCATTTTCAAACCCCAATCTATAATCTTCAGAATCCTCATAATTGTTTTCAGTTTGTTCTGAGGAGAAGAATCCTTGTTCTTATTCAGTGAGGAAAACATCATATCCATTGTCTGATCCTATCAATTTTACATGATTTTCTTCCAACCTTTCAATCTCCCTTTCTTCCTCTTGATCTAGATATTTTTGTTGGAAGGGAGGTCTAATTTGTTGGTCATTATCTCTTTTCCTATCTTGATTGGTTTCTCTTCTAAAATTTTGATTTCTATTTCATTTTTGGGGGTTGCTTTTATTTTCTCTTGCTAGCACTCTATCATTTAAATTTATCTTTTCAAGCATTATCTCCATTACCCTCACTAGGTTGTCAATTTTGGCATCAAATGATGATGAGGTTGATGCTACTATTTCATATTTATATGTGATTCTCTTCTTTATTTTCAACCTAGCTCTTTTCTCTATCAGATTTTCTTCCACACTCAAGGCTCCCCTTTCCATATCTTCTAAGGTCAAGGGGTCTCTTTCTCTTAGCTAATAGGCCATATCAGGATCAAAGCCTTCTAGCAATTTAGCTAAGGCTAAGCGTAGTGGAGGTTTCATGTTTGGGTGAAATGCATTGTAAACACTACTGAATCTAGTGCAGTAATCTTGGACACTTTCCCTAGGTTTTCTCTTAAGTTTGTTGTAATCTAAAAGTATTTGAAGAGGGTTCCTTTTAATTTCCCATTTTCTTATGAATATTTGATGTAAAGAAGGGAGATCGTTTATGTTATTAGGAGTTAAGTTTTTGAACCATTTTTTCACTTCTCCTCCTAAACTTTGGGCAAAGATTCTCATATTTATGGTCTCATCTTCTATTTCCATGTAATCAAATGCATCTTCCATCCTATCTACATGTTGTTGAGCAGTGGTAGATTATTTTCCAGTGAAATGGGGAATTTTAGATTGATAATCATTTGGTAAGGGAACCATAGGTTGTGCTAACACGAGAAGGGCGTACCATGCTGCCATGGCTGGACAGAAAGGTGGATTTACAGGAGGTGGGTTGAAAAGAGGAAAAATGGGCTGAAATGGAGTGTTTTGAACAGTGGTATTATGGATGGGAGTGGAAGAAACACTTGGGCCAGCAAACTGGTTTTGAGTAGATTTTTTATGGAAGAGGCTGAAGTGATGGAGAAGCTGGGAATCTGGAGGAGTGGAAGGTGAGGCTTCTCTACTAAAGCTCTGTTGTAAATCTGTGGTTTCAAAATCAATTTGGTTTATGTCACTTTGAGACCTGGTTATAAATATGTTCTTTGTATGAGGTAAGTCAAAATGTGAATCCTTCAAGACCGTGAGATTTTAGGGACAGATATTGTTCTTGTGATGGTCCTATCAGTAGCTAACTTTCCAGATCTAGAAGTCTGCCAGAGAATTATTTCAGGATTTTCAACTATAGTAGGAGGATTAGGGTCTGGATGAGATCTAGTGTAGATCCTATGTGAAGCTAGACTCTTATTTCAAAAATGAGAGAGGCTGAAGTTTTCAAGGACAGTTTTTTTTTTAAGTTTTTCCTCTCATAGTGTTTTATCTAGTATGGGACTAGGTTTTTGAATTTCCTCAAGGCTGGTTAACACAGTCCTAAAGAAATCTGAAGTCACAGAAAAGTGTTAGGCCTACTGGGGCAAGTGGAATCACCAGGTGGAAATTTTTTAGCTTTTGTGAAGGTAAAATGTTTGATGGTTCCACCACCATGATTATTATGAAGACAATCTGAGATAATTTTGGATTTTTAAGTTTCTTTTGTGATTTTATGGTTCAAATTTTCCTATACCTGATTCAACACTTAGCTAAGGTGTTAAAAAAAACAAAGTCTACTCTATGGCTTACTAACTAATTTTCGTAGGAAATTGAAGGGCTAATGAGCCTACAAACGTTTTCTAGACTATTATGTACTCAGAAGGTCCCACCGTGATCACCAGTATGTTGTAGTGGCGATGAGGTGGCAGATAAAGTGATCAGATAGTATCAGTTAAGGGTATGTGGGTCTTCTGAGGGATGTTTATGTATGAATATGTTTTTATAAGGTCCCACCGTGATCGCCAGTATGTTGGAGTCCTATGTTTTGGCAGATTGGTAAACCAAAAGACAAAGGCAACATAAAAACCAATCTTTAGAGTTCCAAGATCTAGTCGTCCTGTTCTCTAAGAGGGATCTCTCAATTTGTTTGCAAAGATATGTCTTGTTTGCTTTTAAGGGTTGATTTTAGGCTAGTTATTAAGTGCAAGTTGTTTGTTAGTTAGTTTGTTTGGTTGAGTTGGCTTGGCTGGACATGAAATATCTATGCAGCATAGATAGAAAGGGGAAGTGCCATATTCATTGGGAAATGGAGTCAAGAAGAAGTTTGTAACAAACCCATCAATCGATATGGGATATTAGAGGGAAAATCTAACTTGGCTTGTGGATTCTTTGGTTTTTGTGAGTGAGATGGACATTAATTATTTTAGAAAGAGAAGTTAGATTCTCAACAAAGGGACTTAAAACATCATCTGAACAGAAAGAAGTATTTCATAGACAGGGCTAACCATAAATTCTACAAACCACACTACAGCAAATAATGACTTCAAGACAAAATTTTCAAATAAAATCTATGAGTCGAGGAACGCTCTATTTCATCCAAGATTTTACTTCAAAGGAATTTAGAAAACATGAAAATTTCACAGATAATTGTATTCATAGAAGAGGGAACGCCTAAACATCTTTGATTATAGCTATAAAGACCTTTCAAAAAATTATCTAAGCAAGAACAAAGGGCATGATCAAAACACACCTCTTTGGAAAATTGTAAACAATGGTACTTCAAAGGGAGACTTCAAAAACAGTTTTTAAGTGGCAACAAGTAAGCAGGGAGAACCATAAATCATTCTTGGAATCAACTGTTTGAAATATTTCAGAAATGAAAAAGCATAAGGGTTCAAGAGAATGTTTAAAAACTCTAAAAGTCCTCAGCAAAAGAAAACATAAAACAATGAAGAGTAAACAGGTCTAAGGTGATTCTAGGAGATATTTCTTAGCCTATACTTTTTACTCTACTGTAGTAAGAATTTATGAAACGTAATGGAAACTACGAAAAACAATAACAGATCAAAATACATCACCAATAGCCATGCTCAAGGATCCAACGATAGAGCCTTCTCATGAACAAGCATGTCAAAACATCATCAATCTTCCAAGACTTCAATTTCTTCTTAATCTTCAGACAAACTATGTATTACTTCAAAGAGTCCCAATGCCAACAACCAATGACCAACCAACCATTCACAATGTGCTCCTCAAGGAGTTTTTATAAGAAAATGAGGAGGTGGAAGAGTTCTAGGGTTTGAGTGTCATTAATTTCATAGTAAATGCAATTCCTAGCCTTAAAAACCATACAAGGCATAAGGTAGGAATGCTTTCAATTACAACTCTATTTTATTAACTTTGTTTTTACTTTTTAGGATAAGTAGGTGAAAATATTTACCTTTAGGCCTTTTCTTATCTTTAACATAACTTTGCTGATATTTTAAAATGTTCTCCTTTATTTGTAATAACTGTTTGTTGCCTTTTGTATTAATATCTCTGACTGGGCCTTAACTGTGTATTCCTTTTGAGGTAGAAAGGATGCAGGTGGAAAATTTAGTAGCTAGGGGATTCAATTAGCCCCTCTGATGTGGCACCTAAGCTTGTCTTTATTGATCTGTTATTTCTGATACCTTTGTCACTGATTTAGGCTTTTTGATTAAACTTTAAGCCTTTACTTAAATTATCTTCGAATTTGTTGACTGTGCTTTATCTGTTTAATCTGTGGATTAGGCTTTTGATTTTCGAATTTATGCCTTAATCCCTTTGAAATGTGATTAGAACCTTTAATCCTTCAATTATGCTTTGATTTTTCATCTTCGATACTGATACACTTTAATCAATTGATGCTTACTGTGTTTTTGTTGTTTTCAGGTGCGCAGCTGGAGAATTTGGTTGATGGGCCGATAATCATGACATATCAACCTTAAACATGAAATTAATCTCCTTAAATTCCTTTTTTCTTTTATCTTGGGCCACGAGGATCATCATCCTCAACCCATGCCACTGTGACTGGCTATGGGAGGGTTTTATCACTAAAAATCATTAAACCTGCACAAAAAAACGAAACGTTATAAAAACCTGCAAATATTTGGTTTGAAACTGCTTCAAAGGGCTTGGAATGGAGGCGGAGTAGCAATTGCAGAGAATGGTGGATGCAATAGAAGTGGAAAACCATGGTGGAAGATGAACCAGTGTTTTTAAATTAGAAATATGGCATGGAAAGGATAAGCGGTTTTGGAAAACTATTGATTTTTTTTGGGTAGCGATTAGTCGGTAAGCGGTAATTGGTGTTTGTAACACAATTCCACAGATTGAACGACGCGTGTCCTTTTGGAAACTGCCAGTATCACGCGAAAATTTCACTGAGGAAAGGGGGGGGCAAAATTTTCGCGATATGGCGCGCTGGCCGTTGGATTTGAAGCTGCAGATCCAACGGTGGAGGTGGAGTGTGATGGATGAAGAGTTACGGGGTCAAAGATAGGTGGGGTCCATAGGTTACACAGTCTCTTTTGTTGCGAAGCAAAAATTTATCGGGTGGGTAGAGTGAAACAAATTAAGTGCGAGCCATTTGATGAGTTGATTTGGACAGTCAAGATTGATCTTAGCGAAAACGAGGAATGAGGTTTTGAGAAAGAGGAGGCCTGATGACCGTTGATCTATCCAAATCAACAGTCCAAGATGGACGATGGGTTTTTAAATGGTGAAGGGAAAATATAAAAGAAAAAGGGATCGGGGAGAAAAGGAAAGGGCTTAGCATCGAGTGCAGAGACAGGTCCCATAGAGAGATAAAGTGACCAGGGGCGGTGGTGAAGGGGGCTAGGGCTTTGAGCGCTTGGTTTTAGCACTAGGGTTTTATGGAGAATAAGGGCTGAGGGCTAAGCTGAAAGGTGCTTAAGCCCTGTCTGTTGAAAAATGAGCTTTTTAGGCTAAAAATTGGGTTTTTGGCCTAATTAGGGGTCCTGATAGGAGGAAAAGGGAGTTTTAAAACTTAATAAAAGGGGATTTGTTAGTTTTAAAGGGATTTTCATAAGGAATAAAGGGAAATTAGGTTTTTTAAGAAGAGGAAGTGGTGTTAGGATATATGAAAGAATGAGTGGAAAGAGGGGAATTTGAGGGAGGGAAATGGTGGAAATGGGGAACATGGAAGCCAGTTTTCTTGCATAACAGCAGGGTCTTTGATGATATATGATGAAAACAGTAGTGAAGATTATTTTATAAGGATAGAAAAGACCATAAAGCTTCAAGAACTAACATTTTTTCATAAAAATTTTTTTTGAAGGCTTGAAGACTTGTTTTAGCCATCATTAGGTAAAAATTGGATTTATAGATGGCTAACACCTGCCTCGTCAATCAATAAAATGAGTTGGTCACCCAACTCCATCTTGTATCTAGCATCACTAAGACGTCGACTGCAGACTGGCGCACCAACAGGAGCAGGTCTTTGATCTACACCGGTCTCCTGATCCTCGGCAATATCTGGCATACACTCATCCTCATCAGGATCCACAACTGGTTCAGGTGGTGGTGGTGGCATCTCCTCACCATCAAAAGAGCCAATTTCTATAATATATATACAAGTACACAACAATAATTAGATAATTTAATTACACAATTTAATTAAAGAAAGTTAAATAACATGTTAGAATAAATTTAAATGAAACAGTAATATTACCTCTATCATCTGGTGGATCATCGACTGTGAAGAGGATGTTGGCACACCCTTGCCAATCCAACCCCACATAAGGACAAGGGACCATAATGAAGGGATGCTCAAAAACACTGGCTAGCAACCCCAGTGCATCATCTGATATCCTTGCTGGAAGCAGAGTCTCCCTTTTGGGCATCATATGCCCCCACATGTGCATACGTGCCTCAGTAATTGGCCTACGACGCTGCCGAAGAAAATAAGGCCTCATCTATGGAAACCTCTCAAAAAATATACAAAAAATCTCTGAAGAAAAAGGGAAGTTGACCCTCCCATGTGCATGAGCACGACATCTATCTAATGTTATACAAAACTACCGCAAAAAAATGGCAGACCACCTGACAAGTGGTGGTTGTTGTAGTAAAGAATCAATGTAATATAAAAGTTGGAAAATAATGTGTTTTCCATCACTGGTGTTATGCGAAATGGTCAAAACGATAAGTGAGAGACACTAGACCTCCTCACAACCAAATGCACCACTACATAACTGACCTCCGGAGACCTGAAAATATGAAGGAGATAATATATCTACTCCAATGTATCTCTGGGAGTAAACTAACTGGCTCCCTGCTAGACAGCTAGCTGGAACTTCGGGAACGAGGGAAAATCCACCCCTCTCCTTGAAAGCCCTATAATAAAATATGCATCCTCCTCAGTAGGCTTGTACCACTGGTTGATACCAACTTGAAAAGCTTGTTGCTAGGCATTCCACCTTCGGATAATATGTCTCCAAAAACCACTATGGGAATTTAGGGAAGTAGCCTCCTCATATAACTTGAGGAGGCCTGCCTTCCTTAGGAGCCCCTGCATCACTATTGTAATAGGGCGAGGCTACGCATCTCTCTCCCTCTCTCTTGCCTCCCACAGGCAAACCATGTTATATTGTTCTGCCTGTTGTTGTTGTTGTTGCTCCTCTTCTCTCCTTTCACATCTCTGAATGATTGATATATTAAAGAATTTTTTTTAATTAAATGACACATGTATTTACAAATATACGTATACAAATATTTTTTTAAAAGTAAATAAAACAAGAGACAATGCACCAAAAACATAGTCACGCACCGGTCATGGTGCATCCTTCCATAGAGACGCACCGGCAACGGTGCACCTAATGATATCCAACGCACTGAGAGCAATGCTCCAGAAAATATTTTTAGCGCACCGTTCACTACATGCGGTGTTAGGAGGCCAGTGTGTTGACTTCACTATATGGCTTAAGGCTTATAGCTAAGTCAGCACACTGCCCTCCAACCACCGTATATAGTCATCAGTGCGGTATTTTAAGAGGCCACATCATTGACATTTAAAATAACACAGTGCACCTTTGGTATCCACCCTGGAACTGGTGCAGATACCCTTAGCACCGGCTTACTAGCTCGAACCATTGACAATGTTGAATTGTGGTTCCGTGCACTGAAAACCTTACGCACCCCGGGGCAGATAATTCCGTCAACGCACCGAGTGGCCGCATAACACCATTGTCAATGGTGCGACCTAGTAAACGACTGCACTACACATTTTAAATTTTTTAAAATAGCATGTGCCTTGAGGTACCACCCTAGAACCAGTTCAAATACCATCAGCACTGGGTGCAGTGCGGCCTGTAAATTTACAGGCAACACCACAAACCGGTGCGAGCCAAACAACTTGAACGCATCGCGCGACATTTTTTTTTTTTAAATGGTTAATTTTATGGTTTTTTAAAATTCTAATACGCCAAAAGGTTTAATTATGGAAAAACAAGAAAATTACTTGTACATTTACCTGTCAAGGAGGCATATTGGCTGTACAATTTGTAAAATAAAATTTGTCCACTGTTTTATAAAATTCAAGCTGGAGATTGGTGGCAATGCACAGAAGCAGTTCATGCAATAAGTGCAATGGGAGCATAGATGTCAGTGCGGCTCAAGCAAGGATAACTTGCAATGATGCTTGAGAGATATGTAGCACCGACAAAAGTGAAAAATGTGGTTTTCTAGTCGTAATTTTTTTTTATTTAACCTTGCTCCGATGCGCAAGGTTTTTATTGGAGTACCGGTACATTTTCGATAGTCCACCTCGGGCGCTTTCTATTTTCGCGCACTTTAAGGAGGAAATGGGGTGGCATACCTATAATGCACTGGTGCTCTACAATAATGAGTTACCAGGAACGGTGTTCGTTGAACCAATGATTTCTGCGGTTTTTTGGCTGTAATTTTTTTTTTATTTAACCCTTTTCTAGTGCGTCGCATTTATGTGGACCCTGGTGCATTGCCATCGTTCCGCCTTGGGTCGTATATGTGTTTTTATCTTTTACGAGGCATTGGGGTGGGGTAGCTGTAATGCACCAGTGCTCTATAGTAATAAAATGCACCGGGAATGGTGTTCGGTGAACGAATGATTTCTGTAGTTTTTTGGCCGTAATTTTGTTTGTTTTTAACCCTTGTCTAGTGCGTGGCATTTATGGGGACCCCGGTGCATTTCTGTCATTCCACCTCAGGCTGTTTATGTTCCGCGTGCTTTTTATGAGGCACTGAGGCTGACGAGTTGACACGCACCACTGTTGTTTCTTAATTAAAAGCACCGGGACAGTATTTACGGAGCGCACGGTTTCTAGTGTGCCAATGTTTTATGTGGTTTTTTTCCATAATTTTTTTATTTAACCATCTACCGGTGCACGTGTTTTAAGGGCACCTCGGTGCATTTTCCTGATTCCACACCAGGTGGTATCTGTGCAGTCGACATGTAAATAACCGGTGTTGTATAGGTATGATGCACCAGGCGAGGAGGTTTTTGGCGTGCCTATGTTTTATGTGGTTTTTTGGTGTGATTTTTTTATTTATTTAACCCTGTGTCGGTGCGCGGGGATTTCAAGGTGACTTGGTGCGTTGGCAACCCGATGCGTTTAAGTGCGACCCGAGCCGTGTCAGTTTTCACGCGTTTTTTATGAGGTACTGGTGGAGATGTTATGTAAAGCACTGGTACTCTACAGAAATAAAATGCACTGGGCAGTGTGTATGGAGTGCACGGTGTCTGGTGTGCCAATTTGTTAACTGCACTGGTGCTTTGCCATATTGAATGCACTAGTGCGTTGTAGGGTGATAAGAGCACCGAAAGAAATACATCCGCAAAAACCTCCGCCTGCCAACCTCCTCTAGGATCCTCCGCTAGAAACGGATGACTGTGTTATTTTTATAAGGGGTTCCTCAAAAACATCCGCTAGAAGGTCTTTTCCTTGTAGTGTCATGCATGATAGAATTATGTTTAAGAATAATGGATGCACTAAAAATTGACCTATATAGCACATCAAAAAATTTGTTATACATCCATTTATTATACCTTATCACCAAGTGGAATTTTTGTAAGAAACCCTTCCATTTTAAGTTCCTCGCTTGTTGTAGATTGGTTTGTGATTGCAAGTATTGCAAGAGTTGATGGTCAATGTGAATGATATTTTCCTTACCCATCAAGTAATGTTTCCATTTTTTCACACTTTGCACCAAATCATATAATTCTTTGTCATATGTAGGATATTTAATCAATGAACCATTAAAAGTTTCAGAATGATAACATATGGGCTTACCATGTTGCATAAAGAATGAGCCCATGACAAAATCACTTGCATTGGTTTGTATCTCAATGAGTGTTTCAAATCTGGAAGTGCAAGCAGAAGTGTTGCACTGATTCTCTCTTTCAATGTGTCGAAGGCTTTCTATTTTTTTCCTCCCAACTCAAAAACATTTTTTACATTTGTCAAAGTACGTAATGGAGCTGCAATGGAAGAAAAGCTAGAGATGAACTTTCTCCAATATTGGGCTTCTCGCAATAAGCTTCTAACCTATGTTACAGTCTTGGATTTTGGACAATTCAAAATGACTTCGAACCTTGAGGGATCTATCTTCAAAGCACCCCCTCCAACAATATGACTCAAGTATACTAAAGAAACTTTCCCAAATTCACATTTAGACATCTTTAAAAACAAATTTTCTTTCTTTAACACATCTAAAACTTTGCTAACATGCTTGACATGATCTTTGCGAGTCTTGTTGAAAATCAGTATGTAATCTAAGTAGAATATCACAAAATCATCAAGAAAAGGCCTTAAAACATCATTCATAACCCTCACGAATGTTGCAGAAGTATTACAAATCCAAAATGGCATAAACAACCACTCAAACAAACCTTGCTTTGTATTAAAGGTTGTTCTATAAATGTATCCTTCAAAAATCCTAAGTTGATGACCACTCCTCAAGTCAAACTTTTAGAAATAAACAAAATCTTTCCATTAATCAAGTAGATCATCAATTCGAGGAAGAGGGTAATGGTTCTTTACCATTATTTTTTTCAAGGCTCTAATGTCTAGAAACATGAACCATGTACCATCCTTTTTTGCCACTAAAACAATAGGTGACAGACACAGAGATGTGCTTTGTCATATGACCCATTTATCAAGCAAATTTTGGACATGTTTCATGATTTCTACATTCTCCATGATTGACATCCTGTCCATGCCAATGTTTGGAAGAGGAAAATCTTGTTGCAATTGGATCTCATGTTGGATTCCTTTTTTAGGAGGAAATCCTTTAGGTTCTGGAAACATATCATCATAGCTATTAACAATATTAATCAAATAGCATTTAATAGTGCATCATATCCTTGGAAGGCTACATTCTCTACATCATTTTTGGGTTTGATCATCAAGAGTACATAATTCTTGCTAGCATTAACAAGCCTCTTCATTTGTCCATCATTCATAAGAGAAAAATTTAATTTCTTTATAGAACAATTTGATCAATCCCATCTTTAAGCAAATGATACTTGTTCTCATGGCGATGAAAGATGTATTTTCTATCATAAAGATATGGGATTCCCAAAACGATACCACATATGTCAAGTGGAACTACATCAAGTTCTACCTCATCAATGAAGTTTGTAGTGGTGGTGAATTTCAGTTTGCATTTTCTTGTCATGTTCAATTTTTCATTGTCACATACCCAAACCAAAGGATAAGGTTTATGATGAGGAAGTTTCCAAATTTAATTTCTTGATAATGGTTTAAGAAATAAGGTTGGCTTGTGATCCACTATCAAATAAAGTGTCTAATTCTTTATGTTTTGAGATGAATCTAATATGAAAAATCTCTATTATTTCTTTATCATTTTGAGTTTCATTTAGGCTACTAGAAGAACTAGTACTTTCAATAGAGTCCTTACCTTTCCATCCCATGGCTTTGATATTCATTTCATCTCTAGGGTCAGATCCTAAATCATGTTATGTAGTTTCCAAAATATTTTTCTTTCCTTTTTTGTTAAATTTTTTGGGTCTCATCTCAGGATGAGGTTTCCAACAATGGTATTCATCATGGCCTTCTTTTGAACAATGTTTACATGTGATATTTCTCCCTCTTTCTTAGTGGATGAATTTTTTTTCCCCTTGCCTTTGAATTTCCCCTTTCCTTTGTCTCCACTCTTGAATGGATTATTTCTATTCTCGAGGGGAACATTCTTCCCTCTTGCTTATAAATTAGTTACATATAGACAAACTTCATCTAGATTTGTAGGGTTAAAAATAAGAATTGTGTGTCGCAAGTAACTATGTAAACCTCCAATGTATTTGAGTAGAGTGTCTTGAGAGGATAAATATACACCCAAAATCAAATCTCTTCTTATAATCTCTTGGGTATAACTTTCACACTCTAACCCTTGGCTTGCCTAAAATTTCTCCAATCCATTATAAATTTTTGCATGTTTTCTAATCGATAAAACTATCTTCTTAATGAAGCTACAAAATCATTCCAAGAAGTCATAATGTTACCTCTTTTCTTGAGATCTTCTTGAGATTTTGCCTCCCACCAAATGAGTGCTGCACTTTCCAACCATAGAGAAGCAAGTTGAATCTTGGTCTCATCATCCTTGATTCTTTGTATCTTGAAATACACTTCAAGCTGACGAATCCAATTATCCAATTTCTCAGCATTTACCTCTCCATTATATATAGGAAATTCAAACTTTATGTCAAGTATTAATAAAGGAATTTTACCATGTATCTTTGGATAATGTGGAGATGTTTTTGAAGGGGTTGAGGTAAAAAAATATAAGGGTGAAGATGAAGGTGAAAAGAAAGGTGGAGGTATCGGTAGTGGTTTGTCACCATTGCCTCCATTACCTTTTGGAGTTTTGTATCCATTTACTCCATTTCCTCCTTGAGGATTTTATCTCTCTCCTTGCAACCTTGAGTTCCTTTCCTCATAAGGAACTGTCACCATTTCAACCATTCAAAGAATTATTTTCTAAAATTCTTCTCATCCTTAGACATAGTGTCAGGGCCTCCTTCATGTGCCATAAATGGTGAAGATTTGGGTGACACTTGAGGTGAATGTGCTCTCCTTGAACTAGCTTGAGGACTTGTTCCCACAACTTTTCCTTCTCCTCTTTTGAGCTTCAACCTTGTAAGCATAAAAAAAACTTGCAACAAAATTGAACCCTCAAAACAACCTAATATTTGATACCAAACTGATATGTATTTGTAAACTTGAAGGTTTGATGAAATGTGCAAGTAAAATTTTATGTCTTTTAGGGAATTAATCAATTTGAAAAAGAACATAAATTAATGGTTTTTAACTTAGTTTGAAACATAAAAATAGAAAGAAAAAAATACCATATACAGTAACACAAGAAAACAAACTGATGAAGTAGTTCACCCCTCCTGGGATACATCTACTCGTCCACCATCCAATGTTGGGCCTCTTTCATTAAGTGCTCAAATTTGTGATTACATGGATTTAAAATGAATGAGAATGAAAGAATTATATCTCCAGTGGCTCTAGAATAGTAAAAAACCCCAATTTGGGCTCTTTTTGGGCTAAATTTGGTCAAAACCTGAAGAAGTTATGCTCTAGAGAGGTTTTGTTGTTACCTTCTCTACAAACTGCACTCACCTGCAAACTGTTCTAAAAATATTCCTTTTCTGGAACCAATAGACGATAATTTCCCCTTGCGTTGGTGAGATTCACACAGAATTGGGTGCAATTTGTTTCCTCATTGAAATACCTAATGACCCCATTGGGCATGAAAATTGGACAACTTTTCCATTTATTTGGGTTCATTCCCAAAACATCACATCGGGCTCCGTGTATAAACCCACACCCATATTAAGCTTTGGTTTGGGGGTACCAGGGTGTACTTACCTATGCCCGAACCATAGTCTGGTTTGTGGTACCAGGGCTTTGGGCTAGGGTTAAGCCTGAGGCCTCAGTTCCCCTCCTGTGGTCTCATGGGCGTGGGGTGATCAGGGACTATAGCTTAACCCCGACCATGTCCCCCAATTAAATTTCAAATAAAAATTAAATAAAACTTTGTGCCATAGTTTAATAAGTTCCACCTGCAACACTATGGTAGAGTGTTACACTATATTTCCACTGGTATCATGTTTGATCCCCACAGAGGCCAGTTTGGGCCATAAACAATTTTTTCTTGACCATTGGGAGGCTACGTGGCTTCCCACCATTAGCCCACATGGATCCCATTCATTGGGCCACTAAAACCACCATAACCAATCAAAACTTTCCAATTCGAAACAATCAAAAATTGGTATTTTAAGACAATCCTATGAGGCCACTAGGTAGCCTACCATTGGCCCAAAAATCCTAGTCACCTGCCCAATCAGCATATAGACTTCCCTATCAGTAGTCAAGCATCCACCTTGAAATTTTTTTTTAGTTCTTTAGAAAAACAATCAGAACATGATATGAGGATCATACAATATCAGTTTTGAGTGATTCAATTTCCATTGGATTTAGTGCGAAAAAATATTCATTTCAGCACCAATTTCAAGCACTTTTGAACACTTTGAATTTTGAGCACTTTATTGATCCACTGGATCATACATACCTTAAATAACAAGATATAAATGATGCATATAAATGAATCAATACCATCAAGACATATGCATCAATGCACATAAGTTATGCACCATAAGTTACACATAATTAATGTTCTTACATGACACACAAAACTAACACACCATAAGGAGCACATAGAAACTCAATTGACCAATGCACATCGTGTCTTTGATATATGATCAATTATGTAATGAAATTCTACCTTCTATTAGACAATCCAACCTTGACAAGGTTATTCCTCCTTTTTAGAAAAATTTAGTGTACTAATAAATATCATGATGTGGAGAGAATAGAATGAAATATTCTAAGAGTTGGGTGTGAAAGCACCAATATAGCAACTTAAAGTTTGATTTCTTAGTTATACAAGGTAATTAAACCAACATTTTTTGACCTTATATTGCAATTTTGCAAAGTTTGTCAATGTATATTAACATGGACTTTGAAAACCCCAAGCTTTGTAGAATTTTAAACCATAACAATTTGAAATTTGATAATGTTGGTTTCTTGGAACTTGAAAAGCATAGTTTTTGTCCAAGGTTACTAATTTTGGTGGATTCCTTCTCAAACGTTTGGAGAGTCTCACTTGTGAAAATTTGTATTAATTTATGGTTGCTAAGAATAAATGTGAAAAACCTATTTGATACTAAGGTGAAGTATGTATAGCCCCATTTTGTCTTAAGAGGTCAAAATAATATTTCTCTTTATAAATTTTCCCCAGGATGTTATCTTTTTTCATTGTGTTTTTGAATGTTAAAAATCCATGAAATGTTATGTGGATGGAATTTTCTTTCTTATAAAATTGTGATTAATTTACACCGAACACCCCATAAGGGACTCCCATAGGTGACACACTTAAGAAAAAAACATATAAATGACTAGGGAAAATTTTAGGGGCCAATATTCATAGGTGGGCTAAATTTCCATTGTTTTTTTTCAAAAAAAGATTCACCAATTTCAATTATTTCTAAAGATGATTCATCAAATTTTTATAGTGAAAAAATATTTTACCTTTTAAGTAGCCAAAATTATTAGAGACTATATGAAATCATCATAATTTTGAATATTTTTACAAAAATTTTGCCAAATATTCTTAGTTTTGTGTATTAAGGAATAATAAGATTCACCAATATTTCAAATTTCTAAATAAATGTCCATCCTTAAAATATTCCCTTTAAGTGACATAATTTTAAGTGATACTCCTCAATGTGATACACATAATAAATATGACATGTAAGATACCCATGATAAGTGACATAGCTAAGAATCAATGCACTAAAGACAAACATACCAACCATGATACAAAAGTAGAAAGTCACATATTTATATTTCATTTGGTTTAACTAATTTTTTTCATACAAAATGTAGTTTTGTTGTAAAATTACATAATGGTAAAACATGCCCAACAAATAGAGAATCACAACTAGTGTTCTAGAAAAAAAATGACATCCCATTCCCAAAATGCCACATCATGGGTAATTTACATAATGGTTCTCTAAAGAACTAGTATAACCCTTGGAACTATGAGGTGCACATCCAAAATAAATATTTATCATATTCAAGGTGGAGGAACCTCAAGCCTTCTTTTGTCTCGAATTATCATGTCTCTCAAGGCTCTTAAAACGAAACGACAACATATTAGTTCAATTAGTTAATACATTTAATAGAGGGGTATTTCCTTCTCCTTGCTCTAAGCCTTTCAATAATGCATCCATGCAATAGTTATAATAGTCAATTAATTTAAAAGAAATAAAGTGTGCACAAAATGAATTTAACTCTTATGCCTAATCATGTTTTGATTAAATAATTAGTCTCACTATGAAGTTTTGAGTCAATGGAGATGATTTTCATTCCTAGCATAGAGTTTGAGTAGTTTCCTAGACAACCTGATCCAAGGAAATTATGGGTGATATGGATGATGTAATTAAAAAAATAGTATATGGAGCCACTATATATGTAGCT
The DNA here is from genome assembly GCA_034641835.2 of Pinus albicaulis. NCBI lineage: Eukaryota > Viridiplantae > Streptophyta > Pinopsida > Pinales > Pinaceae > Pinus > Pinus albicaulis. The sequence continues at coordinate 1,065,760,634 of CM076570.1, forward strand.
ACAGTAGATGCAATACTTATCTTTGAAACATTGGGTTCATTGATAAAAGGTGGAGCATTGGGTTGAACTACTTTCTCTAAGGCAATGATGGGGATTAGTGACGATGTAGTTGCAGTAATTGTAGATGAAAACACTATAGGTATAACTATTGTAGATGTGATTCTAGTTGCTACACTGACATATGTAGTGAGAGAAGGGGTTTGATGCTGGAGAGGTGTAAGTTGAATGGATGCGGTCATGGTGGAAGGGTCTAAAGGAAATTGTATTACGAATTGCAGGAGATAAAATCACATTGGATGTACAATAGTAGGCAGCAACCTAGGGGAAAAAATGGGAATGCCAAGTGTTGGGGTGGGCACCCAATGGTATAACTTGGAGTGAAAAGTGGACTAAATGGGATGAGTGACGCATGGATATTTTGGGGTGGGGGGGGGGGAGGGGGATGGGAGGAGAAGGGATTGGGATAAATGAAATGTATATAGACCTTTTTAGTATTATTGGTTAATATAAAAACATAAAATAAAAGTAAACTATGATAATGAAAGGCACATTAAAAGTATATATAATCTAACATATGTAACCTAGGTGGAAGGTGATATGTTAATCCTAGGTTAAGATGGCTACTCAAACCCTCTAATAGACACTAGTGGAGACACAAAAAAATTAAGATTGATTTCTAACAATTAAATTAGACATTCGTGAAAAAACATTTTTAAAATTTTGCTAATTTCTCATTAAAGTAGAGAAGAATGAATTAATTTAAATACATATGTGCGGTGTGCCAGGATATTAATTTCTTTAGCCATGGATGAATCAATATTGGTAGAAATAGCATTGATATTGGGAGAAATAACATATTCCTATTTCATTGGAGGGATATTCCCTACTAGCATATATACATGGAAAATAAAAGTAAAAAAAAAGTACTTTAAGGTTACATTTGTTGAAAATTTGTCAAATTTATTACCAAATTTTTAGTATCAATTAAAAACTATACTAAATTCTTCCATAAATATCTCATGGATATGATCCTCCTTTGGGCTATCACAAGCATGCCCATAATGACAAAATAGATGTGGTGAGCTACTCAACTTGAACCAAAAAGAGCATCTTTCTTCGATGGAGTCGATTTTCTATGATCAATGTGGCCCAAAGGCCATACTCCTAGAGGTCTAGGATAATGCTCTAGTGAATCTTATTTGGAAGCTGCTACAAATGAACTATATTGCACTGGGCTACATGTGAGATGTGTTATTGCATCATTAGCATTAACAATTTGATTTGAAATATTGTATATCTATGGCGGGGGGATGGGAATATGCCTTGGAGTAATTGGCCCTTTAAATGGATTATACCTAACATTCGGTTTATCATAGGTAGAGGTAATACTATCTCCTTGAACTTACTTATGTTAAGACATTTAACATGGAGACTAATTATGAACTCGTCTTAAAACTTCTAAATGAAATATAATGGAACTTAACTATTATTATAGGGAGATTTACCAAAAACGTACTGATGATTCATCCTATTTTCATTTCATTAAACTAACGGGAACCAATCCATGAAAAGACATTTCTTCCTTGCATTAGAGGTTTTCTTATTTATTTGGTTAATAAATAACCACACAATCATATATTTAGTGATACTGAATTCTTCAATTGTTCTTTGATAATACAACTCGAGTAGAATTATTTCATCCTAGCCACATGTTTAGTGATATTTTTCAATTAACCATGGGAAGTATTATTGGAGTAAATAATGTCATCAATGGATGTTGATACTAAGAGTCATGATGGTTCCCTTGTGTGCTTGATCTCTTCAATCAGTGTTATTAATTAATTTAAATCATTTGTAATCTATGTTTTCATATTGGGATTTTCCTTTGGGTTTATGTTTTCTTGTGGCTCATGGGGTTGGTTTGTTGGTTTGGTTTAGGGATTTTAGCTATGGTGATTGTTATTATATTAAATCTGCATTTAAAAGAAATATTTCTTTAAAAATTTAATTTTTATTCCAATTAAAGAAGAAGAAATCAAATACTTAACTTTATATCATTAGTAAACTTTAGGATGGGCATCATGAGTGAACATGTGTTCTTGTTTGGCAATCTCTTTTGTGGCTAATCCCAGTTCCTGATAAACAATGTGACCCCAAGGGATATTTTTTCCTAACACATAAAGGAATGCACATTTTTTTAATAACGTGTGTATTCTAGTATCACGTGCATCTTTTTTTAACATATAATGTATGAAAATTAGTTTTCCATGCCATAATATGACGTGGAGGTCTAAAAAGAGACGAACTAGAAAAATCAAGAATGTGTTCATGTCTTTTAATAATGCATGTAATTTCCTAAAATAATATCACTCATGCACTTTTGTTTCACCGAAATTGGGTAGCATCCACCCACACCATCAAAGCCATAGAAAAAAAATCTTAAGGACAATTTGGCTTTAGGGGATTTTTTTTTCCGTGAAAATATTTTTACATTGAGGATCTTTGTAGAAGAGTGCCACAATTAAAAAAAAAAAAAATTGCTTCATTGATTTTAGAAAGAATTTAAAAGCTATGATTGGCACTAACATTTGGAATAGGTTTGAAGAGATACATTCTTTGTGATATATGATTTCTTGTTTTGACACTATATGAAAGTGTAATTTCCATGTTTAGGAACATTAATGATTGGCTAGAAGAATTTTATTTTAATATAAGAGTTGAGCTAGATTGTCCCTTCTTTCCTACTCTCCTTAAAGTTTACATTGATAAGTTAGAATTTTGGTTTGAAGAAGCCATTTGTACTAGATTGACTCCTACTAGTATGATCATCATCCTACTTCTTTATACTGATAATATTTTTCCCATGGCATAAAATTCCTATGACCTCAATAATCATCTAAGAATGCTCAATACTTCTCCTCTATTATGGGTATGACTATGAACATGGACAAAGGATGGGTTATGATAACAAAATATGATATTATCACTTAAATGATACTATATATCTCACAATAATGGTATGGAAGAAGTTCCTTTATACAAATATTTTCGAGTCAATATTCATCATAAGCTCAATTGTAACTATAATTTTGAAAAAAGGATAAATGGATAGTGGAAAACTTATTATGGGCTTGGACTAAGACACATTACTACTTCCACAATGTATATTGGTATAATATGGTATATCAATAGTAATCTCTATAATAAGGCCTACAATAGGGAAATCAGGTCATTGACTTGTCTATGGGCAGTGGTGTGGGAATATAACCATATGAATGATTTACTATGTGTTATGGTATTATCTATGACTTGTTGTTCTGGTGATTAATCAATTGCATTGATTTATATATTGCTCAAGGCTATGGGTTGGTTAACTGTTTAATATACTATATAGAAATGGTCAATGGGATGGGAAATAAGTGTAAATTAGTAGATATTGAATTGTGGAATAAGAAAAATCTCTTATTCAATCCTCTTGTGACTCTTTTTGTTTTATATGATTGTGAAGTTTGGAGACATAGTATCTTTACAAAATCTTGGAGAAGGTTGGAATCAACATGAAAGAATTTTATAACTTGTACTTATAATATTAAAAGAAACACACTATATCCTTTCCTCCTCATAAAAGCGAGTTTGTCCCTCAGTGGATGCATGCCCATGGTTAGGTAATTAATGTAGAAGAATAAAATAAACAACCTGGATGAAAAGAGGCCGCATAGAATGGTTTGCAACTCTAGTGATAAAAAAAAACAATTCAAGCATGGATGGCATCAAGACACCAAGTATTTGATAAATCTTTGGATAATACGAAAATATGCCATCTTGTAGGATACTAACAATATTAAAAATATTATTATTATGTAAATTTTAAGAGTATTTTTGGTGGAATAAGGACTTATAAAATAAAATGAAGTTGAAATACTACAAAGTGGTGATCAAACATAATATAGAGAATCAAAAGTATCTTCCAATTTTGACTAATGCACACCATGTTAGAGGAAATTTCAGCCTAAAAGTGGTCTCCTAAGGAAAAATAATAAAATAATGGTTAAAATAATAAAATAAGAGTTATAAATTTTAGATGGAAAATTAAAAAAAAAATACTTTTTAAAATTTTATTTTTGGCTTATCTCCTTATAGGATTACACAAATTTCGAGTGTAGAGACTCATTGGACGCATAATTGAATTCCACATCCAATGAGTACCCATTATGCATAATTTTGAGAAGACCCAAATTGATAAAAATTGAAGATACATTAAAAAAGTGTGTTCAACACCCATATTGATAAGAAGATAAGCCAAAAATACAATTAAAAAAAGTTGTTTTTCTTATTTTCTCTCCAAAATATTTACATGTGCTTCTTTTTAAGTTTAAATTATTTTGATTGGTTTATATATTATGACATGGAAATTACGTGAAAAATTCATGGGAACTTTTAGGCTAAAATTTCCTCTAATTGAATAAAATGAACATTGCTAAAATATAAACCAACTCCCATGACCTACATAGCCAAACTAGGCATTGGAAAATTCCGAAAACACCATAGGATGAAAAAATATGTTGTATTTCTGATATTGAAATGGTTGAAGAACAAGGATGATTAAATTTCAAAATATATGTTACATCACTAATATTTTAACCTCTTAATTCACCAAAACTATAATAATCTTGATAAAATAAAAAATAAAAAATAAATTAAAGAACCTTGGGAAACCAATTAAGACCGCAATACATATTAATCGAACGCATCCAATAAACATAAATAGCACAACCAAATTAATAAATGTGTTTGATAATAGATTTATGTTGATTGGCATCAATGATATGGATTTAATATTAATAAATATATAATAAATAAAATAATTTTAATAAAAATATTAATAATATAATCATAATAATAACAATTTAAACAATTATAGCTATAATAATTATAAAAAATATAACAATAATAATAATTTTAATTATAATAATTATAATATAACCCAATGGATTATAAACCCAATGGAATAACATTAAACCATATGATTAATATTAAACCCTAGGAATTTATACTGTAAGATTAATATTAGAAACCATGGTTGATCACGGTTGCCCAAGATTGATCATGGTTGACCACGATTGACCATGGTCGTGTATCAATGACCTTGGTTTACCATGGTTCACCATGATTGACCAAAATATTTAGAATAATATTAACCTAGTATTGTAAACCTAACCTTATTATAAATATTAACATAATATTATAAACCTAATATTAATATTAAAGGAAATACACAAATTATAAACCCTATATTAAACTTTAATATTATAAACTCAATACTAATAAGCACTATTATTATAAAACAAGTATTAAACCCAAGTTTCATAATGCGGCAGTGCGACATTGAATACATTCCAATCTAATGCAACACTGTGATAATGATTGCTAGATTGATTTTCATAGCGAGACAAACTTTGTGACAATGCGATGTTAGACCATAATTGAGCATGACTGACCATATTTGATTGTGGTTGACCATGTTTTCCCATGGTTAACCATGAATGACCATGGTTTCCCATTGCTAACCATGAATGGCCATGGTTGATTTTAATATTGAGACAATCTTTCTCACAATGTGATGTTGGACCACGGTTAACCATGGTTTACCATGAGTGACCATGGTTAACCATGGTTGATTTTTACATTGGAAAAACATTTTTCATAATGACACACACGACCATGGTTGGCCATGATTGACCATGCTTTATTATCACCATATTTGACTATGATTGAGCATGGTTTATTTTCACCACATTTGACTATGATTGACCATGGTTGACCATCATTGATTTTCAATAATTGTCACAAACCCAAGCGACTAATATTATAAACCCAAGGCATATAAACACTAAGATAAATATTATGAGCCCCAAAAAACACATTAAGCCCCAAAATTGATACTATAAACCTTAGGAATACAAGGGATTAATAATAAAAACCCAACGAATTACAAATCGAAGAGAGTAACATTTAAGCCTAGGATAAATATTAAACCATAGGAATATAAACCGTAGGATTAATATTGAAGCCTACAACTATATACCAAAAGGATTAATATTGAAATCCGAAGGGAGTATAAATGCAAGGCATTATAAACCCAATACATTTACATTAAACCCTAGGATTAGTATAAAACCATAGGAATATAAACCGTAACATTAATATTATAAACTGCATGCTTAATATTAAACCCTAGAAATATGAATCCTATGATTAGTATTATAAAGCCTAGGATGAATATTAAAAACCCAATGGATAATAAACTCATTGTATTAATATTAAAAACCCGAGGCATTGTAAAATCAAGTGAATAACATTAAACCCCAGCATTAATATTAGACTGTAGGAATATAAACCCTAACATTAATATTATAAACCTTATGATCAATATTATAAACCAAAGATATTAATATTATAAATCCAAGGGATTAGTAAACCCAAGCTATTAATGGTATAAAATGAAAGGATTATAAAGCAAGTGCAATAATATTTAACCCAAAGGACTAATATTCTAAACCCAAGAGATTGAAAACCAAAATATTAATATTTAAAACCCAAGAATTAATATAAAAAACTGTTGTTGACCATGGTTGACTATGGATCACCGTGCTTAACCATATTTCATCATGGTTCACCATGATTGACCATGATTGAGCATCAATGACCTTGATTGATTATGGTTGACCATGGTTAGCTTTCATATTGAGACAATCATTGTCACAATGTGACACAGAACAATGCTTGACCATAATTGAACATGGTCAACTTTTATTGACCATGGCTGATTTTCATATTGAAACAATCTCTGTCACAAAAACAAGGGATTACTTTTTTATAAATAAGGGATATAAACCCCAGGATAAATATTATAAACTATAAAATAAACATTAAACCCAAATCATTGACCATCATTAACCAAAAATGACTATGGTTAACCATTATTGACTATATTTGATTTTCATATTGAGACATTCTTTGTCACAATATGACATTGGACCATGATTCAAAATGGTTCAGCATGATTGACCATAGTCTAGTACACTCAACATTAATTTTGAAACAATCTTTGTAATCTTTAAATATTAATTAAATAAATTAAACAACCTTAGAAAAGGTATTAAAACCTTGAATAAATATTAATTTCTCTCATCCTAATAAACATAAAAATTACATTTCAAAACATTTATAATAAAACCATCATTATCGACAATACACGAAACATTTCAAATCCTCCTCATATAACATTTGATTTTATCTCCATTATAATAAAATATCATTAAAAACATCTGCAAAAAACGGGCATGCATCTACCAGCAGATGATACGAACGTAACAGGATGCATCCAGATAAAGTCTTTGTCATCCATAATTGTCTCACATGTTTAGTGGAGAATCAAGAAACAGACTGCATCAGCCGAAATGGAGCATTGAGTCACATTTTCTATCGACAATATGCACCAAAGACGTTGACGTCTAGACAATGACCACTACGTACGACCTACTGGGCTAACAAAATTAGATGCACTTGTTATCGAAATTGTAATGCTCATGAGATGATTTGCGATGGTAAAGAGTGGTGGGCGCCCCTTGTCACGTTGGGCGTCTGACTTGGTGAACATGCAACGAAACGACGGTTGGAGGGCGATGTAACCTACTACGCTTAGTTATGCGGATGCACCAACGGACGAGAAATGGACAAGACGGGTTGGTATCATTGCGACGATAACTTGGTGGTCATGCGAGGATAGGAGCAACACGAAATAATGCGTGCAAATTGCTAAGTGTTGGGAGTTGACACTTTATAGGCTAGTTGTGGTGGCAAGCCAACGTTATGATTAAAAAGTCACACCATAAACAAGCCCCTTACGAATGAAGTATGGGTCGGCTCACATGTTGGCCAAGCCTCCAAACGTGAAGGGGAATGCATTAGAAAAGTGGATATATTGGTAGACGTGTGATGGATGGAAGGAGGCAAGTAACAAGCCATCAAAAACTTATTGATCACATTTGGAAAGCGTAGAAAATCTTTGAGTTCGTGAAGGGTCGACGGTGGAGCAAAAAACCAAAATACAAACATTCGTTCAGGAAACATGGTCGAGTCGAGTTAAACGTGTTCAGTCGTTTACCTGCATTTCTTGCAGACTAGGTCATCCGCAGGGTCGAGTTAAGTTCCTTCCGCAGGGTGCGTGCAGAACAATGTTCAGGGCGGCCGTGTTTGGACGGAGTCGGGTTCATGTAGTGCGTTCAAGTCAGAACGTGTGGAATAGTGTTTCGGAGGTGTGGAAGGCATTCAACAAGGTCGGGTTACGTTGGACACGACTCGAATGCATTCAAAAACAGCGTACAGATGGTGACCCGGGTGACTCGCATTCAGAAACACATTCAGGGTGTCAAAGGCATCCGTGACCCCAGTGACCCACTTGAACGTGGATTTCAGGGAAAACTTCAGAAACATGTTCTAAAAGGATTTCTGGGATCCTCATTGATTTTTTTCATTGTTGGGAGGTTTTTAAGGCTAGACCAAGGTACAAGCATACTTAGCAAGGAGTGTAAGTGTTTACATGGACTTGGGCTATATAATTATTGTACACTTATTGAAATATAACATCAGGAAGACTTATAATCAGGGAGTTTCCCATCCCTTGAATGTATGGGAATTCTTGTGGATTGATGTTGAAATTTAATTTTGAGTTTATTTCAGTTGCATAATTAAAGAACATTGGAAGATTAATAATTGAAAGTGTTGAGTTAGGCGTAGTCTACAAACTTTATGAAAAGAAAAAGTACAGTAGTGCCGCACATGTTATAAGTTGGTTGAAAGACTACCACAGGCATAGGGTCATGACAGTTTGTATCAGAGCTCTGATCCCTTAGTGGAGTTGGAGTTGGTATCCTTGAAGGGAACAGGAACACAGTTGCAGGACTGTAAGTGGTGTTGAAGCTGGACTTATCTTATTTGGTTTATTTTGAGACCTTGGCTGGAGCAAGACATTTGTTAGGGCTGAAGCTACAAAGAAGACATGCCTACTTGGGATGAATTCCAGGAGAAATTCTTTGAGGCCTTTCATTGGATAAGGCATACGAAATAAGGGCACAAACCATGAATTCGGGCTAATTTTAGAGTCTTGGAAAAAGAAGTGGTTGAATCTATAAGAAGGGTGAAAGTGATTGTAGAAGAGAAAGATGCCACAACATGAGCTCTTAAGGCCTTGGATGAGGAATGGATATTTGACTATAGCATGGATGAAGCTGATATATTTTTTGAGAAGATGGTCCATTTCAATGATTGGATTGATATATATTATGAACTAGAGTCACTTTGAGAGGAGATTGTAGAGCTTGGAAAGAAGAAGCAGAGAGGCAGGAAGCCTACTTTGGCCAAACCGAAGGATATTGTGAATGTGATAGAAGTTAAGGAAGAACTTGATGAAAAAGTTGGACCCGCACCCAGAAAATTACAAGAATTTATGGTTGATTCTCATGAGGATGTTGTGTATGTGGCGATGATCAAGGAAGAACTTGTGGAACAAGTTGAACCTAGATCGAGCACATTGCAAGCATGTTGAAGATGTTGTAGAGTGGTCTTTATTTCACACTCTGCCACCTTTATTGTGACATCCTCCTACTACAGAGAATTAAGGGCTCTCAATTTTGTTACCATGGCTATTAAACCCATTATCCGTGCTCATTCGGACTTCATTCGGCTCACCCTCCAGTTTTCTATGCATGCCTCTCGTTCTCCCTTTCATGCCCTGGCTCTTCGCCTAGCTCAGCCCTGTCATAGCCTTTCCATGACATTCTCAGGTGGAGGCAACTCCTCTCCAGTGGCATCGAGCATCCATTCCCTGTCCTGCACCTTTGTTCCTTCGCCTGTCATGCCTATGCGTCATCGAATGCGGTGTCAAAGAGTTGGAGGCTGCAACCTCCCCTCCAGACCACCTCTGTCGCACACCTCGGGAAGGGAACTGAATCTTTCTGTGGGCTGGGAGGAGCCGAGTAGGCTCGACCCTGTCAATCTCTCCGCTCAATTATCCTTGTAGCTCCTTGTCTCCCCTTTGGCTTCCTCAAGCATGAGGCCCAAAAAGCACTCGCATAGGTCGACTATCCCCCCAGGGCCAACCTTCATCCCTCACAAGATGAAAGCTCTACCTATGCAGAGTGCCTCCAGCATCAACCATTGCACCAGCAACAACTCAGGTTCCAGCAATGGTCGTAGTTCAAATAGCGACACAGAGAAAAGGCTGAGGACATCAGTCAGCTTGCTACCACCTCCAAACAGCTAGACACTCTAGGGTCGCCACAGCTTCAGGCCACCAGCCACATGATGAGAAAGGAGGATGATGACTCTTTCTATGTTTCCAGGATCAAGGAGGAAGACCCCAACTCCAGCAATAAGAATGAAGGTACACCCTAGTTTCATTTTCTGGGTGCTCTTCTCTCACTCTAGTTTTTTCATAGCGTTTTCTAGTTTGAACATCTTTTGGAAGATTTCGCTGTCAGGTTTCAGTTTAAATTTTGCTACTATGTATGCTGGTTTCCCATTCTTGGCAACTTTCTTTTTGTGCTACTGGTGGAATAGTTTCCCTAGCTGGGGCAGTTTGTATTCTAGATTCAAACTCTTGATACTTCCCTCTAAAATTGGCTTGCCAAGTCTGGAGGACGAGATATGTAATATTTTTCCTTGTATAATATAATAGCAATAGTCTAACTTAGAAAAAAAAAGAGTTTTAAGGATGACAATGACAAGTTGTACAACACATGGGAGAGAACACTATCTAGTTTAATCCACCCATGCCCATGAGGTTGGATTATAATAATAATAGAGAAAAAATATTTAAACTATTTTATACTTCCATGGTAACTGATGAGGAAACCGTTATTAAAAGTAATAACATACAATATTAATGTTAGATTTATATATTATACTATTTAGAAATACAATTATGAATAAGAAAATTCATGTTACTTGAAAAGTCATAAAGATGTTTCCAAAAGAAATTAAAATATCAACTTCCAGGCAAAGGGAAGTGGCTTACAAAATAGTGTATAACAATGTTTTCCATACCACATGTTGAAACTTTAAAAATATTGAGAAATCAAAATATATATTACAAGGGGATGTGTAATATGTAAACGATCAAAGATATAATTTTGGAGAAATAACTAAATCTTGATAGTTTATTAAACTCTCAGACGAGAGTTTTATATAAAACTCTAGTCCTAAAGTTTATAAACTCTCGTCCTAGAGTTTATAAAACTCTCATCCTAGAGTTTATAAAACTCTCGTCCTATAGTTTATAAAACTCTCGTCCTAGAGTTATAAAACTCTCGTTCGAGAGTCGGCCTTGGGTAAACTCTTGGGCACAAACTCTCGACCGAGAGTGTGTAAAACTTTTGGTCGAGATTTTAGTCGCATGGTTAAATGTAACCTGTGGTGGTTTAAACTCTCGGTTGAGAGTTTGAAATTTCTCAGCCGAGAGGTTAATAAATGTCTCGCCTGAGAAATTATCTCAGCTGAGAGTTTCTGGTCAACGAAAAACCCATAAAATTCTGCAGTTTTCAGGAACCTGCAACTTTGGAGGGGCGGAACACCTACAAAGACAAAATGTTATCTTTCAAACCTGGTACCATTAGATTCATCTCGGAATCTAGTTTCTAATGATGTAATATTTGTGGAGTTTCATTAAAAATTTCAATTTGTTATTAATTTTATACTAAATTGTCTCACTATGGAATTTCATTGTTCTGAAAATTGCACTGAATGAAAATTTAATAACTTTAAAATGGTAACACCAAAAAAATCAGAAAAACCATATTTCAATTCAGGGTATTCTCATTATTCTTATTGATTATCACATTGGAAATAAAATCTAGGGCTCATAAAATGTACTGAAACATCACCGTTTTTTTGGCTTCGTCCATTTCAAAAAATAATAAAAAATGGTCATTTAATCTGAAAATTACTGAAAAATAGTCAGTGCACTAGTGAAATCTATGTAGATTATGATGATATGGTTTATTTCCAAAAAATGATCTACCTTCCCTAAAAAACATTAGGGTGAAAAAAGTGACTATTTATGTTTTCTTGAAAATTTCAAGCATATGCACTGAGTAAACAACAAATTTACCCCTTTATATGTTAATATTTTTTTTTTTTAAATATGAGTATGGGGGTAAGACAATTGTCTACGAATCTTGTTTTTATGTCAAAGCGTAATTTGCGTTGAAAGTATGAATTTAGTGGAGTTGAAGTTGAAAAAAAAATAGAAAATTACAATTTTCAATGTAAAAAAAGGGCAAAAAGTGTTTCCCAACTTCACATTTTCACCTCCTTATTACATGATTTTCATCCAAAGTTAGATATTCATACTTAGTTACTATCAACTCAACCAAGAATTACCTTTGAAATCTATTACTGATAGGCTTTATCCCACTGGGTAGAACTAATGTTCAACTAAATTCAAAATTTCAAATGAATAAATTAATGTAAAAAATCAAATTAACTGGCCTTGATTTCAAATTCAAATTCAAACTATAAAGGCCTCATAATAGTATTACGTACACTACATTTGTTTAAATTGTTGTCACCTCAACCTACAATGGCAATTAACTGGGAGATGACTTTTTGGACCGAATCCCACCCAGTACAGTTGATGCTGATAATTTATATCCATCATGCACGTGGAGGATCATCTTGCATAATCCATGGATGATGAATTTTATTCCATTACCATTATACGGAAAGTGTTGGTGAAAAAAATTATGCACATGTTTGACGTTTAAATCAGTTGTCATAATTATACTCCTTATAGTGTATTAAATAGCATATAGTATTGTAAATAAGTCTTTCCGTGAGTTGTGAGAGTGCAATGTGAACTTGAAAAATGAGCGAGGACTACTAAGTCTATCACGGGAAAACAATGGTTGTTGAAAGGACACTTTTTATGTGATTTTGCCTTTACTTTATGACACCGGATGATACTTATTCCCATCATTCTTGATTTTCCCATGGGATATCAACGCCCTTGTCACATTATCTATCATCTGTGCAACAATGGTGGCATTGTATTGAACTAAAGTAACAATAGAGCTGAATATTCATTATACTAATAAATATTTTCACAATTGCCTTGTCAAATTATCTCTCATCTATGCAACAATGGTGGCAATGCATTGAATTAAATTTATAATAGAACTGAATATTCATTGTACTAATAAATATTTTCACATCTTGTTTGTCACATTATCTCTCATCTGTGCAACAATGGTGGCATTGCATTGAATTAAAGTAATAATAGAACTGAATATTCATTGTACTAATAAATATTTTCACAAGATTACAAACCTTCAGCGACATAAATGCTTTAAATGCCATAAAATAAAAGCACAATTTACAAAGAATTGGCTAAGATGATGATCAAATTAAGAACTAATAGTATTTAAGATAAATACTAATAAAAAAAATTGCAAAAAATACAAAATTAATTTATAAAGTTTCACTTTATAAAATTATAAATTATTTAACTATTTTACCAAATTATTAAATGGTTAACCGTAAAACCCAATACATAATACGTGTTGGTGGTAGGCATAATACTGATGTATAAAACAATAATTAAAATATTCAACCACCATCTCAGTCTTTCGAAGGTAGCGTCATATGTAAGTGATGTGACCCTTGAAGAATATTTATGACAGGTTTTTCGTCACGGCCCTATATTTATGGTAGTCTTTCAACCAACTTATAGCGGGTACGGCACTACCGTACTTTTTTTTCATAATACTCAAGTATATAAACTGCACCTAACTCAACACTTTCAATTATTAATCTTCTAGTGTTCTTCAATTATGCAACGAAAATAAATTCAACACTAAATATCAACATCATTCCACAAGAATTCCCATACATTCAAGTGAGGGGGAACTCCCTAATTATAAGTCTAGTTGATGTTATATTTCAATAAGTGTACAATAATTATACAACCCAAGTCTTTGTAAAGACTTACACTCCTTGCCAAGTGTGATTGTACCTTGGTCTAGCCTTAACAACTTCCCAACAATTCAAAAATCCAATGAGGATCCCAAAAATCCTTTTAGAACATGCTTCTCAAGTTTTCCTGAAATTCACATTCAAGTGGGTCACTGGGGTCACAGATGCCCTCAGCACCCCGCACATGTTTCTGAACATGGGTCACTGGGGTCACTTCTTGCACACATTTTCTAAACACGTTTGGGTCATGTTCGGCCCAACTCGACCTTGTTGAATGCCTTCCGCACCTTCGAAACACTGTTCAACATGTCCTGACCTAAACGTGCTACACGAACCTGACTCTACCCGAACACGCTTGCTATAAGCAATGTTCTAAACCTGACTCGACCCTGTGGATGACCTAATCTGCACGTGGTGAACGTAAATGATTGAACGCATTAAACTAACTCAACCTGGTTTCAAGAACGACTTTCTGTAGTTCAATTTTTTGCTCCATCGTCGACCCTTCTCAAACTTAGAGATGTTCTACGCTTGCCAAAGGTCATCACATTTTTTTTGATTCCTTGTTGCTTGCCTCCTTCCATCCATCACACATCTACCAATATATACACTTTTCCAATATGTTCACCTTGATGTTTGGGTACTCAACCAACATGTGATCCAACTCACAATTCGTCCGTAAGGGGCTTGGTTATGGTGGGACGTTTTAATCATAACACCGGCTTGCCACCACAACTAGCCTATAAAGTTTCAATGCCTAACACTTATCCATTTGCATGGATTACACGACAACCAAGTTATCTTTGCAATGCTACCAACCCATGTTGTCCATCGCTCATTCGTTGGTGCATTTTCCTAACTATGCGTAGTAGTTTTCATCGTCGTCCAACCGTCGTTTCATTATATGTTCACCAAGCAAGGCACCCAGTGTGACAAGGCGCACCCATCGCTCTTGGCCATCGCAACTCATCTTGTGGGCCTTAAATAATCCCCCACTTAAAATAAGGCTATCATCCCTGATATTGTTACCATCATCGTCGCAACATATTGTCGCAACCTCCATGGGAAATATCTCCTCTATCCATGATCATCAACACATTCATTGCAATATCCACATGCTACTATATAGTGGGAAGTCAATCTCTCCAACGTGAGCTACATGTTGCTGAAACATATATTGTGTCAAACCATCATATATCGTCAATATCGTGTGAAACTTTGCATCAAGTACACCAACGAACTCAACACAAAAAAATTTCCATGTATACATTATAAATTTTCACAATGCTATAGCCCTCATGAATCGAACTAGTTAGATGGCCAGTCCAACCATATGTTCTCATCGTGATAATGCACATCCTCATACCATACTTTATTTGTTCCTCTTACATCCTGTCACATCATCAACTCAATCAAGAATACATCCCATCTAAGTGAAAAATGAGCCATGTTCAGGTCCATGAAGTGATCCTCATCTCATATGCAACATGTTATCCATCCAACAGGCCATCTCTATCTGAAATGTGTTGCCCATGCTGCTACTATCCATGTCCTGTTCAAAAGACAGTCACAACTATCAAACATCATCCATGTGTGGAAGGTCCTCCTCAAGTCAGTTAAGAACATCCTCTCAATAATGTGCCATATCAAGGTCCATGAAGCTATGATCATCCCATCTGCAATATGCATCCAAAAAGTCCACTAGAGTGGGTGGCTAAGTCAAGAAGAGTCAACCCATGCCCAAGTGTATACCACCAAGGCATCTCTAACGTTGCATCTCCATCAAGCTCCAAAGTTTCTTGTCGATCATCCCCATCAAGTGGATCCTCACAACCAAATATTGTAAGATCACTGTAATATGAAGCCTCTAACGAATGCAACTCATCATGAACTCCCATGCATCATCATATCCAAAGTGTTGGCAAGCATACTTGGATTTTCCATAAGTGCCATCATAAGTTCTCCTACCCTACAAGTCATATGAATGCTCATAGGATGCTCATCCAACCAATGTCTTGTTTCTCAAAGTGAACAACATCCATTAGTCCACCAATAAAGGTATGTACTCCATGACTTTGGCTACCCATGTGTCCATCATAAGTGGACTCAAATCAACTCTAGTCATACATCATATGTATAGTCTATAGCTAAAGTGCCCTCGGTCACTTCTACCCCAAATTGTCATTATTACTTCCTTCAAGGCTTCTCCCCCACTAAAGGTGCAGTAAAAGTTCCTTTTTGGTTGTAAGCCATGAAGAAGTCTACCCAAAAAAATGTGCCCTAACTCCAAGGTAGTCCACGAGTCATGTGAGGCACCTAGTAAATTCCATGTGTCTAAGCAATACCCTTCCATCACAAATATCATCAAGTTTCACCTATGTCCTGGGCATTCAAACCTACTTGAGTGAGGTCAGAAATTGCCCTATCAAGGTTTGCAACATCCAATGCTCCTTGCTTCTCCAATGTACAGGGTCTCATCATAATCATCCTAGGATAGATCATCCATGGTGTTGGAAAAGAAGTGATATCTTTGCTTACTCCTCCATGCGGTCCATCTTCCAAATGCTCTAATGAAACACAAGTCATATCTTCATGAAGACTCTCTAAGTGAGTTTCCTCCATCCCCATCAATGTCTGCAATGTTTCTGATCCTGGTACAACCTTATCATCAAGTTCATCCTCGAACATTGTCACATGAACATATATTTTCTTATTATATATCAAGTGGATTTATTTACTACTTTATGAATGTTGTTGTCAGTACAAATTTCCAGTTACATAAAATTTCAATGACAAAAGCATCAATAGTATGATGTTTCTTGACTTGTTCTAATTATTAATAGTTAAAGGACACCATTAATATTAGAAGTGATTTGAATAATTTACTTGAATTAATAAATTTAATTAAGCATGTAAGATAAATTGACATGCTTAATATTTTGTTCAATTTTAATTTACGTGCGTTTTATTATTTTTGAAATTTTTTTAAGCCATTTATAAATGACTTCTATCTTTTCTTAGAGATGATTTTAGCACAACGGTCATTTTTTATGCCTAGGTTATCCAAAGAATCATAGGAACATGAATATTCATCTATAAGAAGCATGGTATTTTTCACACCACCCAAAATAAATTTCAAAAATGACAAATGGGGAATCACATTTAGAAACCAAGCACGTCGTTTAATCAAACAAGCATTTGTCTTCAATCATGTTTTATATTTCCATGATATTTTACTATGATAGAGGAGATGTGGAAACCCATATATATAAATAGTAGCATTTTTTTTTTAGTCATAGTGTTCACTCTTTCATTAGTCAAACATTTTGGTTGAGGTAAGTAAAAGAGTGTGAACATTTGACTTCAGATGATGTATTCATTCGAATTCAAGGTAACTAATAAATATGACCGTGTAAAACAAATTGAGCATTAAAACATATTCGTTCTATTTATGGATATTAGTTGAGATGTAATTTCAATATTAAATATGTTGAACCCTTAGTTAAACTGAGAGGGGGTGGTGAATCAGTTTAACACATACATGGACTTTTAAAACTTTTCCCTTAAATATTATTTACACCTTTATTTCATGGTCAACTTAATATGTGAGCAATCTTAATTTGTGAGCAGCAAGTATCAAGCAGATTTGTTAATGTAACAGTAGTCTTAATATGCAAGCAACATGTATTAAGCAGATTAGATAAACCACATCAACACATAGACATTATACACAGAGACACCAAATATAAGTGGAAACCCATAAAGGGAGAAAACCACATCTTATTATTGTTGTGATGCAAAGGCAAGCTCCAACTCCCTCTCACCACTGATTTTCTATAGGAACCAACCTACAGGAGGCTCCTACCTCAATTCTGCAAGCTACAACTTGCAAGGAAGCTCCAACTCCCATCAATTTTCTGCAGGCACCAACCTACAGGAGGCTCCAACCTCAGTCAGCTACAACTGACATTTTATCAAGCTACAACTTGATGTGGAAGAACCAACTTCCATCTATTTTCTGCAGGCACCAACCTAAAGGAGGCTTCTACCTCAGTCAGCTACAACTGACATCTATCAAGCTACAACCTGATAGGGAAGCTCCAACTTCCTTACTCTTTCAAAAGAAAAACACTTGCTGATTTACCTTGGATATCAACTCTGTTTTGTACCTTCTCTTCTGCTATTCATCAGTCCTCATATCAGCCCTGCATCATCTCTGCTCAGCCCCTCCTTCTTCTCTGCTCAACTCCTCCTTCTTCATGTCTTTTCTCCTCAATTCTTCATACTCTGCATTCTCTATATTCACACTCTCTGACCTCTTGCAGCTTTCTTATTTTCTTCAACTTTCTTCAATACTGCTGCACACTCTCTCCTTTTCTCATTCTGTTTTCATCAAATCTTCTCCCCTTGGATATTACCCTGTTTTATACAAAAATAGCTTCATGGCTGTTTGTATTCCACTGGGAATTTGAAATGGACAGCCATGTCTCTTTGCCTTCTGCCTTCTCATCTCTTTTCAGCTCACTCAGAAAAATGTAACTGTAGGTGCTTATTTTAATATTACAGTGGGATATTTGCTTTCTTCCGGAGACTTGCCAATGCATCACAAACAATAAAAACAATTAAAACATTTACATTCGAATTACAATGTGAACTCCAACTCAACTCATTTAGTCTTTTGAATCGCTACGCATTTGTCTTTTCTTTGGCTATCTTTGTCTTTTCTGTGACTATGTTTTATCTCCTTTCGGCTCTGTTTGCTTTTCTGTCCTCTGTGGGGGTGTAACTACTGCATACGTGTAACTGTGCCTTTTAAATAAATAAAATGCAATTGCTGACTTTTAAATCAGGGCAATTCCAACCCTTTTCATGCCACGAGTGTCTTGTTGATGTGGCGAGTTCCGCAAGCCGGAACATACATATATCACAATTGTATTATGTTACAAATCACCCTCCACCTTAAGCCAAGGCCCGTGGGTTCATAGACCACACGACATCTTTCAATACAATAGCAGCAACGTGTTATATATATATATATATATATATATATATATATATATATATATATATATATATATATATATATATATATACCAGTGCCGTAATTTCAATTCTCGGCATAGTTATACAACGTTTTACCAAACAAACTGCCATGTCCACTATAACCCTGAAGAATCATGTTTAATACATAACTAATGCCCTTTTGGGCTCACTTGCCACGCTTTCCGATGCACTATGCTCTTCCTTCAGCGATTTCCGATTGCGATTGATCGCAATCGCAAGCTGCCTTGCTCTGATGCGATTGATCACTGTTCACTGTTCTTTGTCGATGCGATTGGAACTCAAATCCTTATTAATCAAATTTTATAAGCCCATCGGGTCCGGGCTTCAATCGCAATCGCAAGTCTTTTAATATATGT
The DNA here is from genome assembly GCA_034641835.2 of Pinus albicaulis. Classification (NCBI taxonomy): domain Eukaryota; kingdom Viridiplantae; phylum Streptophyta; class Pinopsida; order Pinales; family Pinaceae; genus Pinus; species Pinus albicaulis. The sequence continues at coordinate 1,065,780,085 of CM076570.1, forward strand.
TCCGACGCTCTTATAATCTCTGATGCGATTATGCTGGACTTCAAATACGTTTGAATTATAATTCATACATCCATCGGGTCCGGAACTTCCAATCGCAATCGCAACTCTTTGTTGCATGTTCCGATGCTCTTATAATCTCCGATGCGATTAGGCCGGAATTCAAATATATATTAACCATCATTTATACAACCATCGGGTCCGAACTCTTAATCGCAATCGCAAGTCTTTTAATATGTGTTGCGATGGTTTGTTTCTTTCCGATGCGATTAAGCTGGATTTCAAACTTATCAACCCACTGTTTATATGCCCTATCGGGTCCGAACTCTTAATCGCAATCGCAAGTCTTTTAATATGTGTTTCGATGGTTTGTTTCTTTCCGATGCGATTAAGCCAGATTTCAAACTTATCAAGCCACTGTTTATATGCCCTATCGGGTCCGGAACTCAATCGGAGCTCTTGTCACTATGTTCCGCTGCCAACCTTTTCTCCGATGCGATTGGGTGAGGATCCCACTTTATATTACTTCCTTTCCATTGATCATAACGCACTCCACTTAAAAATATATATTAATTTATATGCCTTGGACCATTGCAAAATATGAAATGTGTGGCATTTATATGTATTGTGATGGATATATATATATATATATATATATGTATATGTATATGTATCCTCCAGCGGGTTAGGCGATTCCCGGAATAATGTTTGTATATATATATATATATATATTTATATATATACTTTTCCGCTTGGGGTTATGCGATTCCCAGAATAAGGTTTATGTATAAATATGTAACTCCCATCGGGTAATGATCTTGGAATATTATATATCTGTCCTCCGGGTTGGGCGATTCTCGGAATTATAACGGCTCTGCCTCTGCCTCTGCTACTCTGTCACTCTGCCTCTGCCTATCTCCTTTGCTGTCTCCTTTTCCTGTCTCTGCTATCTCTCTGTTTCTATCTCTTCTTCTTGTCTAATTCTGCTCCTTTCTTCTTCAAATGGTCCTATCTCTGCTTCTCTTTGCTGCCCTGCTTCTTCTTTTTGCTACTTTTGCTACTCCACCTCTGCCTCTGCCTTTGTTGTACCTCTGTTCTTTGCCTATCTCTGCCTCCGCTGCCTTCTTTGCACTACATTTCTTAAGTTCAACTCTTTTGTACATTACGTTGCCTCTACTTCTATTCACTGTCTCTGCTTTGTCTGCTACCTCAATTCCTTATCTGTCTTGCTTCTTTTGCTGCCTTGCTACCTCTTCTTATGCTTTCTATGCTCCTTGGCTGATGTTTCAAGTGCTCCTCCTTTGTCATCTCCTTTGCCTTATTGCTAGTTCAGGTGCTGCTCTTTTGTGCTCCTTTGCCATCAATGAAAACATTTCCAACAAAATATTATTTATTAATATACAACAATAGATTAATTGGTGCATGCAATATTATTGTTGTGATTTATGAATTTTCAAGTCGTGTATGCACAATTTATACATAATATGATGTTACAATATTTCAACATAGACAACATTAATTTTTTTATTATAACTTCACTTATTCTTTCATAATGTTAACTAATGAATAAAGTGATGACTAAATTAAGGGTGGAAAATGTTTCAATTAGATGAAATAGAAGATTTAAACTAACACTTTCACTACATCCATGATCACAAAAATCACAACTTGAAAATATTGAAGGTAAGAGAGAAGAGAAACTAATGCTCACCTTGATGGCTACCTAATCCAAGAGGTCCTAGATTGAATTTTTTATTTACTCTCCAACAAACAAGTTTCTATCTCAACAAGAAATAGTTGTATCAAAAATTGTCCTTGGATTTTAATTTCACAACTAAAATAGAAACTTAATGTTGGATTTGATTAATCATGTTCATAATATCATTGTTTCCCATGCTTAAAAAATAAAAATTTGTTTTCTTTCTATAAGAAAAATACATCTCGATTCCACCTTAATCAATCTATATTATTTTCTCACCTTGAAAATATTGCATCTCAATACCATATTACAATAATTTTTTGTTTACTTTCCTTTAAAAAATTCAATGCTAGAGATATGTAATCCGAAAAATATATCTCAAAAACACCCAATCACATCCAAGTTCATAGAAACACTTTCCAAATATCACACACTTGATCCCACATGTATTTGTTACTTACAATTTAGTGTCCTTGTACAAACACCAAAAACCATTCAGATTTGGATATTCAAGATTTCACAATCCCAACCACTGTATCCAGGATTTAGAGTCAAGATTGAATTGGATATGAAAACTAAACAAGAATATTGGAAAATGTTTTCTTTACTTGTTCTCTAATTTGGAACAAATTATCCATTGTAGTGTGCATCTCCTCATTGTAAAATGCCTTAGTGACAATCCTATAAGCGATAAAGTGTACACTTGAGGTACATAATACCTCAAGATTTGGAAATTATGGATAATATTCTCACTTAACCCTTGGCTAAAGAAACTTGTAGAATCATATGGTACTCAATTCTTTTTCCTGGTTTACTTTTAATCCCCTTGAAAAAAACCCTCATTGAATCCATAAATAACTCCAAGAACAAAGTTGCAATTCACTCAAAAAATTCAATTAATAATCAAATTAACAAACGATTGATTGAATCAGACTTGTGATAATGTATTATTGCAATTGACACCCCTCTTTAATGATTCGATTTCCAAGAGAATTTTTTATTCGATGATCCTTGGAATAAATGTTTTACTTAACAAGAGATAATGCATTTTTTGAATTAGAGGGTTGATTCTTGAAAATTTCAGATATGGTAAATATAGGTAGTGTGTTCACATTGGCCTAAACTAGAAAAATATTTGGTAGCTTACAAAAGTCATTTTTTCTATTCAATTTTCCTTTATTCCTTTTAACCAAATTCTGCATATGTCGAATTGATTTAGATAGTGAGTTAAAGCTCACCATAAAACAATAATTATGACCTAGATTGATAACTTTCCAATTGTGGTGGACTCATGAAACCCATTTACAACTAGAAAAAATTGTATTGTATGACAAAATTATCTAAAAAAGGGTTGTATTGGATTATCTTTAGAAATATGGTTTTTCTTAGTGAGACATGATGCAAATTTTTCACTAAGAGGTTGAAATTTTAAAATATAGATTAGAAATTTGTGGGTAGTGTGCTCACATAATCCATGTCAAACACATTTTTAGGATCTTAGTAAGCTCAATTCTTCTATTTGGTTCATTTTCTATCTCCCTAAATGAAATTCTCCATATTCCCCTAAATAAATTTAGGAAGTTACGTGCAACTTGCCATAAAACTATAATCAAGGCTCATACTATTGAACCATAAATTGGATTGGAATCATGACATCATACCATATCTAGAATAACCCTATTCCCTTGATTTTGATACCTAAAATATGTGTTATATGATGATTTGTAAATCTATGCTTTTGTTAAAAAAGAGATAATATATTATTTTCACTAAAGGATCAACTTTCATATATGCGGATATACGGTAATTACGCATATACGAAAGTTACACATATGTGGAAGATATGTGCATATATGGTAGATACACATAAATAAGTTGCACATATACAAAAGTTTGACATATATGACAGATGCACATATTTTCTGTATATACACAACTTCCTTATATGTACACATCTTATGTATATGCGCATATCTTCAGTATATGTGCATATCTTCAGTATATGCGCAACTTCCGTATATGCGCATATACAGAAGTTGCAAATATATAGAAACTATGCAAAACTATCTTAATATGAATATATGACAGTCTCCAGATATGCACATCTTTTGTATATGCACATATATTTTGTATATGTGCAACTTTCATATATGTGCATATCTTTTGTATATGTGCAACCTTTCTATATGTGCATTTCCTTCATATATTTCTAGCTTCCGTATATGCATATATATTTCGTATATGAACATCTTCCGTATATGTGCATCAACCGTATATGCACATATATGGAAGATATGATCATATACAAAAGTTGTGCATATATGACAAACTTGCACATATACAAAATATGTGCATATACAGAAGTCACATAACTTGTATATATGCACATATTTTGTATCACATATCTTTTATATATACCCAAATTCCATAGATGCACATATCTTTCATATATGCATAACATTCATTTTTGTGCATATATGAGAGTTGTGCATATATAGAAGATATGTGCATATACAGAGGCTACACATATACAGAGGTTGAAGTTGAGCACAATTTAGGTATATCCGTAGCTTCTATATATGTTCACACATGGAATTTGTGCATATACGATACATACAAATATACAAAAGGTGTGGATATATGGAATATGTGCATATACATAAGTGGGATAATTCACAACAACTTGGGAGAAGTTCTCTTAGTGGTAACATACGAGTTTCTTCTACTGCATCAACACTTTTTTCCTGACCCACTTGGTTCCTGAAAAACCTCACAATAGTTAGAAACAATATCATATAATTATTTCTTGTGAGTGAGGTCACAAGCTTGGAAAGTTTCATATTATTTTGCATCCTTTTCTCTCAAAACCATGAGAATGAAACCTTTGTTGAAGTTGATAAACCTCTTCATGTGACCTACACTAACAATATTTGTATTAATCTTGACATGATGATCCCTAACAATATACTCCATCTCATCTTTCGTGAGATTTTATTTGTTTTCATGCTGGAAGAAAATTGTTTTCATGTCATACAAATATGGAGTCCCTGACATAATGCCACCGATCATGATTTCTTGGGATGATCCCCCTTGTCATGTTTACCCCTGCTTTCAAGATGGATGGCCTTCACATTGGCTGCATCAATAGTAGTAGGCTCGAACTACGATAAATAACGCTTGATATAACAACATAGTATGCCAATATACATTGTTACAGTCACAGGTGAATATAATGGAATGGCCAATTTTAAGGCTTATTTCCTAAATTCCTCTGTGAAAATTTGCACACTTTGGCCCTTGCCTTGCCTCAAATATGTCTGTTCCATTAAATCCTTTTGTCAAAAGCCCAAAGGATAGAATTTATCTTTCAATGTAGAAATAAAATCACAGCAGGAGGAAAGTAGATTACCCAAATGTCTACTACCTTTTTGAAGCTTTCTCTCCTACCAGACAAGAGCTGTGTCACTCAACTGAAAATAAAAATAAAAAGAAGAGAAATAGGAGGAATAAAGAAGATTTCTCTCTATTATTCATCGACAAATTCTGATGGTCGTGTTGGAGATGAGCCTTCAACCACTGCAATCCATGCTAGGGGCATACTTCTAGTCACTGGCAACCATACCAGTAATGGGTCACCTAGCTCTATGAGTAATGTTGCTGATGACTCACCTGCTTCCATGAGTCAGGATGAGGGAACATGTCCTCTCTCTCTTAGGAAATAGTCTCTAACCTCTACAAGTCACGTTGGACACCCTCCACTAGCCACTCCTAGTCATGTTGGGGGTATTAACGTTGATTAGAAACCTAGGCGTAAAATATTTAAGCCTAATTTTCCTCGTGAGATATACAAGGGAGATCATCTTCCTCATTTGTGCCCTGAGATTGAAGTGGTACAAAGGTTGTGGTATCAATCTGTAGGTTCTTCTACTCCTGACCCTATTATGGTTTCTTAACAATCGACCCAACCAATGGTTGATAAAGTGGTCGAGCCAGTACAATCTCTCGTTGATCCCACTCCTCTTTTGGGGGGTGAAGTATATAACAATAGAGAACTCTTGATTTCTAGTTTTGAGTCTTCTATTCTAGGGGGCATGTCAGTCTCTTCGAGTGTACCCACTCCAAGTTCTAGGAGTGCTTCCTTTGATTGGGATATCCTATTTTTTCGGTGGGGTTTACGGGTTTTCAATGAGGTATAGATGTTGCAAAATAATATAAATTTTTCAAGAATTTAATCTTTAGAATCAATAAAACCATGTTGAATTATAGGAATGCATTTTATTTAATCGATTCTTCTCTTCCTATGGAGACATTCGAGGGTGTATGCCATCTTCTAGCGCTCATTCATACACCATCGACTTGACTAGGAGCCACTTAGAGACCCACGGGACCCATTTAGAACCGAAAAAGCCCAAATAGAGGTTTGGATATGTTTTTCATCATATAGAGGGGATCTCATTCTTCATCATCATTTTTTATGCCCTCTCCCAAACATTGAGCACAAGAGGCATCAACCCTAGCATTGGAGAGAACCTCGCATGGATGACATTGGCTAAAAGGATAAATAAAATAATGATTAATGTTTAAGCTATCTTGTTTGGCTCGTAACCAAGGGTTTTCAACATATTTTGAAACTTTAGGGGCTTGTTCTTTAGAAATTCGAACTACTAGCTCTTGTATAAATACATGAGAATTAGTGTCATTGGAAACCATCAGGACTAGGATTTTCTCCCTGCTTGAGAGAATTCAAATCTGCAATTTATGGAATATTTTGGATGTTTATGAATGTGTTTTGATTTTTGCATAATTTGTCTCATATTTGGAGCTTCATGATGGAAATTTTATGGATGGATATACTCTTCACTATCATGTAAGTGCTATTTATGATAAAATTTGTGAAATATACTAATGTCTAATGCATGGAATGATATCTGATGGTTATTAATGTGCCCCAATTTTTAAAATTATCATTTTAGATTGTAACTATTGGGAATTTTTGCATGTGCTACTTATTTGGTAATGAATGAATGAATATTCCTAGAGGATTGTTGCATCTTCATCCTTGAAAATCGATTAATACATGTTTATGAAGTATAAATATCTAAAAGGGCTAGCGAAATTTCTCTTTTGGGTATCCTTGGGTAGAAAATTGTCCATATTGAAATATGTCATGAATCATGACCTCTGAATGGCTAGGTACTAGTCGTAAAATCCTTAATGGTCATCAAAACTTAAATCATTTCCCTTTCTTTAAATCTATGCCCTAACCCTAGATGACTAACTAGGGCCTTGTACGAATTTCATTGGAGAGGTAGCATTGAAAAACTAATTGGATAGAATACCTCCATAATATTTTGATAAGAGGAAAATAAGTTATTGACCATCACAGGAGTGAAGCGTTTGGACTCTTCTCCTACCAAATATGCAAAACAATGTTACAGATGAAATAGGTAACCTCACCTCAAAATGGGAACTCTAGCCTAAAAATATTGAAAAAACATCAAAAAACCATGAAAAAACAACTCGAAAATGAAAACTTGCATTCTCGAATAACCTTTTTTTTTTCGGGGTAAATTTTCAACCTTTTTAAAAAAATGCAAGTAAAAGCCAATTTTTTTGGTTGAAAAAAACACTCAAAAAATGAAACATTGTATTCTGGAATAATCTGGTTTTTTTTTTCAGAGTAAATTTTCAACATTTTTAAAAATAGAGGTAACAATTTTTATTTTTTAAAATTCAAACATTAAAAAAAAACCTAAAATTTAAGAAACAAAAATAAAATAAAAAAATAAAAAACATTTTAAAGCTTAAAATTTTAAAATATATAGAGATAAAAAGATAAAAATAAAAACAAAATAAAAATAAAAATTCAAACATTAAAAAAACCTAAAATTTAAGAAATAAAAAAATAAAAAACATTTTAAAGATTAAAATTTAAAAATATATAGAAATAAATAAATAAATAAATATATATATATATATATATATATATATATATATATATATATATATATATATATATATATAGTAAATTAAAAAAAAAAAAACAAAATAAAAATATTAAATTAAAAAAAAAAGGAAATTATAAAAAATGAAATATAGAAATTAAATTTAAAAAGGAAAAAGAAAGTATTTATTAATTTAAAACAAAAAGTATTAAATTTTAAAATAAAAAATTAAATTTAAAGAAATATATTAAATTTTAATAAATAAATAAATTAAAAAAAAAAAAATTATTTAAATTAAAAGTAAAAAAATGAAAAATTAATTAAAAATTAAAAAATGAAAAATAAAATACAATAAAAATATTAAATTTAAAAATAAATATATTAAAAAAACAAATAAATTTTAAAAAATAAAAAATATATATATGAATTAAATTAACTATATATATATATATATATATATATATATATATATATATATATATATATATATTAGATTTTATTAAATTTAAAAAAAAAAAATTTAATATTAAATAACAAATTAAATTTAAAAACAAAAATATTAAATTCTAATAAATAAATGAATAAACAAATAAATTTTGAAATAAAAAATAAATTTTAAATATAAAAGAAAAAAAAGAAACATTGTTAAAATAAAAATTATAAAAACTTTAAAAATCAATTAAAAATGGAAAATTGTAAAAAAATAAATAAATAAAAAATATTAATATAGAAATTAAATTTAAAAAGGAAAATAAATTTAAATATTAATATAGAAAATAAATTTAAATATTAATATAGTTAAAAAAAAAGAAGGAAATTATAAAAAATAAAATATAGAAATTAAATTTAAAAAGGAAAAAGAAAGTATTTATTAATTTAATTTAAAAAGTATTAAATTTTAAAATAAAAAATTAAATTTAAAGAAATATATTAAATTTTAATTAAAAAAAAAAAAAAAAACCATTATTTAAATTAAAAGTAAAAAAATGAAAAATTAATTAAAAATAATTAAAAGTAAAAAAACGAAAAATTAATTAAAAATAAAAAAATGAAAAATAAAATACAATAAAAATATTAAATTTAAAAATAAATATATTAAAAAAACAAATAAATTTTAAAAAATAAAAAATATATATATGAACTTAAATTAAAAATATATATATTAGATTTTATTAAATTTTTTAAAAAAAATGTTAATATTAAATAACAAATTAAATTTAAAAACACAAATATTAAATTCTAATAAATAAATGAATAAACAAATAAATTTTGAAATAAAAAATAAATTTTAAATATAAAAGAAAAAAAAGAAACATCGTTAAAATAAAAATCATAAAAACTTTAAAAATCAATTAAAAATGGAAAATTGTAAAAAATAAATAAATAAAAAATATTAAATAAAAAATAAAAATAAAAAACAAATTAATTTAAAAAAATTAAGTTTAATTAAAAAAAAAAATCTAATTTTAAATACACAAGTTTAATTCAAATAAAAAATATAAAAAATTTACGTAATTAAAAATAATAATAATAAAAAATTAAAAAATTAAAAAAATATATATAATATTCAATAAATTAAAAAAAAAATACAAAATTTATTGAATTTTATAAAATTAAATTAAAAAACTAAACACAAAATTTAATAATAAAGAAAAAATATGAAAAAAAAAATCAATTAAATAAAAAAAAAATACAAAAATTCAATAAAAATTATAAACCAAAAAAAAAAAAAATGATTAAAATTAAAAACAAAATAAAAAAAAAAAAAAAAAAAAATAATTTTAAATATTAAAATTGAATTAAAAAATAAATAAATAAATTGAAATTTAGAAAAAAAAAAATAAAAATATATATATATATATATATCAAATTAAAAAAAATATATTAAAAATTTAAAAAAAAATTAAAAAAAAAAATTTATTATTGGTCGGGAGGGTGGCGCCGCCTGACCTCCCGCCCAGGTGGTGGCGAAGGCCGGCCGCTGGGCGAGCGAGGGGCTGCATGCAGTCTCCCCGCCCGCCCAGTGGCCGGCCTCTGCCACCACCAGGGTGGGAGGCTGGGCGGCGCCCCTTTTTATTTTTTATTTTTTATTTTTTAATTCTTTTTAATTTTTAATATATATATATTTTTTAATTTTATTTTTTATTTTTTAATTTAACAAAAGTTAAAATTATTATTATTTTTTAATTCAATTTTTATATTTTAAATTGAATTTGTTTTAAGTTTTTTTATTTTTTTTTAATTATTAATTTTATATTTTAGATTAATTTTTTTTAAAAATTTAAAATTTATTTATTAAGTTTTTTAAATTTTAATTTAATTTTTTTTTTTTTAATTTCTTTTTTCATTCTTAAAATTTATAAATTGTTTCATTTAAAAAAACACATTAAATTTTTGTATATTTGCTTTTTAATTATTTGCACGTGGTTTTTTTAATTTTTTTTTTGTTTTTTTATTATAGTTTTTTTTTTTTAATTTTAAATTTTTTTTTTGTTTTTAATTTCTTTTTTCATTCTTAAAATTTATAAATTGTTTCATTTAAAAAAACACATTAAATTTTTGTATATTTTCTTTTTAATTATTTGCACGTGGTTTTTTGAATTTTTTTTTTCTTTTTTTATTATAGTTTTTTTTTTTAATTTTAATTTTCTTTTTCAATTTTCAATTTTGTTTTTTTTTTTTTAATTTGTTTTTTTTTTTAATCTGTATTTTTTTTCTTATTATTATTATTATTTTTAATTTAAATTTTTAAATTTATTTATTTATTTATTTATTAGCTTTTGTATTTAAATTTTAATTTTGTAATTTAATTTTTTTTTAATTTTTTTTTTTTAAATTATATGGTTTTTTTTAATAACTTGGAAAAAAACACGGTTATTTTTTTTTTTTTTTTTTGGTGGTTCAATTTTTTTTTTTAAAATTATGCTCAAATTTTGTCATTTCTTTTGATATAATTTTCGAATATTTTTGTTTTTTTTTTAATTTATTTTTGTTTAAATTTTTTATTTTTTCGAGTTAATTTTGTTTTTATTTTTTACATTTTTATTGGTTTTTTTTATTGTTTATATATATATATATATATATATATATATATATATATATTTATCTAAGTTTTGTGTTTTATTACGAACATGAAAATCACCACTCTAAAAAAAAAAAAGTTGATGCTGCATCAATACGTTTCAAAATTAGCATAAAAATCACCACTCTAAAAAAAAAGTTCATGCTGCATCAATATGTTTCAAAATTAGCATGAAAATCACTAACTTTTTAAAACAAATATTCATACTTCATAAATAAAAATATTAGAGTGTCAAAAATGTGCAGAAAAAGAAAGGGTGATTCTGAATCACCACTTTTCAAAATCAGGTGTTTTTATGCTGCCAAAAAAAAGTAGGTACCAGTGCAGTTACCTGTTTCATCGGTAACAGTGTTGCAATCATAAAGAGTGCACAAAGCCAATGACTCTCTTCTTCTAATATTTGGGATCTCTCAATGAACCTCTTTGAATATATAGAAATCCTTGCAAATTCTACCCATGCCAAAATATCTGGATCAAAGGGTTGTTGGCGAGACCATTTAGGCATCAATTCATCCTCTGCTTGGTCATTCATTTTATCAAAATATGTAGTAATTTCTTTAGGGATGTCCTGAGAGAGTGCTCCAAATTATTCTCTCACACTTGAAATTTAAGCCCCAATTCCTACACTTGGATTGATACAGCGGAAAGGGGAGGGTATCAAAGTAAGGAGGATCTTAGTGTCGCCTAGTGCCTTTTTTATTTCTCTCTTCCCATTATTGGTCCTTTTCTCTTACTTCAAGAATTTGCATGTCACCTTATAATGCCTCAGCCTTAGCAAAGACGTACCTTTCTTATAGAGCTCTTTGAGATGGCTGACATCGATTTTTAGGGCCTCATTGGAATCCTCCAATCCCCATTTGACTTATTTTATTTACAACCATGTCTCGATTGTGTGAGAGTCACATTAGGCTTAATCGCTTAATGCACATTCATCGTTCGAATCGTGGGGGCCAAATCCTCTTCCCCGGTGCACAAACTGAGCTTATAAAAGGAATCTCTTATCTCTTGTTTTTTTATCAACCCGTTGCCATTCTTGTCGAAGGTCGAGAAAACCCTCCTCATTTCCTTTCGCCCGACGTTGTTTTCCAACACCCCTTAGTTTGTGTTTTATGCCATTATTAGAGCCTTTTCAGAGGGCGATAAGTCAAATCAAAGCTTGAACTTATTGCATAACAAATAAGTGCATAAAAACCCACAGATAAGATGGGTTCTCAGGTTTAAGCTCATTGTTTCAATATCAACTGAAATTTTCAAAATTTCTTTGATTTCTTCAATTGAATCTAGATGCACGAAACTCCGTCTCCATTCCACACACCACATTCTAGAGATCCTTCAATCGTATGCACTGGAAAATCGATACCGAGGATATAAATTTGACCATACCTAGCACTACCAGACATATTCCAGAATCAGAGTATAGACAACCAGATTCAAAATAGAATGGGATGACAAATTTAAAAAACCGGTGGGAAAATTAAAATATTGATAGAGGTTTAAATGAATTCAGTTCAGATATGTCATATGCATGGTGGATAATCCATTTGGAATTGGCATGGTGGATGATGAATTTTTATTCTTACAGATACATCAACCCATTTCCTGGAAAGTGTTCGCCGAAGAAATTATTTCCATGATTTGCAGTCAAAACCGATGTCAGAGTCCATCCCCAAAATATTCCTTATGCTGTATTAATGTGTCTATAGACTTGGAAATATTGGTTTCCATACGGGTGGATGGTCTCAATTTTATTGATGGTCCACATGAAGACACTTTATGGAAATTTCTAATATATAGTTATGATATGATATAATAATTCTATTATTTAGTATATTTGGTGATCGATAGAGTGTGTGTGTGTTATGTGAATTCATAGCATGAATGATCAAATAAATTAGATTAATTTACAAAGAATATTTAGATTAGTATTAGTTTTATGTGTGAAAATTATAATTTATATAAATGTTTTTATAATATATAAATGCCTTTATATATATATATATATATATATATATATATATATATATATAGAAGGGTAATGATCCATGAGACGAAACATCTCAATGGACCATGCCCCAAATTTCTGCACTCTTGGGACTATTGCTTCACATCGCCCCAATTATGACCTGGAGATATGAATGCATGTGCTCCCTCTACCCACTTGGCTCGAAATTTTCTCCTACTAGAGGTATCTGGTTTAGTGGATGTCTCCACTTGGCCTCTTCTTTGCTTCTCCAATTGTGGCTACTCCACAACTTTCTGAGGCTTCTTCTGAGGCTACATGTCGAGAGGTAATTCATGCACCCTCTCAACCACCAAGTATCTAACCTTTGCCTTGCTCCTAAAAGGTTTGCATGCATCTTGTACCTCAAGTGCATACAATTTCTTAACATGCACAATGTTATTCCCATGATAGATATACATTTTTTTTTTTGGTTTGCATATGCTCAGTTTCTACGTTGTGCCTTGAAGAATCGATATGTTTGTACTCTATGTAAATTCCTAGTAATATAATACAATTTCACTTATATATATATATATATATATATATATATATATATATATATTGAAAGACATATATTGTTATGGTTAAAACATTTCAAATAGTTTCACTATTTTATATTTTGGTATCTTTTTAGATATGGTTTTTTAGTCAATTTTGTCTAAAAAAATGATTTTTGGGATTACTACCTTAACGTGTATATTTTTCACTATCCAAGTACCCAAAGAGATTTTCAAGAAGGTGAATCTCGTTATGCATTCAAAAATTAAATTTAAACAGAAAAGTTATAACACCCACACAAGGGGTATTTTAAAAATAAAGGTAAAATATTCTCTAAAAAAAAACAAAGTCAAATTAATAAAAAAAATGAATATACATAATTGGTTAGTTTTAATGAAAAATATTATAAAACATCAATAATCCTAACTTCACTCAGAAAATGTGGTAATAATATTTCACTCTCACTCTTAACCATAAAACAATTAAAAGATATACATTCTTATTGCGCCGAGAGGCACAATCTACAACCCTGTAACATTCACCCTTAAACACATTGTTAACAGTAAAAAAAAAAATTTACTATCGACAATCCCTTAAAGTTCACCTACGATAGTTTTACCATGATTGGCTAGAATATTAATTGTTAACAGCATACAAACCTTATTGTAACTTTTTCAATCATTAAACAAAACAATTATCACAACAATATAGAGCAATGATAGTCTTGCATACATTGGTTCCAGTTTTAAATATGAGTTTGCGTATACATAGACCTTGACACTATGTCTTGATCTAAGGTTCCAGTCATTTAACAACTGATTAAAGGGAATTTTTATTCGTGCCATGAATCTTTACTTAACGACGTTATTGGTATTCATTTCACTTTAATTAGTAGGTACCCTTATGTACTAATTATCCCTATTGCAATCCTTTGGCAACTGGCACGCATTTAATTCGATTGATTGGCATCTGGTTGTTTATACGTCGTTGATCTTGGAAAGATCAGATGGTGAGAACGTGTTAGGGTTTGACTAATGACTATCAGGCTTGTAACCGTTTCTTCCCATTCGCATTGTCCTGCGGGTAGCTTCTGGAACCGACTCTGCTGCACCAGGGTTTCTTCTTCCGGTTTCTTGGCTCATGGCCTCTGCTCTGTGGCAGCCTGGTGTTGTCGTGCATTCTTCACATCCTCCGCTGTCTGGTACACCCTGTCTACTATCACTGGAGCAAGATGGGTAAGTTTATGTGCTAAACCTGCAACTATTTTACCCTTGTTTTGGCAAGTTTAATTTTTCTCTATTTTGGTTTGATGCCTGAGTTAATATTGTGCTAATTCATATTATGTTCCTTGTATGGGCTACCTACGGCTTCAGTGCTTGACTTGCAATCTTCCTCAGGCCTAGCCGACAGGTATTGTTCATGTAAACTTGGTTAAATAATAGAACATGGTCTTAGTTCTTTGGCCCAGCTCATGTTTTAACTCATTTTTCGTTCTTTGTGCGGCAGGTAATAGGTTCTTCATCACCTGCACACATCATTCGTTACGCTTGCGAATTGCAAAGGTGCATCTCTGTTTCAGAATTGGCTAACCGGTGCTTCCATTACTCCAACAGGTACCCCTACCCGAGCTTAGGGTTTAATAGAAAGAGGTTTTGTCATTACGGCCACATGCCTATCTTCTGTGTAACTCTATATTGGTTCTCTACACCTCGGAAAATAAATACAGTAGACTTATTTTAGCTATCATTGTATTATTAAGGTTCTGGATTTACTATCCTTGTCAGTGTTTAACGTACTATGTTGATATGTGCTTATAAGATTTAAGGCTCTGGATTTACCATCCTTGTCAATGTATAGCATACTGTGTTGATATATGCTTATAAGATTTATGTCAGGGTTTTATCTCGTAATTTGACTACTGTGAACATGCATGTAAACGTAACAGCCTGTCGATTCTAGTTATCTTGTTATGCATACTGATATTCTCATCTGTACTTGCCTGAGTTGTAATTTTTGTTTTTTTTTTCCTGTTCAGTATATGAATTATTCGAATAGCAAGAAAATGGATTCTCCAACAGACGCAGTCTAACTCTCCTCCATGAATGAAAGTTGTCCTACGCATCTCACAGTTATTGCATACATTTATGGCTTATACATATGCATATATATTCCTCACAGAAGTTTTTGTTCTTTTCCTATAACTGATTATGGCGAACTTACATACTCTGTTAGCATTTTTCTATTTGCTTAATGAGGAACTTATTAATGTGAGTCTGTTCGCTTCTTAGTATCTTCATTTTGATTCAGCTATGCTAGTCTTTTAACTATAACTCGTGACCAGACCACGACTTGTCTGTGTAATATCATAGATTGTGAAGGACGACCAGCCCAGTAATCTGGTCACAGATGTTGGGCTAACGATCCTTCAGTTAGATAGATAAAATGTAGCTTGCTCTTTACTATACAGAGTTAATTTACATATATAGAATACAGAAGAAAATCTTTCCTATCCCGCATAACTTTACAGAGATTTCTTTCCTGTTTGTTAAATATTAAGCATCTAGATTATTTCAACCATCACCTCATTTCAATTTTTCTTGTCTAAAATTAAAGAAAAAGAAACATTTACGCTTCTATCAGAAATACAGATTCCACCCATCTGTACTTAAATCCAACTGATGATTTTTTATTTCCTCCCTTCCACGAGTTGGGTGATTACGTCCTGCAACTCTCCCTCGTGCTCCAAGTCTGAATCTTCGTTGAATACAGAAATCTGGAGGAGAATCTCGGGACAGTCCGGTCCAGTTCTCCAACTCCAGTGGAACAGTCTCCTCTGTAAGTTTCCCTTCAAGGGTTTACTTCTCAGGATGACAGTTTCCTTTTTTCCTCTCTCTGACAGACCCTAAACTCTCTCCAAAATTCCTTATTTATTCTAGAGTTTCTTTGGGTAACTGTGGAACTGTGTTTCTGTTCAACTAACTCCAGATATTGAATTTACTTTTACCATCAGTCTTTACTCATGAAACTAATTTCACAAGTAATCTTTTATTCCAATACCAAAATTAATTTTTGTTCCTAATATTCTATTTGCAACAAAATAACAATAATGTTTAATCCATTCTTAACAATAGCCTAACCATTTGTCAACAACTAAGACAATGGTTACAGTTTTTCCCCTCTGGAAGAGAACACCGTCCCTGGTGTTCTTATTCCATATCAGCAAAAAGCTCAGGATAAGCTTCACGAACAAAAATTTCGTCCTCCCAGGTGGCCTCCTCTGGTCCAAAGTGCTTCCATTGCACTTTAACCTGGGCGATGGCTCGTTTCTAGAGCATGATTTCCCTTCGGTCGATTATACTGTGAGGCTCGACTAGAAATCCTCTATCCAATTCTACCTGCACACAATAGACTTGTATTAGTTATATAGGTCTCTAACATAATATTATTTTTAACTATTATGCTCACCCTCTACCTGAATGTTCTGCCAATGGATTATGTGTCTTGAATCATGAACATATCGTTTTAATAATGACAAATGAAAAACATTATGCACCTGAATATGGCTAGGAAGAGCCAAGAAATACGCCACAAGCCCTACTCTCTCCAGTATCTGGAAAGGGCCACAAAACCTGGGAACTAATTTTGCACGAGATGCCCATCTTAACATACTCTTCTTTGGCTTAATTCTTACATACACGTGATCTCCCACTTCATATTCAAGGTATGATCTCTTTTTATCTACGTACACTTTTTGCCTGTCTTGAGCTGATTTTAAATTTTGCCTAATTTTCTTCACTTCTAATTCCATTTATGCTAGCATGTCTAGTCCTAACATGAGTTTGGTCTCAGGACTACTCCAATTAATGGGAGTTCTACACTGCCGCCCATATAAGGCTTCAAATGGACTCATTTTTAACAATTCTTGATAACCGTTATTATATACAAATTCCACTAAGTGTAGATATTCCTCCCACTTAGTCGGTTGCTGCATGACATACATTCTCAACATGTCCTCTAGTACTTGATTTACTCGTTCTGTTTGTCCGTTCGTTTGTGGATGATACGGAGTACTGAAATTAACTTGAGTTCCTAAACTCGTAAACAGTGCTTTCCAAAAAGCTGATGTGAATTTTACATACCTATCTAAAATAACTGTCTTAGGAATGCCATGCATTTTGAAGATCTCCTGCATAAATAAATCTGCTATCTGTACTGTCTTGTAAGTGGATTGGACAGGTATGAAATGTGTCGATTTACTTAATCGGTCCACAACTACCATTATGGAGTCGTTACCTCATTTTGATTTTGGTAATCTAGTGACGAAATCTAACGAAATCACCTCCCATTTCCATTCTGGAATTGGTATAGGCTGCATTAATCCAGCCAGATGCTGATGTTCTACTTTCACCTGCTAGCACTCTAAACACTTGTTTAGGTAGTTTGCTATGTCCTTCCTCATACCCGGCCAACAGTAATCCTTTCTTATTGGTGTCAACATCTTTTGGTACCCAGGATGCCCTGCATATTTGCTTCTATGATATTCATCTAGTACCAAAGTCTTTAAGTCCACTCTGTTTGAAATGACTATCCTTTTCTTAAAAACCAGCAATCCATCCTGGTTGATTTCATAATCTCCTAGCCTTCCTTACTCTTTAGATTCCTATGCTTGTTGCCACAAAAATTTATATTCAGGAACTTTTCCTGCTTCCTTTCTAATTTGATCTAGAAATCTGCTTTCAACTTGGTTACATATAATTCATAAATGTTATGCAATTTTCTGCTTAATGCATCCGAAACCCTGTTCTCCTTTCCTTTTACATGCTGTAGGTCAATGTCAAGCTCGCTCAAGAAGGCATTCCACCTTGCTTGTCGAGAGTTTAAATCATCTTCTTTGAAATAGCTGGTTAGACTGCTATGGTCTGTCTTCAATACAAATCCTTTCCCAAGTAAGTAGTGTCTCCATACCCGGAGGGCGTGCACAACTGCAGTCAGCTCTAAATCATAGGCTGAATATCGTAGTTCATGATATTTTAACTTACGAGATTCATAAGCAATTACTTTTCCTTCTTGTGATAAAATTTCCCTAACGCCCTCCTTGCATGCGTCTGTGCAAACCTCAAATTCCTTATTTAGATTGGCCACACTTAACACTGGTGCTAATGTTAATAATTGCTTCATTTTCTCAAAACTATGCTGACATTCTTTTGACCATTTAAAAAATTTTCCCTTCCTTTGCAGAGAGGTAATAGGGAAAGCTATTTTTGAAAATCCTTTAATAAATCACTGGTAATAGCCAGCGAGCCCCATAAATGACCGTATATCTGCCACATTTTGTGCCACCCTCCATTCGATAGTAGTTCTGATTTTCTCTGGGTCTACTGCTATACCTTTTTCAGATATCACATGTCCAAGATATTGTATTTCTTCCTTGAAGAAATCACATTTACTGAATTTTGCATATAACTGTTGTTTCCTTAACATTTCCAGTACCAATGTCAAATGTTCCTTGTGTTCTTCCGCATTCTTGGAATAAACTAATATGTCATCAATGAAAATTAACACAAGTTATCCAAATAAGGGTGGAAGATACTATGCATCAGTCTCATGAAAGTAGCTGGTGCGTTAGTCAGCCCGAAAGGTAATACCACAAATTCATAGTGACCATACCTTTTTCGAAAGGAAATTTTATGTATATCTTCATCTTTGATTCTGATTTGATGATAACCTGACCTCAAATCAATTTTTGAGAATACAGTAGCTCCCCTTACCTGATCAAATAGATCGTCAATACGTGGTAAGGGATATCGGTTCTTGACGGTCAGCTTGTTTAACTGCAGGTAATCCATGCACATGCACATGGTTCCATCCTTCTTTTTGACGAATAGTACAGGTGCTCCCTAGGGAGATACACTGGGTTGTATATATCCCTTGTCTAATAATTCCTAAAGCTGCATTTTCAACTCGGTCAATTCTGGCACACTCATATGATAGGGTGCTCGTGAAATTGGTGATGCTCCTGGCAGCAATTCTATTGTGAAGTCTATATCTCTTCTAGGTGGCAATCCTGGTATCTCTTATGGAAATATATCCTTGAATTCTTGTACTATAGGTATATTTTCCAGCATAGGAGCTTTTTCTTTAGAATTATAAAAACCTACTTGTATAGCGTACATTTGACATCCCTTTCTTATACATTTACCCATTTGGGAAGCTGTAATTGGACGCAGCTGTACAGGTTTCTTTATTCCCTGAATCTCTTGGCGGGTGCCATTTCGATCTCTGTAGTAGATAATATTTTCTTTGCAATCTACTAAAGTCCAATTTCTTTCCAACCAATCCATACCAAGAAACACATCATAAGATCCCAAGGGCAAAATATTCAAATCTGCCGTTAATTGCCATCCACTGATTTGTAGTGCACAATTTGGTATTTTGGCGCTAACTTTTCTTTTGGCTCCATTAGCCAGCTGGACTAACCATGGCTTCCTAAATTCGCCCTGCAGCTCTATCTTCTGCTCGGTTTCATTATCAGATTCAGCCTCATTAAAATTTTTATTTTGATTACTTCACTGAGACGTACTTCTTTCTTTTCGGCCTGCATCATGATCTCCCGGTTGCTGTTCATTTCCTTCCTGAAATTCTCTATCGGTACTAGGCTTCTGAATTCCTTGGTTTTTTTTATCCAAGAGACTTTTCAGAATTCTCTCCTGCTCCTGCATCAACCTTGCGTTATCATTTCGAACTCTTTCCATTTCTTCTTGCAACTTTTGCACTATGGTTAACAAGATGTTGGTTTGTTGTTATTGTTCTTCTAATAGCCTACTAGTCTGTTGATGCTGTTCCAACCCCAATTGAACCCACATTTCGGAATTCCTTTCTTGTTGGTGTTGGGTCTCCCCAGCATCCCGAGGTGGCTATTGTAAGGGTGTCCTTCTCGTTTGTCCTGTTAACCTTTCCGTCTGAGCGCATTAGTAACACACAATTTGACGTTAGTCGACCCATAAGGTCCCAATGTTGTAACATACCTCTGATAACACTTGTAACATTCACCCTTAAACACATTGTTAACAGTAAAAAAAAAAAAAATTACTATCTACAATCCCTTAAAGTTCACCTACCATAGTTTTACCATGATCAGCTAGAATATTAATTGTTAATAGCGTACAGACCTTATTTTAACCTTTCCAATCATTAAACAAAACAATTATCACAACAATACGGAGCAATGATAGTCTTGCATACATTGGTTCGGGTTTTAAATATGAGTTTACGTATACATAGACCTTGACACTATGTCTTGATCTAAGGTTCTGGTCATTTAACAACTGATTAAAAGGAATTTTTATTCGTGCCATGAATTTTTACTTAAAGAGGTTATTGGTATTCATTTCACTTTAGTTAGGAGGTACCCTTATGTACTAATTATCCCCGTTGCGATCCTTTGGCAACTAGCATGCATTTAATTTGATTGATTGGCATCCAGTTGTTTATACGCTCTTGATCTTGGAAATATCGGATGGTGAGAGAGTGCTAGGGTTTGACTAATGACTATCAGGCTTGTAACCGTTTCTTCCCATTCACATTCTTCCGGGGGTAGCTTCTGGAACTAACTCTGCTGCACCAGGGTTTCTTCTTTCGGTTTCCTGGCTCATGGCCTCTGCTCTATGGAGGCCCGGCGTCGCTGTGTGTTCTTCGCATCCTCCACTATCTGGTACACCCCGTCTGCTATCGCTGGAGAAAGATGGGTAAGTTTATGTGCTAAACCTGCAACTATTTTACCCTTGTTTTGGCAAGTTTAATTTTTCTCTGTTTTGGTTTGATGCCTGAGTTAATATTGCACTAATTCATATTTTGTTCCATGTATGGGCTACCTACGGCTTCAGTTCTTGACTTGCAATCTTCCTCATGCCTGGCCGACAGATATTGTTCATGTAAACTTGGTTAAATAATAGAACAGGGTCTTGGTTCTTTGGCCCAACTCATGTTTTAACTCATTTTTCGTTCTTTGCATAGCAGGTAACAGGTTCTTCATCACCTGCTCACATCATTCGTTACACTTGCGAATTACAAAGGTGCATCTTAGTTTCGGAATTGGCTAATCGGTGCTTCCCTTACTCCAACAGGTACCCCTGCTTGAGCTTAGGGTTTAATAGAAAGAGGTTCTATCATTATGGCCACAGGCCTATCTTCTGTGTAACTCTATATTGGTTCTCTACACCTCGGAAAATAAATACAATAGACTTACTTTAGCTATCATTGTATTATTAAGGTTCTAGATTCACTATCCTTGTCAGTGTTTAACGTACTGTGTTGATATGTGCTTATAAGCTTTAAGGCTCTGCATTTACCATCCTTGTCAATGTATAGCATACTGTGTTGATATATGCTTATAAGATTTATGTCAGGGTTTTATCTCAGAATTTGACTACTGTGAACATGCATGTAAATGTAACAGCCTGCCGATTCCAATTATCTTGTTATGCATACTAATATTCTCATCTGTACTTGCCCGAGCTGTAATTTTTGTTTTTTTTTTCCTGTTCAGTATATGAATTATTCAAATAGCAAGCAAATGGATTCTCCGGCAGACGCAGTCTAACTCTCCTCCATGAATGAAAGTAGTCCTATGCATCTCACAGTTATTGCATACGTTTATGGCTTCTATATATGCATATATATTCCTCACAGAAGTTTTTGTTCTTTTCCTATAACTGATTATGGCGAACTTACATACTCTGTTAGCATTTTTATATTTACTTAATGAGGAACTTATTAATGTGAGTCTGTTCGCTTCTTAGTATCTTCATTTTGACTCAGCTATGCTAGTTTTTTAATTGTAACTCGTGACCGGACCACGACTTGTTCGTGCAATATCATAGATTGTGAAGGACGACCAGCCCAATAATCTGGTCACAGATGTTGGGCTAACATTCCTTCAGTTAGCTAGATAAAATGTAGCTTTCTCTTTACTATACCGAGTTAATTTACATATACAGAATACAGAAGAAAATCTTTCCTATCCTGCATAACTTTACGGAGATTTATTTCCTGTTTGTTAAATCTTAAGCATCTAAATTATTTCAACCATCACCTCATTTCAATTTTTCTTGTTTGAAATTAAAGAGAAAGAAACATTTACGCTTCTATCAGAAATATAGATTCCACTCATCTGTACTTAAATCCGACTGATGATTTTTTATTTCCTCCCTTCCACGAGTTGGGCGATTACAACTCTCCCTCGTGCTCCAAGTATGAGTTTTCGTTGAATACAGAAATCCGGAGGAGAATCTCGAGACAGTCTGGTTCAATTCTCCAACTCCAGTGGAACAGTCTCCTCTGCAATTTTCCCTTCAAGGGTTTACTTCTCAGGATGACAGTTTCCTTTTTTCCTCTCTCCCACAGACCCCAAACTCTCTCCAAAATTCCTTATTTATTCCAAAGTTTCTTTGGGTAACTGTGGAACTGTTTTTCTGTTCAACTAACTCCAGATCTTGAATTTACTTTTACCATCAGTCTTGACTCATGAAACTAATTTCACAAGTAATCTTTTATTCCAATACCAAAATTAATTTTTTTTCATAATATTCTATTTGCAACAAAATAACAATAATGTTTAATCCATTCTTAACAATAGTCTAACCATTTGTCAACAACTAAGACAGTGGTTACAAACCTAGTATGACCCCGATGTCAAGTATGTCATGTCCCCAAAAAATAATAAATTTTTCTTTTTGTTATTGTCCGCCAAAGCATTAACCTAATATTTAATTTTATATAACTTCAGTATTTATATTATAAATTAACCTTTTTAACTTATTAACGGGCTGATATTAATTACTAAAATACAACTATATATTATTTATATAATTTTAATGGATAGTAAATTATCTCACCTATTTAATAATTGCTTTATTATATAAGTGAATTTGAATGGATCATAAATTTACCTTTAACAAAAAAATTTACCACATTGAATTTTCAAATTATGGTAATGTAACATACACCATTAACTTCATAGGAAAATGTAAGGAGTTAAAATTTTTTTATACAAGTTACTCATCATTACACAGAATGTTTAACAGTTCACAGTGTAATTTCATAAATAAGAATAGTAAACTCCTTAACCCTTAACAATCTCCATTACAATATATTAACTTAATACTATATGATGTAACCATCCATTCATCCCATTACTCATATAGTCATCACATAATTTCCATTATGAACATCATAGAAAAAAAAGGAATCAACCTCATCATCTGGACACGATAATCAATCACACCATTGAACACCAATATACCCTGGAAGCCCCGTAGGGTGAAAACCAGCAAACGTTTAATTTTATTATTAAACGCTTGTGAGGGTGTTCAGCCCATCACTCAATGGCTGATAAGGGAGACCATCCCTTAACCATCGTTTATATAATCTTACAAGAAAATATACAATATCTAGCTTTAAGCCATTCAATAAATATGATACCATTTACCCTCTGGTCTTCATATCTTCAGATCTTCACATCTTGGTGGTATGGATGTACCTACAATGGACCATCGCACATTGGACCTTCCTGCAACTCGCACTCATCTGCATGAACATTAGTCATTTACCTGCCACCAGGACAAGCATAATTTTTCCTTTGTACATGACAAGCATAATATTCCTTTTTACATGTCGCCATCATTCCCTGCTATGATGCCTTCAACATAAAATGATGTCAAGATTCATAAAGTATAAATCAATCACTATAGTAGTTTCTCCATCTACTCTTGTGTAATTCATGACAAGCAAGTAAAGTACATTGTCATTCTCTCTTTAATAACACATACCTCATATGTACTGATTATAGGTCATCACAATAACTAATGCTTACGTCGCACAAGCACAAATTCATGCAAGACATTGGCTACAGTTCCCAAACTTTCTTTAAAATAAACTGATACATCAGCTAAGATATTTATGCATGTGATTTACATACTTTTAATAAAAATAGCTAACCCTTAAGCTATTACCTTTAGTGCATGGTATGCAAGTTAACATAACAATTTTTTCTTCCATGCATGCGAATGCATACTGATTCCAAAAGACTCTCCCTAAAGGAGTGCTTACACAACGAAGCACATAACCTCCTTCATGAGTCTTCCCAGAGAAAATCTCAATGCTAGTGAGCATATGATTCTAAGAATATACATACATGTCTCATTTCAAGATTATACTAACAATCTTATTCATTGTAGCTTTAATACTACAAGCTATCTTTCTACATACAAAAAGGTATATTATTTTTCAATAAAAGTTAATGCATATGTCGCATGTATATGCAAGATCTTCCTCCATATGGAATTTAACATCATAATCATGATAACATAAAATAATCACTTAGTTTATTCATCTAAGGAATTAGCTCCTTTAACCATGAATTTATTTAAATAACTAAACTTTACCAACACCGTGGTAAACAATCCATAGATTTATCAATTGACTAATATTTGCAAACATCATGGTAATCTACCCATGGTTTTATGAAATAATTAATCTTTGTCAACACCATGGAAAAACTACCCATGGTTTTTATGAAACTATCCATGGATTTATTGAATAACTAATCTTTACCAATGTAATATCATTAGTAAATAAATCTTGTTTGTATCTCACCTATTTTCCTAAATAGTAAGATAGCTCAACATTTCTTTATACATGCAAAGAACATGCTTCTATAACATAATGGCTATTTTTTGTGCATGCAAGAGAGATAACTCTTCCTTTACTGTAGGAAACACATATTCCCTTCTTAGATTTCTATCATCATGAAATACTATTTTCATGTAAAAAGATTAACATAATAGTAATCTTTAAAACAACCTGGATTATTTTTACAAAAAATTCTTAGAATACTACCACTCTTAACTATTATTTCCATGTAATGATATACATGATTATTTCTCAAAAAGGGGTTAATATAACTTAGTTACTTTATGTAGTTCCTCATGCACAAAACTTAGGGAACCATAACAAAGTTACTTAATCTTTTATACACCTAAGATGCAATCTTTTCAATAGGTAACCCTTTTCAAGAAGGTACCATAATTAATCCTTATATTGTGCATAAGGAATAAGAATACCTTTTTAAAATAATAACAAAGTTAATCTTTTATACATTATCCCATGCGATTAAATCAAAATACCCAATATATAACATAATAATAACTTCTCTTTTACCCACCAGATAAAGATAAAGATATTCTTTTAACACAATGGACCTATCTTTCACTTCATAAGATAAGATATTATTCCCAAAGGAAATTCTATAAATTTTGTTAAATGTAACTATTTCTGCTTATAATAAATCATATGAAATATTTCATATTTCATTTTCTCTCCAGAAAATGAGTAAAGTATTCAACAGAAAGCTACTATTCATATGATATATTTCATTAAACTATTATTTTTAGGAATACTTATCTTTAACAAAGACATTTAACCTCCCTTCATGGACGCTCATTTCAAGTTTTAAAATAAACTTATTTGCAGCTACCAAAATCCATTTCATTTTCTTTTGAGAAAGTAAGTAAAATAATTCAAAAGAAAACTATTGTTTGGAGGAATACTTATCTTGGCAGTCCCAATGGTGGAGGCACTTTGACAACCATGCCAACGTATTTTTAAATATATGACAATGTGAATGCCATATAGTTTATAATTCCATAATATATATATATACCCGCAGTCGACTATTATGTTTATAATTCCATAATATACATAGGCCTACATAATGTTAGATATAAACCAGTCGACTATTATGTTTATAATTCCATAATATACATACGCCCACATAATGTTAGATATAAACCAGTCGACTATTATGTTTATAATTCCATAATATACATACGCCCACATAATGTTAGATATAACCAGTCGACTATTATCAAGAAACGCAATAGCAATGGTATCTTACTTACCATTTGTAGATAGGTAAGCGTAGAATTTAATTTCATCTCTTTACTGGCAGAAGTTGCAGGTGGTCTTACCACACAAACTCGAGCTTGCTAACCGATGATCATGATTGCCAGACGCGTCACGAAAACAAATTACTCCCGCAGCTGAAGCTTCTCGAGCTATTAGAATCTGGTATGTCGTTAAGGAGTAGCTTTGAATTCAGGTCTCCAATTCGAATCTTGTCAGCCGACATTCATGAGCTTCTCCTCTCATGCCAATTAATGGCACAACCAGGCCATCTCCTCCAGAACCGTGTGCAGTAGTTGTGTGTCTTTTTCCTCCCCCCATAGAAAATCGATGAATGCTTCTTAAGCCATCCAGCAAATACTACAACTGTTATCAAGAATTCGGTTCACCTAAAACTGATTCTTGATTTTCTTGATTTGAACAGTTAAAGTGAAAACATATTTACTATTTTAATTCACATGGGGGGGTCTGTTACAGGTAAATTTAAACATCTTTACTCTTTATTAAAGTCAATACCATTTCCTAAATCAAAGGAAAAGAGTTAATTCAACACAAACAATCAAAATCCAAAATATTTTAATATTTCTTTTAATTAAATATTTTTAGAATGAATCTTTAAAAATAAAACCCATGTTCTATGGATAAATTAAAATCTTTAAAGATATAAATATTTCCCCATCAAAATTGCAATATTTCAAAATTTAAATAAATAAAAGTCTAAATAAACCGGAGTTATGGTAAATAAATAAAACCTATTTTTATACTTACTGTAAAGCTATGGTAAATAAATAAAAATATATATAAACTATATGTATGGTAAATAAATAAAATCTTCTTTTCATATTTACTCGATAAATCTTTTTATATTTAAAAAAACTCAAAAACATGAAGTCTATGGGACAAATACCATGGGACAAATTAATATTGATACTATGGGCTAAATTACATAGGCCAAATACCATATTTATAAAATAAGTATGGTAAATAAATAAATATAAAAAAGGTGTAAAGAGGTATGACAAATAAATAAATATAAAATAGGTAAAAAGAGGTACGGTAAATAAATAAATATAAAAGAGGTATAAAGAGGTAAGGTAAATAAATAAAAATATATCAAATATGATGTTAAATAAAAATCTAATTATATAACAAGCCTATGGGCCAAATACCATAGTAAATAAAAGAGGTATGGTAAATAAATAAAAATATAAATAAACCAGAGGTATGGTAAGTAAATAAAACCTATTTCATATTTACTCCATAATCTGCTTTATATTTACTAACACTCAAAAAATAGGTTTTATTTAGGTGAAGCCTATGGTTCAAATACCATGGGCTAAATTATTATTAATACCATGCAAAAAAAAAATTTATTAACCCTAATATAATATTAAAATATTATTATTATTATTATTAAATCTAATACTCATATAAATATATTATAATATTAATATTATTAAATTTAAAAACTTTCTATTAATACAATATTAAATTTATTATATTATAATATATATAAATATATCATGATATATATTAACTCTAGATATATATGGGAGGGAAGAACAAAGATATAGAGTGATAGAGGTGGAGATATAGGAGGATTGATAAGGGAGAGATGGAGATAAACTAAAGGAAAAGGGAGAGGAGGAATACAGAGCAAGAGAGTGAGACACAAATACGAAGGGGGGAGAGAGAGAAGGAGAGGGGGAGGGAGATAGTGATAGGATTAGGGAACAAAGATGGCAGAAGAGAGAGGGGGATAAGAGAGAAAGGGAGAGAGAAGGAGAGGGGGAGGGAGATAGTGATAGGATTAGGGAACAAAGATGGCAGAAGAGAGAGGGGGATAAGAGAGAAACGGAGAGAGAAGGACGTAAGAGAGAAAGGGGGAGATACGAAGGACCAGAGAGAGGACTTGAGAGAGGTAGTTGGAGGGGCAGAGATGGAGGGAAGAAGAAATATATAGAGAGAGATAAGTGGAGAGAGAGGGGGGGAGTGACAAGGGAGAGATGGAGAGAGAGTGTGTATGTTTAGGGGTGAAATAAAGAGACAGAGTAGGATGTATGGAGAGAAGGGGGAAGAGAAGGACAGAGGGGAAGGATGAGAGAGAGGAATTGAGAGAGAGGAGAAGAATGATGGGGAAAGAGAGAGTATTGGAGGGAAGACAGAGAGAGAGAGAGATATCAGGGAAGAGAGAGGGAGGTAGGAGAGAAAGGGAGAGAGAGGACTTGAGAGAGAGGATGAGAGAGGGATCGATAGAGAAATGGACTTTAGGGGGGGGGAAGTAGGAAATAAGAAATATAGAGTGAGAAGTGGAGAGAGAGAGAGGAGTGACAAGTGAGAGACAGAGAGAGAGCATGTATGTTTGGGGGTGAGATAAAGAGACAAAGAAGGAGAGATGGCGATAAGTGGATAGAGAAGGAGAGATAAGGAGAGAGGGAGGGATATAGTAACACATTGGGTGGGTGGAGAGAGAGAGAGAGAGAGAGAGAGAGATGGGAGAGAAAGGGAAAGAGAGGAAGGAAGAGAGAGAAGAGTGAGAGAGTAGAGAGAGGGAAGGAAAGAGAGATGGACTTGGAGGGGGAGATAGAGGGAGGTAAGAAGACAGAAATAGAGAGATAAAGGTGGAGAGAGAGAGAGAGAGAGAGAGAGAGAGTTAGTGATAAGGAAGATGGAGAGAGAGGGAGAGAGGACATAAATAGGAACGAGAGATATTAGAGGGGGAGAGGGAGAGAAGGGGAAGATAGAGATATAGAGGGAAGGTGAAGAGAGGGAAGAAGAGAGAGATGGGGAGAGGGAGGGAGTGACAAAGAGATTGATAAATATGGAGTGCGAGAGCATGCTTGTTTAAGGGGGTGAGATGGAGAGACAAAAAAGAATAGATGGAGGGGGATATAGATATGGATGGAGGGTGGAGAGAGGGAAGAATGTTCCTTGCACTAGATGGATTGATTTAAGTGGAGATGTTGATTTGTAATCCCATTTGATTATTTGCACTAGATTCATCAATTTTAGTGTAGATATTTATTTCTAATGATATTTGATTACTTGCATTAGATGCATTGATTTTAGTGTAGGTGGTGATTTATAATACCATTTGATTTCTTGCACTAGATGTGTTGATTTCAATGTAGATGTTGATTTATGATTATATTTCATTGCTTGCACTAGATGCATTGATTTCAATGTAGATGATTTCTAATCCTATTTGATTGTTTGTACTAAATGCATCGATTTCAGTGTAGAAGTTATTTTGTAATATTATTTGATTTCTTGCATTAAATGCATTGATTTCTGATATGATGCAATTGGATATATGATGGTACATTAATTTTAAAGGGATTGGATTAACAATATGCATTGATTTTAATGTAAGCCCAAAACGTTATTGACATTGTACATTGATTTTAGTTAAAACATTTAAAATAGTTTCACTATTCTATATTTTGTAGGTTGCACAATCAAAATTCTCAAATAGATTTTCAATAAGTTGAATATGTTTATGCATTCAAAGATGTAGTTTAAACAATAAAAAGTTATAAGACCGAAACCAACCTCATTCTAAGAGGATTATGTATGGCTAAGTTTGTGATCAACATAAAGTTAACACATGTGCCTTCTAAAAATAAAGGTAAAATGTTCTCTAAATAAAAAATAATGGCATCTATAAATAAAAAACAAAAAATGAATATACATAATTGGTTAGTTTAAAAAAAAAACATTATAAAATATCAATAATCCTAATTTCACTTAACAATTGTGGTAAAAATATTTCACTCTCATTCTTAGCCATAAACAAAATATTTTGTTTTTCATGTGAAGAAACATAGTTCTATATATGTTTTTAAAAGAAATAAAGTAATTAAAATTTTTATTTATTTTTTATATATATCTTATATTTTCACTTTTGAATGTAAGAAATATGTATAATTCTTATACTTTTACAAATATTTCAATATAAAATTTGAATAAACTATTTGAATATCAATTTTAGTATATGATATTTCAATATAAAATTTGAATAAATTATTTGAATATTCAAATTAGTTGATTTATTTTAATATTAATTATATATATAGAGAAAGAGAGAGAGAAAAAAGACGTGGAAAAAAAAATATTAACCATAACAAAAATATTTCAATACCCAAAGAAATAAAGTAATTGTATTTGTTGAAAGCAAATAATTCAATAACTTTTTTATGCATTTAAAAGCATATTAATTACAAAAAATATTTTAAGTCATCTATTTAAAATTATTTAAAAATAATGTCATCCATTTTATGTGGTTTCACTATTTTACCTTTTGTTCTTTGATATTATTTTAGGTGATATTTTCCAAAATCCAAATTAGATTTGTTGGAATTGTAAATTTAAATTGTCTAGTTTACAAAATTGAAGTGAGTGGCTTAATGTTTATGGATTCAAAAATGCAATTGTGTGTAGAGAGAGAATGAATATAGATCCATTATAACCATGGATATATCAACCATCAAGAGGGATCAAATATTTTTAAGTGTAAACATTTTTCAAGTTTTGCACCCTAAAAGAGGTTTTCCATCCAGAAATTTGTGTAAACTTTTTTCAAGTTTTGCACCTTAAAAGAGGTTTTCCATCTAGAAATTTGATCTCCAGCATTGCTACATCCATAGCTAATATATATATATATATATATATATGAAACTTAGAGATATCAAATCTCTAGAAGTGCAATTTTATTTTTTAAGTTAAATTTAGAGGTTTGATCCTTTTTACTAATTAAATTCACAATTAAATTTATGATTAAAATAAATATGTACTAATTAATTTTGTAAATTAACATAAACCAATTTTGAATCATAATTTTAAAAAAATGTCACACAAAATTATTCATTCACCTATGTCTATCATCCATCATACAGTAAACTTTCTATAAATTGTCTATATTCATTATGGAGTAAACTTTCTATAAATTGTGAATGATAAATGAAAAAATACTTTGATTTAAATAGTTGGAGTATATGGAATATGGAATTTTCAATCATAAATGAAAAAACACTTTAATTAACGCCGAAGGCGTTTTATTGTGAGCGTTTAGCTCACGACACTGTAAATATTCGTCGACAAAACTGACCAAATCTCTACAGTGTCAACCAGCGGTCTCCGTTGACTTTGGAGTTTTCTTTTGCAAATCCATCTGCAAAATGCTAGTTTAAATAATTAGAGTATATGGAATATGAAATTTGTTGTTCCGGTGTACAATTCAAATATCCATACAATTAGACAACATAAAGAAACTATATAAATAACAAAAAAAATAAAACATTTAAAAAGACAAAATATTACAACTTAACCCCAAAAAATTACGAAAAAGTCATTATAACCGGGTTTAATTTTTTATTATATAAAAGTTTGAACACTGTCGTTATCCATAATCATGGATTACAAGATCGGGATTTTGTCACTTGTGAATGCAAAGGGTGACCCTGTCCTTCCTTTTTCGCTATAAAGCCGAAAAACATGGAATTTGAAGCTCGAACAACCTATTGACTCATTATTTTACCATTACAAATTCTTGAGCATTTTGTTAATTTTCGTAATAAGCATTTTGGTAATGACTTATTATAATTTAAGCGCGAGTACAATTTAAAAATTTCTAGCTTTAATCACAAGAGCCCATATAATGCACCTGTAACTACCTTTTCTTTTTTTTAAAAGAAAAAAATGTTGTTTTATATTATGATAAATAAAAACAGTGCATAATACATAAGAAAGTGAAAGGAGTATTCACCTCCAAAATATGCAACATTGCTCCTAAAACCAAAAATAATGTGATCTGGCAAGACATACCCATCACATGAGACTCATAATCAAGTAGAGAGTCGTAGATAATGTCTAAAAAGATCCTCCAATTGCCAATTGGAAAAGTAGCATGGAGAGAAAAGAGAATCATATACATATCATGGGGACAGTCCCGCACCGTAGAAATGAACCCCTATCCATCAAATCAAAGAAACATAAATGGAGGATCAACCAAATCCGAAGGTGTGAACCCACAACATTCGCGACAACAAGAACCATTTCATCGATAAGCCAGACGTCCCACGGCATATACCATAGCAGCATATGAGTTGGGGCATATAGATGAACCATAAAAAAACATGATAGAAACATATGAAGCCATATACAAAAAACTATACGCCCATGCCACATGAGCTGAAGGAGAGGGCGAAAATCATTTGGAGACCCAAAGAGGGTCACAAGCTCCATCCACCCTAGGATCATCAGCTGAAAAAATAGGGACCTCCCGGAGGTCAAGAAGTTCATCCCGGAAGAGGGATTTTTTTTTCGGCCTCCCTCTGAAGTGTGAGGAAAATGGGTTATGTTCTGTGGCTAACGAAAGGAAAGGAAAGACAATGATGATTTCCTAAGCTGGTGGTGACTAGTGGAAACACTAAGTATTCTTGAAGTTCATGGAATAAAAGACTGTACTTGGGGTCCTGAGGTCTCTTCTGGAACCTCTATCAACCTACTTAACTCAGGTGTGGAGCACAGGGGGAGAGGAGCACGTAAATGCCTCTCTCATGGTAGGGAGGACATCATCAGTAAGGTCTGGAAAATAGATAAATAAAAAATTTGCTGGAAATTTAAGCTCGAAATATGTTGTCTAGTTATTTTTATTTCTTGATATAGTTTATGTTCTTTATATATGAAAATAATACTCCTCTACATGGAATGATAGATAGGTATTGTATTTGTGTATTCCTTAATGTAACTAGAGGAAATAGAAAAACCCTTTAATTATTTAGAAAAATGTATACAAGTTCTGGTTTGTTTAGCTTTTTCAGGGAAATAGAAAATAGCTAGAACTCCTGCTATCAGTAAGTTGAAAATAGAAAAATGTTAACTCAGATTCTTAGAGCCGAAACTCCAAACCCCAAGTTGGTCGTTAACTGTACCTATGATATTCACGGACAGAATGGTCCAAACAATTCTTTTCATATCAAAAGGAAAATAAACTTAGTGCCAATACCCAGAAAGAAAAGAAATATTGGCTGTAAACAAAAAATAATATGGTATAGGTAATTATTAGGGTTTTCATGTGAGGCAATTTCCCCAAAACCGAAAACCTTAAGCATAAGAGAAAGTATTACAAAGAACATAATGGTAACAATAATTGTGAGATAAGAGTTACATGAAAACACTGAAACATATGCATTAAGTATAATAGCTTTCGGAAACTAAATCAAAGTATACATTATGTATTAAAATTCAAGGGATAACCCACTTATCACCAAACCAGTGCATACGGAGTAAAAATAGGAATAAAATGGTAGTTCAAAGACTATATTACAAAATATAAAATGTAGAACTGAGAAGGGAAAAATCCCTAACTTTCAAACAAAAAATGTCATGGCAGAATGTAGCAATAAAGTTATACCGAAACTCACATTGTTGTGAGAGCTTGCAAGGCTAGAGTAGTGTTCTCTACGACTAAGAACCTAACAAACCCTATGGCAAGGAAAGATACCTGAAGGGGAAAGTTTAACGAGTCATAGAAGACCGTAAAATAAAGCATTTAGGAAGAATTCACCTCAATGGCGAGACAGTGCAGTTACCTGCACACATAAACGAGGCAAGAAATTCATTAACCGCATACCCAAATGACTATGCTATCAAATTAATGCACCAACGTAAAATATAAAACCAAACATAGAGCGATTATTTTACTTGTGTAAGGTGCTTACACGAGTTTGAAGTTGAACTCTGTGGATAAAGCCACAAGAGAGGGTCAAACCCCACAATTGTAGTATGGTAAATGACAGAACTAGAGGAACACCAAACAACTTATAAACACTCTCGTTTTACCTAGTAACTTAATGAGAAAACTCGGCAGGGAAGCCAATGATGCTTGTCCAGAAGAAAAATACCAGTCATGGAAGAGCAGAAAAGAAACACCTTTAGAGAAAATTCATAAGCATATATAGTGAACTATGTGTAGGCACAAGTTATAGAGAAAAATTCAGGCTAGCAAAAAGAAAACAATAGATGAGAAAACCCGTGGAAATCAAATAACAGTTCCTCACAAAAAAAAGGAAAGAGACTGTGTATGTCGGGATTACCTATCCTCTGTGGAGCCAAGAAAGGCCAGACGGAGCCAAGGCAGAGTTGCAGAGAAACACGGCAGAGGGCGGTGAAAAAATGAAGAGAAGTGGTTAGGTTTTGGGGTAGACTATAGCCTAAACGAGTACTCGGACAAAGATCCATCGTTGATCTCAAAACCTAGTAATCGTCTTGAAGTTCATCACAGTTTTCAACCAGAGTAGTGACATGTACAGGATATTTATTCCAAAGAGATGAAAACTCAGATCTCCGTCGAAAAACCTTGGGCTATGAAATCATTGCAATATATAATAATATAACATCACCAATAAATGTAGTGTTCTTGTCACATATACACTAAAGATATTATGTACTGAATGAATTAAAAATAATCTCCAGTTGAATCATATGCCAAGTGTCACACACACACACACACACACACACACACACACACAGATATATATATATATTGACAAGTTTCCACCTCGGGACTTGCAATCATTTACCCAGTCAGATATTACCATATTACTATAAAAATAAGGGTATGAGCACGTAAGAGTAAGGACATAAATATTTGCAATGATAACATTAAGGTAAATGTTTGGGTAATGTAAATGTATTTGCAATGATAAAATTAAGGTAAATGTTGGGTAATGTAAATGTTATTAATTTTTTTTTAGTTGTATGTTGAGGTATATTACAAGTGGTATCAGAGCATCGTTGACACGGTGGGACCCTAGCAGTCACCTAACATGACATATTTTGTGTGTATAATTGATGCACAACAAAGAAAAAACACAATAGGAGGAAATATGAGAAGGGGGTCAACGCATCAAACACCCTGGAATGCAGGGGAATCTGCACCCCAACAGCAACTGGAAATGAACCCTGAGATGTGGATTCAACTGAGTGTAGATCAGCACCAGCAGACTAGTAGACTGTTGGAGGAACGTTAGCACCAAACCAGTATTCTGTTAAGCACGGCACAAAAGCTACATGAAGAAATGGTCTGGATTAGAAGTGATAATGAGCACTTAATGAAAGAACAAGAGAGGATACCCAAGAGCCTTTCTAACAAACATAATCAATGAGTGATGCAACTCAGACCTGATAGAGACATGCAGGATAGAAGCGAATGACAAGAAAGGGACCAAACCACTAACAAAATGGAAAGAATCCTTTCACAGTGAAGTAACAAAAATAGAAACTACAATGAGGCTGAGTCTGGTAATGTGTCAGAACAACAAGAAATTAAGAAACAAAAATTGGAACTGTAAGGTGAGTTCCGGAAGATAAAACCACATGTATTTGATGGAGAAGAGGAAGAGTTGGCTCAAGCATGGTTGATAAATATGAACAAGTACTTTCAAGTCTATGAGTATAGCAGCAATATTAAACTCAGACTGGCCACCTATCAATTGAGAGAGAAGGCCACTTTGTCGTGGGAGGAAGTTAAGAATGTTCGCAACATAAAAGATCAAGACGTGACCTGGGATACATTCCAAAAATATTTTAAAGACGTGTATTTAACTGAATGCTTCTATGATGAAAGTTCCAAATAATTTCACAATTTGAAATTGGGTCAAATGACGATGGATGAATACATAACCAAGTTCACTTCCTTACTCACATACTTTCCTTACTTAAGGGACGAAAATGCTAAGGTTCAGTGGTTATTAAGTAGTTTGCCGACCCACATGAAGGAACGGATTGAGTTCGTGAATCCAAGGATCGTGGAAAAGGAAATTTGAAAATGAATAATGTGTTACCAACAATCTAAGGCAAAAGGAGAACTCGGTAAAAATTGGCAACCCAGAGAAAGGAAAAAAAGAAGTTCAAATTTTAAAAATGTTAGAACCAATAACTTTAAGAATTCTGCAAGGAATTTAGTAAGTAAACAATTTGGAAGGAACCATCAAAGAATCCGGTCGCCTATGGAAGAAAATCCCACAAATGCTTCCAGCAAGCCTGAGCAAGGACAAAATAAAAAAACTCCTCTACAGTGTTGGGGGTGTGGTGAGGCTCACTATTATAGGAACTATCCACAACGGGGAAGGAGAAAAACATTTTCTAATCTATAAGAAGCATCTGCAGTGGGAAATGTAGCATGAAATATCCCCATAATTAATGCAACATTGGAAGATCGTCATATAGATTACCAACCAACGATGATAGAGTTGGAAGGTAAGCTACTTTCGCAACCTGTTTCTATTATGGTTGAACCAGGTGCAAGTTTAGGTTATTTAAATCTCAAATTAGTATAAATATGCAAATTGCAAAGTCATAAATTCAAAAACCCATGGCTGGTATAGCCAATAGGAGAGATGGTGAGATAAAGAGATGAAGAAGGAGAGATGGTGATAAGTGGAGAGAGAAGGAGAGATAAGGAGAGAGGGAGGGATACAGTAACATAGTGGGTGGGTGAAGAGAGAGAGCAAGAGAGAGAGATGGGAGAGAAAGGGAAAGGGAGGAAGGAAGAGAGAGGATGTGAGATAGTAGAGGGAGGGAGGGAAAGGGAGATGGACTTGGAGGGAGAGAGAGAGGGAGGTAAGAAGAAAGAAGAAGAAATATATAGAGAGAGAGAAGCAGAGAGAGAAAGAGGGAGTGAGAAGGGAGAGATGGAGAGAGATTTTATATGTTTAGGGTGAGATAAAGAGACAAAGTAGGATTTATGGAGAGAAGGGGGGAGAGAAGGAGAGAGAGGAAGGATGAGAGAGAGGAATTGAGAGAGAGGAGGAGAATTATGGGAGAAGAGAGAGTATTGGAGGGAAAAGAGAGAGAGAGAGAGAGAGAGAGAGCAGGGAAGAGAGAGGGAGGTAGGAGAGAAACGGAGAGATAGGACTTGAGAGAGATGAGGAGAGAGGGATCGATAGAGAAATTGAGTTGGAGGGGGAGAGAAGTAGGAAATACAAAATATAGAGAGTGATAAGTGGAGAGAGAGAAGGAGTGACAAGGGAGAGACATAGAGAGAGCGTGTATGTTTTGGGGTGAGATAAAGAGACAAAGAAGGAAATATGAAGATAAGTGGAGAGAGAAGGAGAGAGGGAGGGATATAGTAACATAGTGGGTGGGTGAAGAGAGAGAGAGAGAGAGAGAGAGAGATGGGAGAGGAAGGAAGAGAGAGGATGTGAGAGAGTAGAGAGAGGGAGGGAAAGAGACATGGACCTGTCTAGTTATTTTTATTTCTTGATATAGTTTCTGTTCTTTATATATGAAATAAATACTCCTCTACATGGAATGATAGATAGATATTGTATCTTTGTATTTCTTAATGTAACCAGAGGAAATAGATAAACCCTTAAATTATTTAGAATAATGTATACAAGTTCTAGTTTGTTTAGCTTTTTCAGGGAAATAGAAAATAGTTAGAACTCCCGCTATCAGTAGTTGAAAATAGAAAATTGTTAACTCAGATTCTTAGAGCCAGAAATCCAGACCCTGAGTTGGTCTTTAACTATACCTATGATATTCACGGACAGAATGGTTCGAAAATTTCATTTAAAATCAAAAGGAAAGTAAACTCAGTGCCAATACCCAGAAAGAAAATAAATACTGGCTGTAAACAGTAAAAAATATGGTATAGGTAATTATTAGGGTTTTCATGTGAGGTAATTTCCCCAAAACCGAAAACCTTAAGCATCAGAAAAAGTATTACAAAGAACATAATGGTAACAATAATTGTGAGATAAGAGTTACTCGAAAAGACTGAAACATATGCATGAAGTATAGTAGCTTTCGACAACTAAATCAAAGTATACATTATGTATTGAAATTCAAGGGATAACCCCCTTATCAACAAACCAGTACATACAAAGTAAAATTAGGAATAAAATGGTAGTTTAGAGATTGTATTACAAAATATAAAATGTTGAACTGAGAACAGACAAAATGGTGTGTTCTCGGTTCTACATTTTCATTTAAAATCAAAAGGAAAGTAAACTAAACTTAGTGCTAATACCCAGAAAGAAAAGAAATACTGGCTGTAAACAGTAAAAAATATGGTATAGGTAATTATTAGTGTTTTCATGTGAGGTAATTTCCCCAAAACCGAAAATCTTAAGCATAAGAAAAAGTATTACAAAGAACATAATGGTAACAATAATTGCGAGATAAGAGTTACTCGAAAACACTGAAACATATGCATGAAGTATGATAGCTTTTAGAAACTAAATCAAAGTATACATTATGTATTAAAATTCAAGGGATAAACCCCTTATCACCAAACCAGTACATACAAAGTAAAATTAGGAATAAAATGGTAGTTCAGAGACTGTATTACAAAATATAAAATGTAGAACTGAGAAGGGAAAAATCCTGAACTTTTAAATAGAAAATCTCATGGTGGCATGTAGCCATAAAGTTAAATCAGAACTCACGTTGTTGTGAGAGCCTTCGAAGCTAGAGCAGTGCTCTCTACGAATCAAAAGCTAAAAAACCCTATGGCAAGGAAAGATACCTGAAGGGGCATGTTTAACGAGTTAGAGAAGACCATAAAATCAAGCATTTAGGAAGAATTCACCTGAATGCTGAGACAAGGCCGTTACCTGCACACAGAAATGAGGCAATAAATTCATTAACCACATACCCAGATGAATATGCTATCAAATTAATGCACCAACGTAAAAGATAAAACCAAAGATAGAGCGATTCTTTTACTTTTGTAAGGTGCTTCTGCAAGTTGGAAGTTGAACTCTGTGGACGAAGCCATGGGAGAAGGTCAAACCCCACAACTGTAATATGGTAAATAACATAACTAGAGGAACACCAAACAACTTATAAACACTCTTGGTTTACCTAGTAACTTAACGAGAAAACTCAGCAGGGAAGCCGATGATTCTTGTCTACAAGAAAACAACCAGTCATGGAAGAGCAGAAAAGAAACACATTTAGAGAAAATTCATAAGCATATATAGTGAACTATGAATAGGCACAAGTTATAAAGAAAAATTATGACCAGCGAAAAGAAAACAATAGATGAGCAAACACATGGAAATCAAATAATAGTTCCTCACAAAAACAAAAGGAAGGGAGTGTGTATGTTTGGATTACCTATCCTCTGTGGAGCCAAGAAAGGCCAGATAGAGCCGAGGCAGAGTTGCAAAGCAACGCAGTGGAGGGTAGTGAACAAATGAAGAGAAGTGGTTAGGGTTTGGGGTAGATTATACCCTAAACGAGTACTCGGGAAAAGATCCATCATTGATCTCAAAACCTAGTAATCGGCTTGAAGTTCATCACAGTTGTCAACTGGAGTAATGGCATGTACAATATATTTATTCCAGAGAGATAAATACTGAGATCTCCGTCGAAAAACCTTGGGCTATGAAATCATTGCAATCTAGAATAATATAACGTCACCAATAAATGTAGTGTCCTTGTCACATATACGCTAAACATATTATGTGCCGAATGAATTAAAAATAATCTCCAGTTGAATCGTATGCCAATATATATATATATATATATATATATATATATATATAGATATATAGATATTGAATATTTGCCACCTCGGGACTTGCAATCATTTACCTGATCACATATTACCGTATTAATGTAAAAATAAAGGTATGAGCACGTAAGAGTAAGGACAGAAAGATTTGCAATGATATCATTAAGGTAAATGTTCGGGTAATGTAAATGTATTTGCAATGACAAAATTAAGGTAAATTTTGGGTAATGTAAATGTTATTAATTTTTTTTTAGTTGTATGTTGATATATGTTAAAAGTGGTATCAGAGCATTGTTCACACGTAGGGACCCTACGGGTCACATAACATGACATATTGTGTGTGTATAATTGATGCACAACAAAGAAAAATCATAATAGAAGGAAATATGAGAAGGGGGTCAACGCATAAAACACCCCAGAACGCAGGGAAAACTACACCCCAACCACAACCGGAAATGAACCCTGAGATGTGGATTCAGCTGAGTGTATATCAGCACCAGAAGACTAGTAAACTGTTGGAGGAATTTTAGCACCAGACCAGTATTCTGCTAAGCACGATGCAAAAGCTACAGGAAGAAATGATCTGGGTTAGGAGTGAGAATGAGTGCTTAATGCAAGATAAAGAGAGGATACTCAAGAGCCTTTCTAAAAAATAGACTCAGGGAGTGATACAACCCAGACCTGATAGAGACATGCAGGACAGAAGCTAATGACAAGTAAGGGACCAAACCACTGAAAAAATGGAAATAATCCCTTTACAGCGAAGTAACAAAAATAGAAACTACAATGATACTGAGTCCAGTAATGTGTCGGAACAACAAGAAATTAAGAAATAGAAAGTGGAACTGCAAGGTGAGTACCGGAAGATAAAACCACCTACATTTGATGGAGAAGAGGAAGGACTGGCTGAAGCATGGTTGATAAATATGAACAAGTACTTTAGATTCTATGAGTAGAGCAGCAATATTAAACTTAGACAAGCCATATATCAATTGAGAGAGAAGGACACTTTGTGGTGGGAGGAAGATAATAATGTCTGCAACATAGAAGATCAGGACATGACCTAGGATACATTCCAGAAATATTTTAAAAACACGTATCTAACTGAACGCTTCTATGACGAAAATTTCAGATAATTTCATGATTTGAAATTGGGTCAAATGACGATGGATGAATACATATCCAAGTTCACTTCCTCACATACTTTCCTTAATTAAAGGATGAAAAGGCTAAGGTTCAAGGGTTCTTAAGTAGTTTTTTTACCCACCTGAACGAGCAAATTGAGTTCGTGAATCCAAGGACCGTGCAAAAGGAAATTCGAAAAGCAAGAATGTGTTACCAACAATCTAAGGCAAAAGGAGAACTCGGTAAAAATTGGCAACCCAGAAAAGTGAAAAAAAGAAGTTCAAATTTTAAAAATGTTAGAACCAATATTTTTAAGAATTCTGCAAGGAATTCAGTAAGTAAACAGTTTGGAAGGAACCATCAAAGAACACGGTGGCCTGCAGAAGAAAATCCCACAAAGGCTTCCAGCCAGCCTGAGCAAGGATAAAATCAGAAAACACCTCTACAGTGTTGGGGTTGTGGTGAGGCTCACTATTATAGGAACTATCCATAGCTGGGAAGGAGCAAAACATTTTCTAATGTACAAGAAGAATCTACAGTGGGAGATGTAGCCCAGAATGTACCTAGAATTAATGCAGCATTGTAATATCATCAAATAGATTACCAACCAACGATGATAGAGTTGGAAGGTAATCTACTTTCGCAACTTGTTTCTATTTTGGTTGATCTAGGTGCAATTCTAAGTTATGTAAATCCAAAATTAGTAGAAATATGTAAATTTCAAAGTCATAAATTCAAAAATCCATGGCTGGTATAGCTAATAGGAGAGATGGTGAGATAAAGAGACAAAGAAGGGGAGATGGAGATAAGTGGAGAGAGAAGGAGAGATAAGGACAGAGGGAGGGTTATAGTAACATAGTGGGTGGGTGAAGAGAGAGAGAGAGAGAGAGAGAGAGAGAGAGAGAGAGAGAGAGAGAGAGAGAGAGAGAGATGGGAGAGAAAGGGAAAGAGTGGAAGGAAGAGAGAGGATGTGAGAGAGTAGAGAGAGGGAGGGAAAGAGATATGGACTTGGAGGGGGAGAGAGAGGGAGGTAAGAAGAAAGAAGAAGAACTATATAGAGAGAGAGAAGTGGCGAGGGAAAGAGGGAGTGACAAGGTAGAGATGGAGAGATAGTTTGTATGTTTAGGGGTGAGATAAAGAGACAAAGTTGGATGTATGGAGAGAAGGGGTGAGAGAAGGAGAGAGGGGAAGGATGAGAGAGAGGAGGAAAATGATGGGGGAAGAGAGAGTATTGGAGGGAAAAGAGAGAGAGAGAGAGAGAGATCAGGGAAGAGAGATGGAGGTAGGAGAGAAAGGGAGAAATAGGACTTAACAGAGAGGAGGAGAGAGGGATCGATAGAAAAATCAAGTTGGAGGGGGAGAGAAGTAGGAAATAAGAAATATAAAGAGTTAGAATTGGAGAGAGAGAAAGAGTGACAAGGGAGAGACAGAGAGAGAGTGTGTATGTTTGGGGGTGAGATAAAGAGACAAAGAAGGAGAGATGGAGATAAGTAGAGAGAGAATGAGAGATAAGGAGAGAGGGAGGGATATAGTAACATAGTGGGTGGGTTTAGAGAGAGAGAGAGAGAGAGAGAGAGAGAGAGAGAGAGAGAGAGAGAGAGAGATATGGGAGAGAAAGGGAAAGAGAGGAAGGAAGAGAGAGGATGTGAGAGAGTAGAGAGAGGGAGGGAAAGAGAGATGGACTTGTCTAGCTATTTTTATATCTCGATATAGTTTCTGTTCTTTATATATGAAATAAATACTCCCCTACATGGAATTATAGATACTTATTGTATCTATGTATTCCTTAATGTAACTAGAGGAAATAGATAAACCCTTACATTATTTAGAACAATGTATACAAGTTCTCGTTTGTTTATCTTTTTTAGGGAAATAGAAAATAGTTAAAACTCTCGCTATGAGTAAGATGAAAATAGAAAATTGCTAACTCAAATTCTTAGAGCCGAAACTCTAGTCCCCGAGTTGGTCATT
This sequence comes from Pinus albicaulis, assembly GCA_034641835.2. Lineage (NCBI taxonomy): Eukaryota > Viridiplantae > Streptophyta > Pinopsida > Pinales > Pinaceae > Pinus > Pinus albicaulis. The sequence continues at coordinate 1,065,822,889 of CM076570.1, forward strand.
AACTGTACCTATGATATTCATGGACAGAATGGTCCAAACATTTCATTTAAAATTTAAAGGAAGGTAATCTCTGTGCCAATACCCAAAAATAAAAGAAATACTGGCTCTAAATAGTAAATAATATGTTATAGGTAATTCTTAGGGTTTTGATGTGAGGTAATTTCCCCAAAACCAAAAACCTTAAGCATAAGATAAAGTATTACAAAGAACATAATGGTAACAATAATTGCGAGATAAGAGTTACTCAAAAAACACTGAAACATATGCATGAAGTATAGTAACTTTCGGCAACTAAATCAAAGTATCCGTTATGTATTAAAATTCAAGGGATAACCACCTTATCACCAAACCAGTACATATAGAGTAAAAATAGGAATAAAATGGTATTTCAAAGACTGTATTACAAAATATAAAATGTAGAACCGAGAAGGGAAAAAATCCAAACTTTCAAATATAAAATGTCATGGCGGCATGTAGCCATAAAGTTAAAACGAAAATCGCATTGTTGTGAGAGCTTTTGAGGCTGGAGCAGTGTTCTCTATGACTGAGAACCTAAAAAACCCTATGGCAAGGAAAGATACCTAAAGGGGCAAGTTTAACGAGTCAAAGAAGACCATAAAATCAAGAATTTAGGAAGAATTCACCTCAATTTCGAGACAGGGAAGTTACTTGCACATGGAAACGAGGCAAGAAATTCATTAACCGCATACCTAGATGACTATGCTATCAAATTAATGCACCAACGTAAGAGATAAAACCAAAGACAGAGCGATTACTTTACTTGTGTAAGATGCTTCTACGAGTTTGAAGTTGAACTTTTTGGACGAAGCCACGGAAGAGCTTGAAACCCCAAAATCATAGTATGGTAAATAATAGAACTAGAGGAACACGAAACAACTTATAAACACTCTCGGTTTACGTAGTAACTTAATGAGAACTTGGCAGGGAAATTGATGATGCTTGTCCACAAGAAAATGACCAGTCATGGAAGAGCATAAAAGAAATGCATTTGGAGAAAATTCATAAGCATATATAGTGAGCTATGCGTATGCACAAGTTACAGAGAAAAATTTTGGCCAGCGAAAAGAAAACAATAGATGAGAAAACTCGTGGAAATCAAATAGCAGTTCCTTGCAAAAACGAAAGGAAGAGATTGTGTATGTCGGGATTACCTGTCCTGTGTGGAGTCAAGAAAGGCCAGACGAAGCCGAGGCAGAGTTGCAGAGCAACGCAGCGGAGGGAGGTGAACAAATGAAGAGAAGTGGTTAAGGTTTGGGGTAGACTACACCCTAAACAAGTACTCGAACAAAGATCCATCGTTGATCTCAAAGCTTGGTAATCAAATTTAAGTTCATCACAGTTGTCAACCAGAGTAATGGCATGTACAGGATATTTATTCCAAAGAGATAAAGACTCAGATATTTGTCGAAAAACCTTGGGCTATGAGATCTTTGCAATCCAGAATAATATAGCATCACCAATAAATGTAGTGTCCTTGTCACATATATGCTAAATATATTATGTAGTGAATGAATTAAAAAGAATCTCCAGTTGAATCGTATGCCAAGTGTCACACACACACACACACACACACATATATATATATTGACAAGTTTCTACCTCGGGACATGCAATCATTTACCCAATCATATATTACCATATTAGTGTAAAAATTAAAGGTATGAGCACGTAAGAGTAAGGATAGAAATATTTTCAATGATAACATTAAGGTAAATGTTTGGGTAATGTAAACATATTTGCAATGATAAAATTAAGGTAAATGTTGGGTAATGTAAATGTTTTTAATTTTTTTTTTAGTTGTATGGTTATGTATGTTAAAAGTGGCATCAGAGCATCATTTACATGCTGGGACCCTAGGGGTCACCTAAAATGACCTATTGTGTGTGTATAATTGATTCGCAACAAAGAAAAAACACAATAAGAGGAAATATGAGAAGGGGGTCAATGCAGCAAACACCCCATAACGTAGGGGAACCTACACCCCAACCATAACTGGAAATAAACCCTGAGATGTGGATTCAGCTGAGTGTAGATCAGCACCAACATACTAGTAGACTGTTGGAGGAATGTCAGCACTAGACCAGTATTATGCTAAGCACGATGCAGAAGCTACAGGAAGAAATGGTGTGGGTTAGGAGCAATAATGAGCACTTAATGCAAGAACAAGAGAGGATACTCAAGAGCCTTTCTGACAAACAGAATCAGGGAGTGATACTACCCAGACCCGTTAGAGACATGTAGGATAGAAGCGAACAACAAGAAAGGGACCAAACCACTGACAGAATGGAAAAAATCCCTTCACAAAGAAGTAACAAAAATAGAAACTACAATGAGGCTAAGTCCAGTAATGTGTCAGAAAAACAAGAAATTAAGAAATAGAAAGTGGAACTGTAAGGTGAGTTCGGGAAGATAAAACCACCTATGTTTGATGGAGAAGAGGAAGATTTTGTTGAAGCATGGTTGATAATATGAAAAATTACTTTCAAGTCTATGAGTATAGTGGCAATCTTAAACTGAGACTGGCCATTTATGAATTGAGAGAGAAAGCAACTTTTTGGTGGGAGGAAGTTAATAATGTCCACAACATAGAAGATCAGGACATGACCTGTGATGCATTCCAGAAATATTTTAAGGACAAGTATCTAACTGAATGCTTCTATGACAAAAATTCCAGATAATTTCACGATTTGAAATTGGGTCAAATGACGATGGATGAATACATAACCAAGTTCACTTCCTTACTCACATACTTACTTAAGGGATGAAAAGGCTAAGGTTCGGTGGTTCTTAAGTATTTTGTCGACCCACATGAAGGAAAAAATTGAGTTCGTGAATCCAAGTACCATGGACAAGGAAATTTGAAAAGAAATAATGTGTTACCAACAATCTAAGGCAAAAGGAGAACTCGGTAAAAATTGGCAACCCAGAAAAGGGAAAAAAAAAGGTTCAAATTTTAAAAATGTTAGAACCAATAATCTTAAGAATTACGCAAGGAATTCAGTAAGTAAATAGTTTGGAATGAACCATCAAAGAACCCAATGGCCTGGGGAAGAAAATCCCACAGAGGCTTCTAGCAAGCGTGAGAAAGGACAAAATTAGAAAACATCTTTACAGTATTGGGGGTGTGGTAAGGCTCACTATTATAGGAACTGTCCATAGCGAGGAAGGAGCGCAAAATTTGATAATCTACAAGAAGAATCTACAGTGGGAGATGTAGCCCAAAATATACCCAGAATTAATGAATCATTGGAAGATCGTCAGAAAAATTACCAACCAACGACGATAGAGTTGGAAGGTAAGCTACTTTCGCAACATGTTTCTATTTTGGTTGACCCAGGTGCAAGTTTAAGTTATGTAAATCCCAAACTAGTATAAATATGTAAATTACAAAGTCATAAATTCAAAAATCCATGGCCGGTACAACTAGCCACTGGAGAAAAGAGAAAATTTTGTGCTAAAATACCAAACTGTACACTGGAAATTTGCAAGCAACAGTTAACTGTGGATCTGAATGTATTACCCTTAGGATCTTACGATGTGCTACTGGGTATGGATTGGTTGGAGAAACACTGGATATTGGTAGAATGCAAAGAGAATATTATAAATTATAGAATGTAATATGGGACTTGTAAGGAGATGCAAGGAATCGAAAATCCCCTACAGTTGTGTCGTATTATAACCTCTCAATAGAGTAAGTGAATGAGGAAGGGATATCAGTTATATGCCATTCAATTGGGTTTTACTAATTCCAAGGAGAAGACTCCAATGATGGATAACATACCTATAGTGCAATATTTCATAGACGTGTTTCTAGAAGATGTACCAAGTTTACCTCCATGAAGGGACATTGATCTCACTGTTGAGTTGATGCCAGCAACATCACTAATTTCAAGGGCACCATACCAAATGAGTGTACTAGAGTTGACCGAACTAAAGATGCAGTTGCAGGAATTGTTGGATAAGGGGGATATATATATATATATATATATATATATATATATATATATATATATATATATATATTGATGTTGCCTGGACGACAATCATTTTACCCAACTACTGAGCTCATGTTGAGGTAAAAAAGAAGACAGCACCGTAAGGAGGATTAATCAAATTTAGGCAGAGATAAGAAAGGAAGGAAAATTTTTGGGTAATGTAAATGTATTTGCAATGATAAAATTAAGGTAAATGTTGGGTAATGTAAATGTTATTAACTTTTTTTTAGTTGTATGTTAATGTATGTTACAAGTGGTATCAGAGCATCGTTCACACGCTGGGACCCTAGGGGTCACCCAACATGACATATTGTGTGTGTATAATTGATGCACAAGAAAGAAAAAACATAATAGGAGGAAATATGAAAAGGGGGTCAATGCAGAAAACACCCCAGAATGCAGGGGATCCTAGTAGCTAAGTGTAGATCAGCATGAGCAGACTAGTAGATTGTTGGAGGAACATTAGCACCAAACCAGTATTCTGCTAAGAACGGTGCAAAAACTACAGGAAGAAATGGTCTGGGTTAGGAGTGAGAATGAGCGCTTAATGAAAGAACAAGAGAGGATACTCAAAAGCCTTTCTAACAAACAGAATCAGGGAGTGATATAACCCAGACCTGATAGAGACATCTAGGACGAAAGCGAACGACAAGCAATGGACCAAACCACTGACAGAATTGAAAGAATCCCTTCACAACGAAGTAACAAAAACAGAAACTATAATGAGGCTGAGTCCGGTAATGTTTTGGAACATCAAGAAATTAAGAAACAGAAAGTGGAACTGCAAGGTGAGTTCCAGAAGGTAAAACCACCTATGTTTGATGGGGAGGAGGAAGATTTGGCTGAAGCATGGTCGATAAATATGAACAAGTACTTTTAAGTCTATGAGTATATCAGTAATCTGAAACTGAGACTGACCATCTATGAATTGAGAGCGAAGGCCACTTTGTGGTGGGAGGAAGTTAAGAATGTCCGCAACATAAAAGATCAGGACGTGACCTGGGATACATTCTAGAAATATTTTAAAGAAAATTATCTAACTGAATGCTTCTATGACGAAAATTTTAGATAATCTCATGATTTGAAATTGGGTCAAATGACGATGGATGAATACATAACCAAGCTCACTTCCTTACTCACATACTTTCCTTACTTAAGGGACGAAAAGGCTAAGGTTCAATAGTTCTTAAGTAGTTTTCCAACCCACATGAGGGAACGAATTGAGTTCGTGAATCAAAGGGCCGTGGACAAGGAAATTCAAAAAGCAAGAATATGTTACCAACAATCTAAGGAAAAAGGATAACTCGGTAAAAATTGGCAACCCAAAAAAGGGAAAAAAAGAAGTTCAAATTTTAAAAATGTTAGAACCAATAGTTTTAAGAATTCTGCAAGGAATTCAATAAGTAAACAGTTTGGAAGGAACCATCAAAGAACTTGATGGACTGCAGAAGAAAATCCCACAGAGGCTTCCAGCAAGCTTGAGCAAGGACAAAATTAGAAAACACCTTTACAGTGTTGGGGGTGTGGTGAGGCTCACTATTATAGGAACTTTCCATAGCGGGTAAGGAGCGAAACACTTGCTAATCTACAAGAAGCATCTACAATTGGAGATGTAGCCCGAAATATACCTAGAATTAATGCAGCATTGGAATATCGTCAGATTGATTACCAACCAATGATGATAGAGTTGGAAGGTAAGCTACTTTCACAACCTGTTTCTATTTTGGTTTACCCAGGTGCAAGTTTAAGTTATGTAAATCCAAAATTAGTAGAAATATGTAAATTGAAAAGTCATAAATTGAAAAATCCATGGCTGGTACAGCTAGCCACTAGAGCAGAGAGAAAAGTTTGTGCCAAAATTCCAAACTGTACATTGGAAATTCGCGAGCATCATTTAACCGTGGATCTGAATGTATTACGCTTAGGATCTTATGATGTGCTACTGGGTATGGATTGGTTGGAGAAACAATGGATATTGGTAGAATTCAAAGAAAATATTATATATTATAGAACATAATATGGGACTCGTAAGGAGATGTAAGGAATCAAGAAGCTCCTACAGTTGCGTCCTATTACAATCTCTCAAATGAGTAAGTGTATGAGGAAGGGATGTCAGTTATATGCCATTCAATCGGGTTTTACTAATTCCAAGGAGAAGACTCTTATGATGGAGAACATACATGTAGTGCAATATTTCATGGACGTGTTTCTAGAAGATGTATCCGGTTTGCTTCCAAGAAGGGACATTGATTTCACTAGTGAGTTGATGCCAAGAGCAACACCGATTTCAAGGGCACCATACCGAATGAGTGTACCGGAGTTGACCAAACTGAAGATGCAGTTGTAGGAATTGTTGGATAAGGGATATATCCAACCAAGTTTGTCACCTTGGGGAGCACCAATGTTGTTCGTAAAGAAAAAAAGATGGAACCATGCGAATATGCATGGACTATCAACAGCTCAATAAATTGATCGTAAAAAATAAATACCCACTAACGTGCATTGATGACCATTTTGATTAGGTGAAGGGGGCTACTGTATTTTCAAAGATAGACTTAAGGTCTGGTTACCACCAGATCCTGATAAAAGACAAGGATATCTACAAGGCTACTTTCTATACCAGATATGGGAATTACGAGTTTGTGGTATTGCCATTTGTTTTAAATAATGCACCAACAACATTTATGAGGCTGATGCATGGTATATTTCACCCCTTTTTGGACAGTTTTGTGCTTATATTCATTGACAATATCTTAATTTATTCAAATAATGTGGAAAAGTACAAGGAGCACTTAAGGATAGTGTTGGAGATGTTACATAAACACCAGTTGTACGCCAAGTTCAGCAAATGTGACTTCTTCAAGGAAGAAATTTAGTATCTAGGCCATGTTATTTCCGCTGAGGGAATATTTGTCAATCGAGAGAAAATTAAGATAATTATGGAATGGCGAATACCCCAAAATGTGGCAGACAGCCAATCCTTTATGGGATTGGCTAGATATTATCAACGTTTCATTGAAGGATTCTCAAAGAATTATTTTCCATTTACCTCCTTAGAGAGGAAGGAAAAACTATTTAAATGGACTAATGAGTGCCAGAAATGTTTTGAAAGATTGAAACTTTTGTTGACCACTGCCTCGGTGTTGAGGGTAGATGATCCCAATAAGGAATTTGAAGTTTGTAATGATTCTTGTAAATAAGGAGTTGGGGCAATATTGTCGCAAGAAGGAAGAGTGGTTTCCTATGAATCACAAAAGTTAAAGGAGATTGAACAGATTTACTCAGCCTATGATTTAGAACTAACAACGGTAGTGCATGCCCTCTAGGTATGGAGGCACTACTTGCTAGGAAAGAGATTTGTGCTAAAAACAGACCATAGCAACCTAACCAGCTACTTCAAGTAGGCTGATCTCAACTCTTGCCAAGCAAGATCAAATGCCTTTCTAAGTGAGTTTGATATTGATATGCAGCATGTAAAAGGTAAGGAAAACCATGTGGCAGATGTCTTAAGCAGAAAATTACATTATGTTTATGAACTTTTCTATAAACAGACAATGTAAATGACAAGATAAAAGAAGAAGCTGAGAATGATCCTGAAGACCAATTTATATGGCAGGAAGTGGAGGAGTCCCGAAGGCAAGGAAAACCTTTTAACTACGGAGTTAGAAAAGATTAATTACTAACCTGTAAGGAAAAGATATATGTTCCAAATCGAGTGGATTTGAAGGAACTGATCATGAATGAATACCACCGTAGAAATTATTTAGGACACCTACGGTATCATAAAATGCTAACAACAATTAGAAATATCTATTTCTGGCCCAGTATGTGAAGAAAAATTACATAATATTTGAACAAATGTCTAGAGTGTTAGCACGTTAAGGTGGAGCATCAACATCCAACTGGATTGTTCCAGCCCATACCGGTACCTGAGTGGAAGTGGGAAGTTATATCTTTAGAATTTATTACTCTTTTACCAAAATCAAATAAGTAAAATGACTCCATTATGGTGGTTGTTGATCGATTGAGCAAGGCAACACATTTCATACCGGTACAATCTACTTATAAAATGGTGCAGATCGCAGATATATTTATGAGAGAGATCTTTAGGCTGCATGGAATTCCAAAGAATGTCATATCAGACAGAGATGTGAAGTTTACTTCAGTAATCTGGAAGACTTTATTTACAGGTCCGGGGACCCAAATAAATTTCAACACCACCTATCATCCACAAATGGATGGACAAACTGAGCAGGTGAATCAAATTCTAGAAGATATGTTGTGCATGTATGTGGTGCAGCAGCCAATAAGATGGGAAGAGTAACTACACTTGGTAGAATTTGATTACAACAATGGTTATCAAGAATCTCTTAATGTGAGTCCCTTCGAAGCCTTGTACGGACGACAATTTCGTACACCTATCAATTGGAGTAACCTCGAAACCAAGTTAACACTTGGACTAGAAATGTTTGTTGAGATGGAATCAGAAGTAAGAAAAATCAGACAAAATCTAAAGGCAAATCAAGATTGGTAGAAAGTATATGCAGATAAGAAAAGGACATATTGTGAATTTTAAGTGGGTGATCATGTGTATGTAAGGATTAAACTAAAGAAGAGCACACTAAGGTGGACCTCCTGTGCCAAGTTGGCTCCCCAGTTCTGTGGACCTTTCCAGATATTGGAAAGGGTGGGACAAGAAGGTCTATGGCATACCAATTGGCCTTACCTAGCCATATTCCAGTGCACAATGTGTTCCATATATCCTTACTAAAGCGAAACATACATGACCTGAAGCATGTAATCCACTCGCAAAGCATTCAGGTAGGTTAATATTAAAAATCCTATCTTGAAATACTAAATTTTATGAGAAATTAACTCAAAATTTTGTTGACTGCAGGTCGATCCTGACGACGAATTTCTGGTCAAACCTCAGCGTATAATTGATCGAAGAGAAATCATGCTCCAAAGGAGCACCATCACCCAAATTAAAGTGCAGTGGAAACACTTCATCTCGGATGAGGCTACCTAGGAAGATGAAGGATTTTTTTGGGAGGCTTACCCAGAACTGTTTGATGAGTTGGAGTGAAACATCGAGGACGGTGTTTACTTCCATTGGGGGGAGTTGTGACAACTCGCTTAAGATCCAACTAATTGTTATGTTATTTTATTTTTAAGAAACTAAGACATTTATTTCCTTTGAGAAAGATTACTTGATGAACAAAAATTAATTTTGTTTTGATTGAAAATGAAATTTAGTTATTGAAAATGGTTCCATAAAAAGTGAAAAATACTGATGGTAAAATTATTCGAAGAACTGAGAAGTGGTTGCATAGAAAAAGGTTCATAAAGTTACCTTTTTCTCTGAGGATAAAGGTACATCCCAGTGAGGAAAAGGGGCTATGTTCTGTGGCTAAGGAGAGGAAAGGAAAGAGAGTGATGATTTCTAGATTTGTTGGTGACCACTGGAAACACTTAGTATTCCTGAAGTTCCTGGAATAGAAGACTAGACTTGGGGTCCCGAGGTCTCTTCTAGAACCTCTATCAACCTACTTAACTCAGGTGTGGATCATGGGGGAAGATGAGGATGTAATTTCCTCTCTCATGGTAGGGAGGACATGATCGGTAAGGTCTATAAAATAAATGATCTGAATGGAAAATGGAATCCACACATGGTATTCATCCACCCATGGAATTTACACATGGTATTATTGTAAATGGCATCGACCCATGATATTTATTCGCCTATGGTATTGTAAGTGACAGCTATCCATGATATTCATTCACCCATGGTATGTATCCACCCATGGTATTCATCTACACATGGAATTTTCCCATGGTATTGTAAGTGGTATCTACCCATGGTATTGACCCATGGTATACACCTATGGTATATAACCATGCTATTGTAACTCATAAAAAGGCTATAAATAACAAGCCTCACTTTGTAAAAGGGTAGATTTTTCCACCACATTGTAGCATCTACAGTTATTCTCTGTCTTAATAAAACAAGTTTCTTTGTGGTTTTATTTGCTTGGTGCTCTCTCTCTTTTCTGGCATTCTAATTTTGTAGATATTGTCAGATCCATTTCAAATTTTTAGATCTTGCAGACCTCCCCCCAAGATCTGGATCAGTGATATCAGATTCAGGTTATGCCTTCATGGGGATGAGGGTTTGAAGCACATTTCAGTTTCAATGTTTTGCAACAATCTTCAGCAAACTCCATGAAATTTTTGGGCAGTAAGTTTGAAGATCATATCTGAAACTTTTGGTGCAAAAATTACAAATAAAAAGACCATATCTGGATTCCTTGTGAAAAATACCCAAATTCAAAAAAAAAAAAATCAACCAAATTGGAGTTCGGATGAGGGAGATATCGTTGATTCAAAATCAACAATGTTGCAGAAATTTTTCTGACATCAATTCAAGGGCGAAAAATCTCCTATCATTTTTTGTAGTTTTCAATGCAAAATTTTAGATAAATGGTTACAAATCAGAGATCCACCTGAAAATTATCTCGATTTCAAAAAAAAAAATCGGTCGAATCGGAGTCCGGACGAGGGAGTTATCGCTGATTTAAAATCAGGTATTTTTTGAGAAATGTTGTGACGGCGGAACAGTTCCAGTGTGAATATGAGAGTCTAAAGTCTCCAGACAGCTATTTCAAACACATCAAAAGATGCAGAACGATCATTCCATTTCCAAAAATAGGTTATAATAAATATTCTGAGCTATATTGACTGAGTTATGCTCACTTTAAATTTGGAGCAATATTCAAAGTGGGTTCCCTTTGGAGACGTGCCCTCCCACCCCGCTTTAGTAGGCACTTGCTTCACATTCATTAGTTTCAGCATAGAAAAATTTGGCTTGGGTTTTTTGGAGACGTGCCCTCCCACCCCAAGCTATGTAGGCACCTACTATTTCATCAACAATCAACATCACGATTATGGGTCAACCGCAAAAAATCATTCTCATCGAAGTTCATTTGGTAGGCCGCACACTGTTAGTAACATAGTTGGTCACAAGCATTACAAGGTATCTCTATCCTTGGATCTTTGTTTGTCATGGTTTTGGTTCATCCATAAACCCACACTTCATCGAAGTCCATTTGCTAGGCCGCACACTTTCAATATCATAGTTGGTCACACGCATTCCAGGATATCTCTATCCTCGGATCTTCGTTCATCATGGTTATGGGTTAAAAACACAAAACCATTCTCTTCAGTGGCTCTTCATATTCAACAAAGGCTTGTTAGGAGGGAACTTCATGCAATGGGGACCATTGCTTCTTAAGGACGGAGGAATGATCCGAATGGAAAATGGCATCCACACATGGTATTCATCCACCCATGGAATTTACCCATGGTATTATTGTAAATGGCATCAACCCATGATATTTATTTGCCTATGGTATTGTAAGTGACATCTATCCATGATATTCATTCACCCATGGTATGTATCCACCCATGGTATTCATCTACACATGGAATTTTCCCATGCTATTGTAAGTGGTATCTACCCATGGTATTGACCCATGGTATCCACCTATGGTATCTACCCATGGTATTTTGACTCAAAAAAAGGCTATAAATAACAAGCCTCACTTTGTAAAAGGGCAGATTTTTCCACCACAATGTAGCTTCTACAATTATTCTCTGTTTTAATAAAACAATTTTCTTTGTGGTTTTATTTGCTTTGTGCTGTCTCTCTTTTTTAGCATTCTAATTTTGCAGATCTTGTCAGATCCATTTTAAATTTTTAGATCTTCGGGGCCTCCCCCCAAGATCTGGATCAATAGATAAGTAAACAAGTTGCTGGAAAATTAAGCTCCGGATATGTTGTTGAGTTATCTTTATTTCGTGATATAGTTTCAGTTCTTTATATATGAAATAAAGAATCCTCTACATGGAATGATAGATAGGTATTGTATCCGTGTATTCCTTAATGTGACCAGAGAAAATAGATAAACCCTTATATTATTTAGAACAATGTATACAATTTCTGGTTTATTTAGTGTTTTAAGGGAAATAGAAAATATCTAAAACTCCTGCTACCAATAAGTTGAAAACAAAAAATTGTTAACTCAGAGTCTTAGAGCCGAAACTCCAAACCCTGAGTTGGTTGTTAACTGTGCTATGATAATCACGGACATCATGGTTCAAACATTTCATTTAAAATCAAAAGAAAACTAAACTGAGTGCCAATACCCAGAAAGAAAAGAAATACTCAATGTAAATAGTAAATAATATGGTATAGGTAATTATCAAGTTTGCATGTGAGGTAATTTCCCCAAAACTAAAAAGCTTAATCATAAGAGAAAGTATTACAAAGAATAGAATGGCAACAATAATTGCGAGATAAGAGATACTTGAAAAAATTGAAACATATGCATGAAGTATAGTAGCTTTCAGCAACTAAATCAAAGTATAAATTATGTATTAAAATTCAAGGGATAACCCCCTTATCACCAAACCAGTACATACAGAGAAAAAATAGGAATAAAACGGTAGTTCAGAGAATGTATTAAAAAATATCTAATGTACAACCGAGAAGGGGAAAAGGCCAAACTTTCAAACAAAAAATGTCATGGCGACATGTAGCCATAAATTTAAGCCTGAACTCACGTTGATGTGACAGCCTTCGAGGCTGCAGCAGAGTTCTCTATGACTAAGAACCTAACTAGAGAACCTAACAAACGCTACGACAAGGAAAGATACATGAAGGGGAAAGTTTAACTAGTCAGAGAAAACCATAAGACTGAGCATTCCGTAAGAATTCACCTCAACACCGAGACAGGGCAGTTATGTACACATGGAAACCAGGCAAGAAATTCATTAACCGCATACCCAAACGACTATGCTATCAAATTAATGCACCAACTTAAAAGAGAAAACCAAATACAATGATTCTTTTACCTATGTAAGGTGCTTCTACGAGTTTGAAGTTGAACTTTGTGGACAAAGCCATGGAAGAGGGTTAAACCCAACAACCTTAGTATGGTAAATAACAAGACTAGAAGAACACCAAACAACTTATAAACACTCTGGGTTTACCTAGTAACTTGATGAGGAAACTTGACAGGGAAGCCGAAGATGCTTGTCCGCAAGAAAATGACTAGTCCCGGTAGAGCAGAAAAGAAACACCTTTAGAGAAAATTCATAAGCATATATAGTGAACTATGGGTAGGCACAAGTTATAGAGAAAACTTCTGGCCATCGAAAATAAAACAATAGATGAGAAAACCCATGGAAATGAAATAATAGTTCCTCGCAAAAAAAAAAGTAAGAGACTGTGTATGTCAAGATTACCTGTCTTCTGTGGAGCCAAGAAATGTCAGGTAGAGCCAAGGCAGAGTTTCCAAACGAAGTCGAGGCAGAGTTGCAGAGCAGCGCCACGAAGGGCGGCAAACAAATGAAGAGAAGTGGTTAGGGTTTATGATAGACTATACCCTAAACATGTACGCGGACAAAGATCCATCGTTGATCTCAAAACCTGGTAATTAGAGGGCTTGAAGTTCATCACAGCTGTCAACCGGAGTAATGCTTTGTACATTATATTTATTCCAAAGAGACACATACTCAGATCTCCGTCGAAAAAACTTGGGCTATAAAATCATTGCAATATAGAATAACATAACATCACCAGTAAATGTTGTGTCCTTGTCACATATACGCTAAAGACCTTATATATTGAATGAATTAAAAAGGATCTCCAGTTGAATTGTATGCGAAGTGTCACACACACACACACACACACACACACACACATATATATATATATATAGACAAGATTCCACCTTAGCACTTGCAATCATTTACCCGATCACATATTACCATACTAGTGTAAAACTAAAGGTATGAGCACGTAAAAGTAAGGACATAAATATTTGAAATTATAACATTAACTTAAATGTTTGGGTAATGTAAATGTATTTGCAATGATAACATTAAGATAAATGTTGAGTAATGTAAATGTTATTATTATTTTTTTAGTTGTATATTGATGTATGTTACAATCTATATATGGGAAGACTAGATGTATATAAATAGAAAAACATGTTGTAAATAAATAGAAATAAAAGCTAAGAAAATGATTCCATTTAAGTGAAAGCTAAGTATTGGTAGCACACTTATGGTCTTAAAGCATTTGATTTTGACATACAAATTCTCATAAAAAGAATGTGTTCATATCTAATGTCATTACCTATTACTTATTTTTTGGAAGAATAACTTTTTAAACTTTTCCAAAACCATATTGAGATAGGAATTCATTTTTGTAAACCGAAAGATAACAAATTAAATAGATAAACATTTATTTAGTCTAGCCATAGCTCTAGAAAAAATTAAAACTATATTGGATAGCATTATCATTTTTATGTGTGGGAAGATGATAGTTAAAATATGGAAAGATAGATACTGGATGTAAATTTTCATTAAAAGATAGTTAAAATGGTAATTATGAAGTATAATCTTCATCTCATTTATTTGTGTCCAAATCAATGGACGTTTAAGCATCATTATTGTTGGTGCAACTTGCAACATGCAAATGAAGACTTGAATGTGAGTGAATATTATTCAAAGAAATTTTTTTCTTATTTTTCTTTTCGAAAGGTTAATCTGTATGGGAAAAGACAGAAAAAGGGAGAAGGTTTATTTATGAAACTAGAAGGTTGATTTATGAAGCTATTTCCTATCATTCTTAGTTTAAAAGATAGTGATCACCTCAAACAACTGGTATTAGAAGAAGTCATAATTACATTTATCATAATTTTGATAGTTACACATTTTTTATTTTATTTTAATTATTTTAAAAATAATACATATTTTCTTTATAACCATCTTTATAAAATAAATAAATTTGGAAAAAATTAAAAATTAAAGTAAAAAAAAAACTATTATTATAACAAAATATAAAAAATAGTAATATAATTATAAGAAAATACAATTTCACTTCACTAATATAAATTTAGTGATATTAATTAATTATTTACTTATATGACTTCACTAAAATAATTTATAACATTGTAAGCCACTTAAAGAGTGAAGTGATTTTCCTTCCCACAATATTTTGTATGCAAATTTGGTCACTAACAAAATTTTATTGTAATGAATCTAACATTATTTATATATTAGATTTCAATTTTTTGATCAAAATTTCAGGTACTTTTGTTGAGTAATAAAGTAAATTAGGATCGATTTTGTTATTTTTAAACAAAAAATTAACCATTATATTTTTTTTCTCATGAATTGTTCAAAAATCCAAATTGAAATAAATAAATAAAATGGAAATGGCCTTCACAGTGGGTTCAATTTTTTGAATGATAAACATTATTGTATGTTCTTGTAATCTTGTATATAGCTTGAGTTGAAGTAATGGTTAAGAGCATGTGTTTCTTCCTAAAAGGTCACATGTTCAAAATCAGAGAGATAGAGCTATGGATAGGTGAGTGGCCTATCCAAAATGCAATTATAGGCAGATGATAAATCATACTCATCAATTTTGACATCATAGACATGAAAAATGTCATCCATTGTTTTGATTTCGACTACACATAACCCCAATAGAATTATAAACAAATTCTTCTTAAAAATAATAATAATAATAATAATCCAAAACTAAAAATATACCCAAAAAAATTTCATAAACTTATAATTACAATTTGAGTAGTTTTTAGTGCTATTTTTTGAATATTTTTTTGGTCTAATTTTTTAAAAATAAGCAAAGAATTTATTGAAAATAGAGGTTTGCTGAGTAACCTTGCACAATAAAAGTGCCATAGAGGTTTTTTAGGGTGTTGAATCCATATATATAGTCAAAAAATCAATTTACATAACATAAATCAAGATTTTACCAGAAATTTATTTTTTTACAAATTCTGGCACCAGAGATTCCAAAAAATTGCACTAAAAATAACTCCATTACAATTACACTACTAAAGTGAAAAATGCTCCAAAAGTAGTGCTTAAATTAATCTTGTGATTCTATTGCAATTACACTATGTTATTGCAATAATTTATGGGTTAATATCATGGAAATGCATTTGATGTGATGTTGAAGCACTCTTCCCATGACAATGGGAAACAATTTTTTAATTTTTTTTAATATTTTACAGATATAGCACCATTTGCTTAATTAAGCACGATCCAATGAAATTGAACACATATGCTCGG
The DNA here is from genome assembly GCA_034641835.2 of Pinus albicaulis. Lineage (NCBI taxonomy): Eukaryota > Viridiplantae > Streptophyta > Pinopsida > Pinales > Pinaceae > Pinus > Pinus albicaulis. Next base: position 1,065,839,073 of record CM076570.1, read on the forward strand.
GCTTTCATTTAGATTTAGGTTTTTTATTAAAAATTACAAAATAACGCGAACAAATATAATTTATACATTAAATCAAATAAAAAATATCTAAATTTCATCGAAACACGCATCTTGAGGTGAATTTTTTGGAGTTGTCTACTGAGCTTTAGAGGGCAGAAAACTGTCGGAATCTGGTCAATTAAAACTCAAAAAATCAGGTGTTTGGAGTGTTTCGAATCTATTTTTGAGACTGGAAATGAATTCAGCACTATCAAAAACCCTTAGCGCACTCGAAATACCAAAGTTTAACAACTGTAAATAAGATTCTGGGCAAATCTTTACCAGATTTTCTGAAAATCATTGCCACAGAGTGAAAAAGCGGCCTTGGTAGGGCACGCGGAATTCTTTTATCAGTATCATGTCGATCCATGTCAGTGTCAGCTTCAACCAAATATGAACTATATATACAGCTTCCATGCATACAATTCGTTTTGTCAGTAAACAAACGTTTTGCCAATCTTACGGCTAAAAATTGCAGGGCGTGGGGTATGTGTTGGTGTAAAAAGTGCTACATGGAACGAACTTATTGATAGCAACATATATCATTGCAACTGTATAAACCGTCCTTTGTTGAGAAAAATAAAATTCTCTACATCTCTCACTATCATTATGACCCAAACTACCCATGAGTGAGTTGTGCGCAATCAATATTTCCAAGGTTATTGAGTCATTAATACATTTTAAGTAGAGTCTTTGGAGAAGCACTTGGACATAGGCTTTCGCCCTCAACGGTGTAGAATAATTTTTTCCGCCATCAGTTTTCGTTTAACAAACATGGGTTGATGTCTCTGTACGTCATTCATCATCCATGGCAAGATGATCATCCACGAGCATGATGGATCCAAGATTTGATTATTTTTTTTATATTTTCAATTTGAGCGCCCATTCTATTTTGAGTTTGGTTGTCTTTACTCAGCGTCTCGTCTGGAAGTGCCGGGATCACTCACTCTTTGTATTATCAATCATTCCATGGATTCTGCAGACTTGTGAAAAGTATGGTGTGCGAGTTTTGTTCAATACATGTGGGGCTTTCGCCATGACCCTCCCCATCTCTGTTCCTGCTTCCATATCTCACAACCCATTGCAGAAAGAAGGGGACAGCGTTGTTCTCAGCATGAATTTTCCCAGTACCCTCAGACTCAGTAAGAACGAGATAGCAGTCTCTTTCTTCGCGTCGATTTGGGGTTTTTATTTTCATAATGTTTCATTTTAGTTCACGTCAGAATCTCGACGCGTTTCCTTTGACCTTTTGACTTTTGGGAAGGTGAAGATGGAGATTTTTCCAAGATTATGATGGAGATTTGGGTAAAATTATGATAAAGTTTTATAGGAATTTTTGAAAATTTGAATTGTTAAATTTAAAGATTTTGAATGTCTTATAGTTTATAGTTTTTTTTAATGGTGATAGATTTATTTCTATTAAAAAACTATTTAAATATTTCAACATTCTGATCTTTTGAAATTTGTTTTACGAGATTCAGTTCGTAAAACTGTAGTCCGAAATTTACTGGCTGACGAAGCAATCGATGGCAGAGCTCTGTGGCAAAATTATTTTTCTGGACGGTTGTTGGTGTGATATTGATAGTGTGTTTCTTCATGAGATCTAATTCTCCTGTAAAGAGTAGAAGGCTTCTCAGCACAGTCCAGTGGAGTGGACATTATTGGGAAAAACGCGTGAGGTATTCGTGCCGCGTAAAGGCGAAGAAACGGATCGTGGTTCTGGTCACCGAAACGGCCGGGTTCGTCGACAGTCATGTGTCTCTGGCCTTGAACAAGAGAAGAATGCACGGGATTTTAGGGTTTGATAATTTCAACGAGTGTTATGATCAATGTCTCAAGAGATGTTTCTAGGGTTTGTTGGAAAAACAGGGTTTTTTTTTGTGGTGGAAGGAGATATTAACGATGCCCCATTGCTGAAAAAGTTCTTTGATGTGGTGCCATTCGCCCATGTGATGCATTTGGCAGCGGTTCGATTACATTATCATGGAATAGCAACGTAAATAATCATGGAACAACGTTGTTATTGATGAAGTACGATTGAGAGTAGAATTTTATATTTACCTAGTTTAGAATTTAGGGATTTCGTTGAGAATACAAAGTTAATCTTATATTACCATTCTTTGTATTATACCTTCTTCAAATTGTTGAATTTTATTATATTATATTTAGTATATTAGATTATTATATTTATATCAATAAATAATATTAAATTAGGTTGATTGTTTTATTGACATATAAATAATAGAAAATTACTACTTTGACATATATTAATTATATTTACTATAATATAATATATTAATAACAATATAATATAATAATAATAATATATAATATATATTAATAGTAACAATATATAATATAATAATTTAAATTTATTTTACTGTTATTGTTTTAAAATAATTTTAGTCATATATTTATTTATTTGTTTGTTTTGGGAAAATAAATTAGTTCCTTCTTATTTTGATGGTTAAAGTGAGGTTGTTCGTACAAAGCTAGCTCATAGGCATACTCACATAAGAATTTACAAAGTTTAAAACCAATACAACAATATTTATGAGCAAAAATTCATTACAACAATATCATTAAAATACTATTACTCATCATATCACTAAGTAAAATTTAAACCTTAGTGAGAAAAATAAAAACCAATCTAACCATAAAAAAATAATCCTAATCGATATATTAACATGCCAATTTTGAAAATTAACAATATTATATTAAAAAAAATTACAATATACTATATTCTATATGATATTGATTTTGTTTTTTAGAATTCTCTATCCTATTAAAAAAAAAAATTCTCAAGACATACAAATATTTATTTAATTATAAATCTATTTTAATAAATTAATAAAAAAGAATAAAATATAATTATGATTTAGTTTTATTAATTTAGATATATTTGTAATTTTTTTTTTGGGTCAAATAGTATTATATTTTAATAATAATATATTTTACTATATGTAATTCAATATTATGAAAAATACTAATAAATTTATATATTCTTACTCAATAATTGCTAAATTGATGTCGTATGTTTCACGCCAATATTATGGTAATTATTATTATATGCATTCCAGTACCTTATATGAGATGTGTTTTAGTTTTATTAATTATAATAAAATATGAGATGTGTTTTGTTTTTATTAAATATAATAACATGTGAGATGTGTTTTATTTGTATTAAATATAATAATTAATTAAAAAATTACTTGAATAAATAATAATTATTAATATATTGAATAAAAACATAACTTGCATATAATGTTATTTTGTTAGTCTTATAAATCTTAAATAAAATAATTATATATGGAATACAAAGTATAGATAGTTGATAAATGAGTGCATTTTTAAAACTCTTTTTGTATAATGGTCATAGTTGATAAATGACTGCACTTTTAAAATACTTTTTGTATAATGGCCATAGTTTTAAATCCATGGGATAGTCCAATTTCTAATCTTTTAATTATACTCTTCAAAATATATTCTTTTATAAAACTACAATTTTAATGTAAAATATTAATTATTAATGTCACTGGTCTGAATATACTCTTTTATAAAACTAGAATATCAATACAAAATATTAATTATTCTCATATAATTTTTTTAATATTTTTTAAAACTAAAACTATTATATAATAGTAATAGAATTCTCAAGGGGGTTGGAAAAATGGCTTTTATTAGGGTTTTGCGAAGCTTTGCTGTCACCGCCGAAGCCGACCTCTCTGTTACAGATCTAGAGAGAGTTTCTCTCTGCACCGCCGTCGTCGTCTCCACTATCGATCTTGCTGCCTTAGAGGTCGCTGCCGCTTCAAAGTTCCATGCTACTCTGGCTTCTTCCCGCGACTCCGAGCTTCAAATCGCTTTGTGGTCACCTACAAAGATGAAGGCAAACACAGAGAGAAGACCAGCGTTCTCATTGCAGGATTCAAGACCGCCTCAGTAGGGAAGCAAGTTGCGGCCGCCTTTTGCAGCAAATAGGCGAAACGAACCGAAGGCGCAACTCTCCTCCACGGAAAAACCACGCACAATACTGATCAACTCGGCATAGGCAGTCATGTTGCCTCCTCCGCAGCAGAGGCCCTAAAGCAGAACAACCCCTCGGATCTGCAAGCCTGGGGTGCTGGGGTATTACTGCTGACGGAAAAAACTGCATTCAACATCCAATTCGGCTTGACGGATCCCGGTATAACAGGATCAAGCACGGTACATACACAAACTTGTAATGACAAGTAGGGGATTTCAGGCTTTTCCCCCCATTCTTATCAAATCCAGATTTGACTCCTCTCATGAAAAACCCTGCTGCATTAGGTGCTGGCAGCAGATCTGGTGCAGGATCTCTCACACAAGCTTGAACTCAGGCTGGGGATTCTCTCAGATCTTCAACGACTGCTCTATGAAGGTAAACAGCTAGAGGACCCTCTTCGTCTCTCTTTTTATAGTATTAATAGAGATGCTTCGATTGTGCTTACCCTCCATCTAAGAGGAGGAGCATCTGGGCAGCCATCCTCTGCCTTGCTTTATCATACAAAGATGCGGTCCATGCATAGCCGCCCAAGAAATCTACACAACCAGCCGAGGCACCTAAGCCTTTCCTGGTGGATAAAATGGAGGAAGTCCCCTCCATCGAAATCTCACTTCCATCGCTCGATGATCAATACCAAACATATGCAGAAACAATTACCATCTGGTGATTTAATGGCCTATCGCCTCGAACAACAGACCTATATCAATGGATCCACACCAACTGGACCAACAACAAAATAGTCTTCCTTTGCTCAAAGGGTTTCTTCATTGTGGCATTTGCTTTCAACGAAGATTATTAGAAATCGTTAACAGGAGGCCATTGGTTTTGGGGAATGACAGGGCTATTCCTCAATCCCTCGTTCCCAAACTTCGACCCCACCATAGCAGTCATCACCAATATTTTGATATGGGTCCGACTTCCAAACCTCTCGGCACATCTATGGCACTTATCTATTTTCCAAGGGATTGGAAACACTTTGGGCCGATTCTTGGCAACATATACCTCTATAGGGGAGAAAGGCATATACACCTTTGGTACAAATCTGCGCAAAAATAGACATCAACAAATGTCTACCTGATCAAATCATCCTCAAAGTTGAAGATTTTCATTGGACTCAGATCCTAGACTTTGAGAAAACCGCATTCCAATGTTGCCACTACCATCAGACAGGGCGCCTTCAGAACATGTGCACCATGTTTACAGCAAAAAATAAGAACACCATCCGCAAGACAAAATCGAAAGGCTCGAAACCATGTGAGCCACCGCCCATGGATGACATAGAGTCCTTCAGCTCAGATGAAGAATATTTTGAAGCGGAAGGGGAGGAACTTGAGCAAACAAAAGAATCGCCTTCAACTAGTCCTGAGGCGCCCTCTGATCCTCCGATTTTGAAGAAATTCACACATGAGCCTTCCTCATCTGATTCAGATAAGGAGACTCCAACTTCAGTGCAGATAGTCTGCAAGTGGTACCTACCCATCCCCCCCCACAATGGCTGGGTCAAAGTCAGTAATAAAAAAAGGGAAAAAATGGCGTTTAGAAGTTTCGTCCCATTCTGGGTAGACTCCTTTGTCTCACCCCATGTTTCCTATTGTCCTATGTGATCCTTTTTTGTTATCCTGTTGCTTTCTCCATGGTTTCTCTTTGAGAGCGAGGTTGATGGTTCATCATTTCCGACTCCCTGATATTTCGTTACTCATGATTGTAACCTCACTTTGTACCATAGGCTTCATTAATAGAATTAGTCTTTTTTAGAATATATATATATATATATATATATATATATATATATATAATAGTAATAATAATAATAATATAATTTTAATGTTTACATAATAAAGCTTATCACTAGGAAGATAAGATAAAATAATTAAGAGTTAAAGGCTAAGTTGGATTTTAGGGGATATCGTTTAAGTATGAATCACTTTGTTATGCGTTGTTACCACAAGATCATTACAAACGAATGTTGCAATAATAAATCTGGTCTCTTATGTTGTTTCAATGACTTCATAAAAAATTTTAGGACCTTTCCATGACACAATTATCGAAGAGGCGAGCAGAAATAATGGTACCTCTTGAGTTGAGGGTTGTTGTGACAGGATTTTATGAGAATGTTATTTCCAATATTATGATCATTGAAGGTTGGTAGGAAGGAATCAAATGCAATAGAGTCAACCAAGGATGTACCTTGTCTAATACCATTTTGGCACATATATTTATAAGCTAGAAGACTGTTTGGAAGATACAAGTTGTTTTGGCTTGACACTCTTTACTATTGTCATAACCCTTCTCATTTATGCACATAGTGATATTGTTCTCTTGGTGCAGAGTCATTATGACCTTTGAAAGCAGTTAAGAATCCTATAATATTGTTGTTCTATGATGGGTATGACTATTAATACCGACGAAAAGACATGATACTTTCATATATGACAACAATAACTTGGAGGAAGTTCCTACATACAAATATCTAGGAATCAATATTCATCACAAGCTCAAGAATAATTATAGCATTGAGAAAATGATAAATGGAGGAAGGATAACTTATTATGAGATTGAAAACAATTGTAAGTTAGTATATATTTGAATATCGGATAATTAAAACTCATATTATAGACTCTTCTAATTATTGTTATTTTATATGGATGTATGGTTTAGGGTAGCAATATATACATAAATTCATGGAGAAGGATAGATCATAACCTAAAGGAATTCTAACCTACAATTTCAAGATAAAAGGAAATACTTGTCATTCTGTCCTCTTCATTGAAGAAATAATTTCTTCAATTAAAAGCATATCTATAACATGAGATTCTACATATAATAACATGTTAAGAAACATGAAAGATGAGAGACTTCCTAAAATTGCTTCTAAAACATGAATGAAATAAGAATGCCTAGACTTCGCTAGATCATTGCGTCATAAAGGAGAAGATATTTTTTGCACCGTAAGGATAATACTAAAGGTATTATTACATAATAAACTAAGGAAAACATGTGGTGTGATAAAGATTTAGAGGGAAAAATGAAACTTATATATTCTAAGGAGTTTGTTAATGAAAATATCGAAAATAAAAAATATCTCTATACATTGAGTAGTGTAACAAAGAAAATAAAATTTTCTAAGACAAGAAAAAAATATCGTGAGCCTCATAGTGAAATTGTACCAATTCCAAAAACATCATGGGATGACAGAGTTTGTCACAGTTGTAACAGAAAGAGGGTTGAAGATAAAAAATATTATCTCTTAGATTGTCTAGTTTATACTCACATTGTGACTAAATTTCAAAAATATTTGTCACATTAACAACCTTCTTCACCTTTTAAGTCACTGAAATGATGATGACCTTGGGATAGTTCTCTTAATGACTTGCATGCATAAAAATAAAGTAGTAAAGAATTCGCAGTATTCCCATAGAGCATGGAGATATTTATGGATGTTAGTCATCATCATCATAAAATTGTAAAGCTATACAAAATTGTATTTCTTAATAAAATTAGAATATCAATGAAAAATTAATACACATAACTATAATTAAATAATACTTACCAAATAATAATATATTTTCGTAATATGTACTTTTTATTGTATAGAGGCAATAATAATAATAATAATAATTTAACTTGATGGCTACACTATTTTTTTGAAGGCATACATATTTTATCTTTTTAAATTTAAACTCGTAAACATTTAATAAATTACATATTAAAATTAATAAATTTTACTTAATTAAATAATAATATTATGATAATTTTTATTTTCTTTTATAAATTCAAAGTCATGAAAACATATATCACATACATATATATATCTCTGGTCACAACTTACTTTTACTTTCAAAGACACAACTCAAGTTTTGATCAATGTTTAAAAATGAACTGAATAGTTCCCATAGGGGAGATATCATGAGCATAAAAATATTTCTTTTCAGCTAATTGCATTATAACCATAAAATTTCAATGAATAAAACCAGGATCAAAATGAGGTAAAGTAACACTAATAATAACATGCATATATTAGAAGAACATTATAGATATTACTAGGATTTGTATGTTAAGGATTTCCTAATGGAGTACGCTCGTTGTCACATAGAATAATATCATCCATATGCTTCATACAATCATCCATATCCCAAAATTGTAACCAAATTTTTTCCGTGTAGAGGGTAATTAACCCTAGATGTCATTACTTTCAATTAAAACTTTTTCCCATAGGTTTTTCGTATGATAGTAATGGTCAACAGTGCTGTAGGTATTGATTTTTCCTTCCATGTGAGTTTCCTAGGCCTAGATCGAGTTCAAAACTATAGCCATCATTTCTGAGTCCGAGTGGTTTTCTTTCTCTTAGATAATTTCGTATTCGATATCTTAAATTTCATGTTGCATGTGCAATGACGTTTCCAAATAATGTATTTGTAGAGAAAACAGATTTGAAATGATATTGAGTGCTAATGTAGTCTCATCGACCAGCATCGAGTTCTTTTTTATATTAGATATTTTTTTTGGCATAATTTTGGCAGTTCTATTTCCTTATATTTTAAATATGCAATTTTTTAAAGGTTGATTATTTAACTATTTTTATAGATATTATATTTTTTTTATTTTTTATTTTTATTTTAAGAGGTTTGTTTTTAAAGGTTTTCTAAACATGTGTATTTTGTTTTTTTGGACAATGTTTTCTTATAAAAAAAAATTAAATATTTTTTACAAAGTTTAGAAAAAGTAATAACATTAATATTTTAAGGTTAGGATCTTTTATATATTTATATATCCTTAATTAATACTTCAATACACATAAAATAATTGGCACTAAAAAATAATAATTTTAAACGCTTGAGAAAATCTACACATTTTGCTTAGAAATATAATTAAAAAAAACACTTATTTTAGGACTTTTTAACTAAAAATGACATGTTAAATAAAAATATTTATGAAAAATTTGAATTAAAAAAAAATAATAATAATAGTAATAATTTTTATGAATTTTCTATTAAAAATGATGACATTTGAAGTTTTTTACCCAAAAAAAAAGATTCATATAAAATATTAAGAAAAAATAATAAAAAAATATATTAAAAAACAAAAATAAAAAATACAATTTTAAAAAACCAAAAAAAAAGAACATCTTAAAATTAAAAATTAAACACAAAAATTAAATTAAATTAAAAGCAAAATATTGAAGTCAAAGTCCCACTACCGCAACCAGTTGAGGATGAGCCTCGTTAACAAGGTGACCTAGGATCAAACCTCACGTAAACTCTTGCGCTTGTAATAGGGAAAGGAGACATGCTAAAAACCTAGTCATCTTAAGACTAGTGTGGGCCATGAGTCAGGGTTTCTTAAGCCATCTGTCAAGATTATAGGATCACACAACTTTACAAAAAAATAAAGAAATAATAAAAAAAGAAATAAAGAAATAAAAAAAGCATTAAAACATTCTTTTAGAAAGTAAAAAAAAAAGAAACCTTAAAATAATAATTTTAATAGAAATAAAGTTAAAATAATAATTATAAAATAAATAAAATAAAAAATACATTAAAAATATATAAAAAAAGAAATCATTTTAAGAAAAAACAATCAAATAAAAACTAAGGGCCCTCATGTTCTTGGCGGGCAAGGCCCATTTTGAAAATTTTCCCCACAGAGGATCTATGGGGCCGCGAGCTTTAGCTAGGGGTGGGGGTTGGGCAAGGGGCCTTATTTTTGTATATAAGATATTTCGTTGATAGTCACATCTAAATATATATTGTCGATGTATTTCAAACCATGCTCTATGGGCTTTAGTTATACTTTTTTTAAATTATATTTTTTTTAATGTTTTTTTTAATTATTTAAAAAATAATCAATGTTTATTTTTAATGGTTTCAATGTATTTTTCTTTATTATTTTACGTATTCTTTTCAAATTTTTGTTTTAATATTTTTTGTTTTTTTAATTAAAAAACAATTATTAACATATTTTTATTTAAATGTTTATTTTATTTTATTTTTTAATGTTTTTATTATTTTCTAACGTTTTTTAATTTTTAATTTTATTTTAATGTAATATTTATTTAGTTTTAATTATGTATTTTTTTTTAATAATTTTTTGAGTTTTGTTTTATTGGGAATATATATATATATATATATTTTAATTTTTATCTTTAATAATAATTTTTATTTTTTCTTTGTATCTTTTATCAGTTCTTATTATTATTATTATTATTATTATTTTTTGATGTTTGATATATTTTTTTTTTGTATTTTTTTGGGTATATATATATATATATATATATATATATATATATATATATATATATATATATATATAATTTTTATTTTATTTAAATTTTTTTCTTGTTTGGTAATATTTTGATTTTTTTTTATGTTTTAATATATAATTTTTATGTTATTGTTTTTTTTTTTAAATTTTTGTTGCAATGTGTCATGTTGTCTTAGGCTAATATCTTAAAATCGTTACACTTTTAGCATTTAAAAAAGAAAATATTCTTGGTATAATAACTCTTTCATTTAGGTGTTCATTTTTTAAACTTTTTTTAGCCATAATTTTTTTCCATCATGCCATGGTTGAAATATGTTGAAAACTTAAGGGTTTTTGTATTCATGACCTTTGGCTTTAATTTCATGGTTGAAATGTCAAACTTTTAAGATTTTTCTAAGTCATGATATTTTATCTTTAATGTTATTGTTGAAAAAAGTTATACGTGCTTTATCTTTAACCTCGTGCTAGAAAGTGTTTCAATTTTAAGGCTTTTCAAAGACGTGATATTTTATATTTATTGCCATGCATGAAAAATAGTTGGAATTTTAAGGCTTTTTAGAGGTGATATTTTATATTTAATTTTATGCGTGCAAATCATTGGAATTTTAAGGTTTTTTGGAGTCATGATATTTTATCTTTAACATAATTATTAAAAATGTTGTAAATTTACCCAAAAAAAGAAGGTGTTATTCGAGCCTCAACAATTTTCATTTTCAGGGTGTTTCTTTGCACAAAAAAATTTAGTTTTTATTGGTTTTTACTATCATCGTAAGAAATTGTTAGAAATTTAAATCGAATTTAAGTTTTCGTTACAATGAATCGAGTTCATCTACACTATGAGTCAATTTGATTGTTGATTTTTAAATTTTTGTTGCAATGTGTCATGTTGTCTTAGGCTAAGATCTTAAAATCGTTATACTTTTAGCATTTAAAAAAGAAAATATTCTTGGTATAATAACTCTTTCATTTAGGTGTTCATTTTTTAAACTTTTTTTAGTCATAATTTTTTTCCATAATGCCATGGTTGAAATATGTTGAAAACTTAAAGTTTTTTGTATTCATGATCTTTGGCTTTAATTCATGGTTGAAATGTCAAACTTTTAAGATTTTTCTAAGTCATGATATTTTATCTTTAATGTTATTGTTGAAAAAAGTTATAAGTACTTTATCTTTAACCTCGTGCTAGAAATTGTTTGAATTTTAAGGATTTTCAAAGACGTGATATTTTATATTTATTGCCATGCATGAAAAATAGTTGGAATTCTAAGGCTTTTTAGAGGTGATATTTTATATTTAATTTTATGCGTGCAAATCATTGGAACTTTAAGGTTTTTTGGAGTCATCATATTTTATCTTTAACATAATTATTAAAAATGTTGCAAATTTACCCAAAAAAACAGATGTTATTCGAGCCTCAACAATTTTCATTTTCAGGGTGTTTTTTGCACAAAAAAATTTGGATTTTATTGATTTTTACTATCATTGTAAAAAATTATTCGAAATTTAAATTGAAAAAAAGCATTATTACTGCATCAACACTTTTAATTTTTAGATTTATTTTTCATGTTTTTTTGACGTTATTTTGTTAGAGTTCTCGTTTTGATTTCACAGCTCCCGTTTTATAGTTTACTTTGTTGTGGCCAATTTTTTTCTAACTAAGAGGAGAAGAATATAGAGAAGACCAAGGGTGGCTAAAAACTAGATGTAGACTGGATCATGGGATTGGGCGAATTCAAGCCAAAAGGAGGAGAGAAGTAGGGAAGAGGGCCGCCCTATATCCTTAGTGATGGTGTAAGGCCCATATCAGAGTGGGTGAAGCTTGTGGTATGCCCCAACAAGGTGCTCCCTCTACAAATGTAACCAAACTTTGTCACCAACCTAGAACTTGTGTGGCACCCGATGTTGATCATGATGTTGTTTGTACTTAGAATGTTCTCTGTCCAATATTTCATGGAGCTGCTAGCAAATGTGTTGAATGCGTTTAATGTATTTATTAGCTCTATCATTTTCGAATTGTACATGATATAAATCTACCTCAGTAGCTGCAATTAGTATGGAAACATAAATGCGACTTAGTGGTTGAAATTCTAGTCTCACCTAAAAGGGGTTGTGGTTAGTTGAGCCATGGAGAGCTATGTTGTAGTTGTGTTAGACATAGGGAGGATTTATTCCCATATGCGTGGATTCTTTAATTTTTATATGTGCAGGATGTGCGCGATATTCCTGTTAACTACCTTTGTCTGGCCACCAATTTGGGGGTGGAAGGTCAGGGAATTAGTGAGATTGATATCAAAAAATGACTATGGGCTTGACCAAAATGCACTTAGGAACCTGTTATCCTGATCTGAGATAAAATACTATGGGATCCCAAAGTGTACCCATACTCGTTCAATGAAGTGTTTGATAATGGATTATGATATGATACTCTTCTTGCAAGCTACCATAATGGCTATCTTAGAGAATATGTCAACAACCACAAAAAAATAATCATTTCCATACCTGGTAGAAGGAAGGATTGACATATAATGTATGAAGATGGATTCCCAGGGTCGAATAGGAGTAGGCATAGGAGTATAGCGGCCTTACTTCTTGATTTTTGTTTGGAAACAACGGAAGTAGTGTAGGATCTAATGTACTTCCCAACATCCTATCGAAGGTTCGGTAAAAAAAAATACTTCTGCAACACTGTTATTGTATTTTATACACCAAAATTTCTAGCGAATTGACTGTATTGCGCTTCCCAAATCACCTTGGAACTCTCACTTGAAGGAACATAAAGGTGTCCCAACTGGTTTAATTGTGCGTTATCGAGGTGAAAGTATGGAAATTTCTTAGCTTATAGGAGCATCTAGTATGTGGTGTTTAATTCTAGATCACTCTTGTAAAGATGTGGCCATGTTAAAGTCTCACACCCACAAGAATTGAGCACAGTGGTGAGTTCCATAACTAGTGGTCGGTTGAGGCAATTTGTAACATTATTGGTACTTCACTTCTTGCACTTAATGTTCAAATGAAACTATTTTAGATATGTGGATGATTTCTAATAGAAATGTTTCTCCAACTTTCCTTGTACTTGTATGAACTGTAGGGGTTAGTGGTCTATGAGGATGACCTTTTCCTTCCCCAAAATGTAATTCTTCCATTCTCATTGACCCTACATAATTGAATACATCTATTTGTCAAAGGTGGGATACTTTTGGACTGTATCTGAAATTATTTCACTGTGATATGCCAATATATGACCCTGGTAAGTAATAAATTAATCAATAGCATAGTCAGAGGCATCTATCTCAATCTCAAATGGTTGTTGTAGATTTGGTAATGTGAGAACTATGCATAGTATAAACGATGCTTCAACTTGACAAATGAATTAGGTTGCGATTCATACCAAAATGAATTTTCTTTTTCTTCGACCATGGTGACTTAACTTAAAGACCAAGTGATATGAGAGAAACCCAACACGAACCTACTATAGAAATTCAAAAGAACGAGAAGGTTGTGATGCTCTGTTAGAGTGGTTGGGGCTGACCAATCCTGAATAAATTTTATCTTGGCTAGGTCCACATGTAGAACCCGCTCATCAATGATGTACCCTATATATTGAATGCGGGTCATACGAAAATTTCATTTCTCCAAATTGACACACAATTTGTATTGTCGTAGGGTTTGGACGACCTATCAAATATGGTATATGTGCTCTTCCCAACTCTAGGTAAAGATCAGGATGTCGTCAAAATATAATACCATGAATGAGCTGGTGAAGGGTTGCAACATGTCACCCATAATCCTCACTAAGGTTGTGGGGGCATTCGTCAACTAGAAAGGCATGACTAGCCATTCGAAAAATCCCTCCTTGAATTTGAAGACATGTTTCCACACATCATAGGGTTCGATTGGAACCTGGTGATAAATGGAATTCACGTCAATATTGCTGAAATATTTTCCCCCCTTGAGCTGGTCCAGAATTTCATTGATTCATGGGATTGGATACCTATTCTAGACACTGATCTTATCAACACCTGATATTCAATACAGAACCTCCAGGTTTTTCCCTTCTTTTGTACCAACATGATCGAGCTCCCATAGGGTGAGGAACTTGGTGTGATGTGCCCTTTCTGTAATAGCTCATGAATCTACCTCTTGATTTCATCATTCTCTAGAATATAGCATTGATAGATCGGTCCATTGGGTAGCAGTGTGCCCGGAGTCTGATTAATGGAGTGCTTGACCTAATAGTATATGGGTACACCTATCGGTGAGGTGAAAATGTCCGTATACTCTTACACAACCTTGTCCATTTGCTACTGCAATGAACAGGAGTTGTGTCTCAAGGCTGTGGATGTGCCCACAATATTCTTCTTACATTGATGCAAAATCACAAAGAAGGAAAATTTCCTGGTTTGGGAAATGATCTTACTGTATTGTTTACTAGAGATATAAGATAATGTGAAAGGTGACACTACCTCCATTAACACATATTTCATTAAATTTGGAAGTATTCTGCTGATCTAGAATTTGAAACTTTAACTAGATTAAGTTTTTTCAAAATGTGGAATTATAAAATCACTTAGTTTACTAATTTTAATGTAGATATTCAACATTTTTGGTGAAAATTTTATCATGATAAAGTATATAAAACAAATTTATATAAACTTGCAAATGAAAATATTTCACATCTTAATCTTGGATTCCTTACATTATCTCTGTTTATGGTTTTTACTAAAAGCTAAGATTGTTAAGGTTATCTTGTGAAAATAATTTTGTGTATGTTAATGTTATTAACTTTATGAAAATAATTTTGTGGAGGTTACTATTATTAAACCACTTAATTATAATCGGATATGTTAAATATCATGTATGCGTTAAGTTACGATTATTACTAAGACAAGGTTGGCACAATTTAAAAATCTATCACCTTTGCAACATTAATAATATGGTTGATGAAAAACCCTCTTAGATCGTCCAGTTTATACTCATATTGGATTTGAATTTCAAAATATTTGTGGCTCAACCAACCTTCTTGATCTTTTAACTAAAAAAAATTATGATGATCTCGAAACACTTATTTTAATGCTTTTTGAGCCTAACAATGAAATTCTAAATAATTTTGAGTAATATCTTTATGGCTTCTTATATACCATATTTGGTCTTAGTGGATGATAATCATCATTACATACATTTTTTTTACTTATAGCCCATACTATTTTTCTATTTAGATTTTTTCTATTTAGAACATATTTTTTATTTTTTATTTTTAATTTAAAAGTGCACGGAACAGACAAACTTACACATCCCCTCATACTAGGTTGTAGAATGAGCCTAGCCTCTCTCAATTACTAATCATTTTAAATATCAAAATCAATCATGAATTATAATAGTAACAAAGTAATACAATTTGATTATTGTCAAATACAAGAGGAAAGAGAGAAAATTGACTAAACTAGTTATTACAAATGTTTAGTTTTTATTCCTAGAGTGTTTAAGGATATTATATTAAAAATAACATATTGAAATTCATCTAGAACTTAGATTCCTTACATTATTTCTATTATCATTAATATTTATATTTATGTATTAAATTTGACTAGTGAATAATAGATTTTGTAAAAAAAACTCTTACCTAGTATAAAGTTATTTAACAATATATTAATATTGTGTTTCTTACTATTATTGACCATTTTAAATTGACACTAACTACTTTTCCTATGTTGAGTACAATGTTGGCACCACTTCAAAACCTATAACAGGGAATATTTTATAAGTCTAGTTGTGTTGTTCAATGATCAAAATAATTTTTTTTATAAATTAGAGTGCAACAAAACAACAAATTTGATTTATATCAATTATAATAAGGAATATTAAGGAAAACTCACTTCAAACATTATTACAAGTGTCTAAATTTGTTTCATTAAGTGCTTAAATGGTTTATAATCAATAGAATACTAATTAGCTACTCCATTATTGTTTTAATAGACCAAGTTTAGAAGATTTTGTTTTTAAGTGCATTATTGTGTATGTTACTATTATTAACTCATTTAATTATAATCTCATATACCATATCATATATGTGTCAAGTTACCATCTAGGACAAGGTTGGCACAACTTAAAAGTCTATCACCTTTGCAACACTAGTAATATGGTTGAAGATGAAAAACCCTCTTAGATCATCCAGTTTATACTCATATTGGATTTAAATTTCAAAATATTTGTGGCACTACCAACCTTCTTGATCTTTTAACTAAAAAAAATTATGATGATCATGAAACACTTCTTTTAATGCTTTTTAAGCATAACAATAAAATTCTAAAGAATTTTGAGTAATATCTTTATGGCTTCTTATATACCACATTTGGTCTTAGTGGATGATAATCATCATTATCACCATGATCATTACATAATATTGTAGGAATTTTGAACCATTTTAGAGTAATATTTTTTTACCACCAAATTAAATGTTAAATGAGAGTAATAGTATAATTTGTTTATTATTTATTATTTGTACTTTTGTGTTAAAAACTAAGGCTTACTTAATGAATAATAGATTAATATGCAAGATATATATTAAGTATAAAGTTATTTAATGACAAATTATCATAGTAATGTGTCCAATATATACCAGCATAGATCCATCTTAAATACAGATTTAACATGAGCCTAGAGGGATCAAATTTCTTGACGTGCAAACATTTTTAGAGTGAAAAATGCGTGTTAGTTTTCATTGTTTAACTTGTATTTTTGAATGCTAGATAGAGTGTATATAAGACCAAACAAAAAATTTAACCATAAAAAACTTCACTTATTTTTCTATATATGAAGCTGATATCAACATAAATTAGGTAATCTCTCCCTCAAATATTTTTTAAAAGTAAATTTTACACTTTTTTTTACTTCTAATTACTTTACAACATATTCATTTTTCTTTAATTGTAGCCAATATTATTTTTCTATTTAGAACATTTTTTTATTTTTTTATTTTTAATTTAATAGGACACGAAACAGACAAACTTACACATCCCCTCATACTAGGCTATAGAATGAGCCTAGCCTCTCGGCTCAATTACTAATCATTTTAATTATCAAAATCAATCATGAATTAGAATAGTAACAAAGTAATACAATTTGATTATTTTCAAATACAATAGGAAATAGAAAATTGACTAAATTATTACAAATGTTTTGTTTTTATTTCTTAAGTGTTTAAGGATATTATATTGAAAAGAACATATTGACATTCATCTAAAACTTAGATTCCTTACATTATTTGTATTATCATGAATATTTATATTTATGTATTAAATTCGACTCATGAATAAAAGATTTTGTAAAAAAAATCTTACCTAATATAAAGTTATTTAACAATATATTGTGTTTCTTACTATTATTGACCATTTTAAATTGACACTAACTACTTTTCCTATGTTGAGTACACATTTATTATACTAGTATAATAGATTTTGTAAAAAAAATCTTACCTAGTATAAAGTTATTTAACAATATATTAATATTGTGTTTCTTACTATTATTGACCATTTTAAATTGACACTAACTACTTTTCCTATGTTGAGTACAAATTTATCATACTAGTACACTTTTGGGACCACTTCAAAATCTATAAGAGGAAATATTTTATAAGTCTAGTTGTGTTGTTCAATGATCAAAATCATTTTTTTATAAATTAGAGTGCAACAAAACAACAAATTTGATTTGATTTATATCAATTATAATAAGGAATATTAAGAAAAACTCACTTCAAACATTATTACAAGTGTCTAAAATTTTTTCATTAAGTGTTTAAATGGTTTGTATTAAATAGAACACTAATTAGCTAATCCACTATTGTTTTAATAGACCAAGTTTAGAAGATGTTTTTAAGTGCATTATTGAATTTGAAATTGCATATTTGATATGGTGAGAAGTCATGTTCGTCAAACAAAGCTTTGAAAACTTAAATATTTTATGGCACTGTCATGTCATTTGTATCACCACATGATTACATTGAAATACTAAATAATAGAAAACTTCACCAAAAATAATATGAAGATAATATTTGATATACAACAAATATTGAATAGTGTGTCAAAATGTATATTAATAGATCCTTCAAAAAAAAAATTTACATTCATGAATCATATAAACCTAATCTTAAGATATTCGCTAACGTAGGTCAGGAACAACTTCTACACCATATTTATTTATCTTGGTCTTCTTGCAATGTTCTTTCTTTGGCATCCATGCCCACACTATGGTATTAATTAGAATAGAGCCAAGTTCTATGTCATCAGGATTTGTTATCCAATATTGCTCTAAAAATTTTCCATTGTATTTCCGAGAAATAGGCTTCCACCAATCAACCTTTACATGAAGATTCAAACTTTCATTATCCCTGAAGATATCTGAGATTGATTTTGCCATCCAAATCATCTCTCATGCATCCTCATTTCCTTATCTAACTAGCAACATCTTTCCTTTTTCAACATCAATCAATGGATTGAATGTTGGCTTTAGCTTGTTGCATTTGGGTCCAACATATACCAGTTCATCTATTGCATTATCAAAATCTCCATCCATAATACTTGAGATTACATGGAGTGCATTACGATCAACATCAACAATGTTCCTTGTCTTGGGCTAGAAATCCTCAGAACATGAATCACTTCCATATATTATTCTATGATCATTATAGATTCCATCTAATGTATCAAGAACTCTTTCCCAATACACTACTTTATTTTTCCATTCCTCCAATACAATTGGTGAATCCTCATTCCCAATAGTGTCTTTCCACATTTTAATGTATGAAGTTATCCCTTCCTATGTGAATTATAGGTCGACCTTCATCATCTATATTCCATAACTCAACTGATTCTGACTACTCAATATCCCTAATGGATTCTTTGTACCTTAGTTTTGGAATATCATTGAGTACAAGAAACTGGAAGTATTGAACATTAAGATGTCCAACTAGTGCATTTTTTCCATCCTTGATGTATCCATTAAGGAAACTTTTGAAGTCATAGACATTGTCAATAAGTGTAGGTGGAAACACTTGATTTTCTTCAATTATGCGATATGTATCCATCATTTCAGGTAAAGAATATATATCTTTACTTTTTAGGTTGGAAGACATTCTTGCGTAGGTTCCATCTGTGTCTTCATGGGTGTGCCTCACAGGCAAGAATCCAACCTCAATAGTGATGAAGACACCAAGTGCAGTTAAAAGTGATAGAAACATGAAAAGATAGTGATTCTTATTATCACTTGCTGCATTGTCCAACCGTAACAACAAATGTTGAGGAAGAGGTTTAAAATCAATATATTGACTCGTTGATCTTCCATGAGATATAAAATCATCCTTGTACACTTACATTTTGAGTAAATAGAGGTGTCAAGTAATGTATTTGTAAGTGGGTTTCTTTAACTTCCACTCTCATAAAGTAGATCACCCTACATATCAAGTTGTGGGTCTTCATTGTCCCTTTAGCACTTTTCAAGGGATGTGACAGTAAACTGTGATCCCATATGTACAAATGGTAGGGAGAAATGACCAAAACCTCATGTCTTATGCCCATGTGTTAGCATGCCTATCAATGATAAACCTAAATTTGTTCCTACAATAGATTTTTATTTGACACGTAGCCTTGGGATTGAAGTCTTTGTTTTAACCATTTTATCATGGATAATGCTCAAATACTCCTTTGGAAACTGCTCTGACATACTTCTATGGGCATAGTAGCAATATCTTCCACACATAACAATCTTGTTATGTTCGTTCAACCTACCTCGTGCCTTTTCTTCCAACTCTTTTGTAGTCACTGACTTCATCTGTGCTTCCAACACAATACATTAATTGCATTTACTAAAGTTGGTGTTCTTTGAAAATGCCACATCTCGAAACTTAGTATTCCAGATCTTGCTCATTGTTGACTGTGATATTGATGGGTAATTGAGCTTTTGAAGAGCCACATTGATCTCTTTTAACAAAGAATTTTGTGTGTAAGCCGAAGGAAGCAATATTAAAGGAGCAGATGTTCCATCTTCTTCAACTTGATGTGTTTAGTTTGGTGAAAAAGATGAATTATCCATTACAATTTTGTGCAATATTTCTATGGATACCACGATGTGTGCTTGTGCTTTGCATGTGTTGGTGTTACCATGAATAGATTTGATTTTTCCATGTCGGAAATAATGCTGGTAGTTTTAGAATGTGATTTGAGGAATCTTATGTATCTTATACCATGCTTTCTTACAAATAATATTCCCATTAAATCTCATGTCCTTTACATTTCTAGCAATAGGTGGTAGGCCATGGCCATGGTTCCTTGACATGATTATGTTTGGCATTAGTAAATTCAAGAAAAAATCGCTAATACCATTTTTATTTACTTGTCGCATACCCCTTCTCGCACCTGCAATGGCCTTCCTATCCACATGTTGAAGACAATATTTTCTACAACATACATCTGTTGCCAAAAGTCGAATTTCTTTCTCTTCATCTATTTTTGTTTGACATTTCGCAATTTTTGTTGTAGCCATAACTCGTTTAATCCTTTTATATGGCCTTGTTACATGCATATCAATTAAGTTTCTATCTTTTTCATTACAAAGAGACCCATCCCATTTGTTTAAAGGATTTGTGTCCTCTATAACATACAATATCACCATTTCCTTGGGTGGCTCCTGGAACTCTTCCTTAACCCTTAATATCACACCTTTGTTGTCCACGAACTTATTTATTGGCCATCTAACCAAACAATGTATAGACTTATCACCAATTCAACATATTTCAGAATTTCCATCTATCTTTTCCAAAAAAACACCAAATTCCATTTCACCTAGTGCTTCACCTTCAACAATGTCATCCTCGCAGACATTATCTAGCATTCCTTTGGTAATGCACATGCTTGTTCCCATGCATTCATGTGTAAGAGAAACCTTTGTACATATGAATCTAACCCTATCTTGGGAAATATTTATGGCATGATCATGACAGTGAGGTTGCAAATCTGATTTTGACCAAATCTCATAAGATTCCAATGCACCCCCAAGTGTATGCTCAAATCC
The DNA here is from genome assembly GCA_034641835.2 of Pinus albicaulis. Classification (NCBI taxonomy): domain Eukaryota; kingdom Viridiplantae; phylum Streptophyta; class Pinopsida; order Pinales; family Pinaceae; genus Pinus; species Pinus albicaulis. The sequence continues at coordinate 1,065,860,461 of CM076570.1, forward strand.
TGTTGTATGTGGTAGAGCAGCATCATGTTTTAACACCTTCTCAATTTTAACCACTACACATCATTTCTTTACCATCTTTCCATGCACTTATGTCCAAGCTCTGTATTGAATATGGAGCCCTCACCCACCTTCAGTCCAAGTTGTAGAAGACCTACCTTGTCTCCAATAGAAAATGTAGAAGAAACATTTGCACCTATAAACAAATGTAATTAAGGTTAGTATTTACTCCAAAAAAGTATTATACTATCAATAATATTTGAACACGTGCTTCAATATTTTTATTTACCTATGTTGTGCCTCAAATCCATGATCTTCCATGGATGTATGTACCCTTCATCAACATCCTCAATCAAATTTGGTTGAGTGAAATCAATTATCGAAATTGCAACATAACATGCATTAACCCTTTCTTCGGCATAATAAGTTCCAGAATCTGTAGATTCGACCCTTCCTAGCCCAACAACTTGACCATTAATAAGGAGATCAACATAGTCCCCTTTTGCCAAAATTATATTTTCCATTATAGCTTGTGCGAATTCTGTAACAACAATTAAATCATAAATTGTAATTAAAAGGTTGAACCATGTAAAGTGTGATTTTATATTTTTGCAAAAACACAACTTTCAAAAAAGTAATAAAGATGCAATAATTTAAATAGTATGGTAGTCATATTGTATGTAATGAAACATTTTTCCCCACCATCTAGTGCCTACTACCAAAAAGTACCTTACATGCAAATTACACAAAAAAAAACATATATGAAGACCATGCAATTAGAGATGTAGATAGTATCATAGAATGGAAAATATCAACTAATATCAAACCACCAAGTTCCTATTTAACTTCAAAAATGACACTTGTAGTCTTAATGCATGTGTATGAAATAACGATCATAAGAAATTTGTAGAAGTTCAAGAACCAAAACATGGTCCATTGGAAAATCTAAGAAATTCCAATATTGATGCTACATAAGGTGTCTAAAAGCCCCATTAAAAGTAGAAATTATATTTTCACTTAGTGAGGATTTTTGATGTACATATGAATCTAACCCTATCTTTGGGAATATCTATGGCATGATCATGACAGTGAGGTTGCAAAACTGATTCTGACCATATCTCATAAGATTCCAATGCACCCCCTAGTGTATGCTCAAATCCTGTTGGATGTGGTCGAGCAACATCATGTTTTAACACCTCAATTTTAACCACTATGCATCCTTTATTTACCATATTTCCATGCACTTATTTCCAAGCTCTGTATTGAATATGGAGCCCTCAACCACCTTCACTCCATGTTATAGAAGATCTACCTTGTCTCCAATAGAAAATGTGGAAGAAACATTTGCACCTATAAACGAATGTAAATAAGGTTAGTGTTTACTCAAAAAAAGTATTATGCATTTGAACACATGCTTCAATATTTTGATTTACCTATGTTGTGCCTCAAATCCATGATATTCCATGGATGTATGTCCCCTTCATCAACATCCTCAATCAAACGTGGTTGAGTGACATCAATTATCAAAATTACAACATAACATGCATTAACCCTTTCTTCAGCATAATAAGTTCCAGACTTAGTAGATTCGACCCTTCCTAGCCCAACAACTTGATCATTAATAAGGAGATCAACAGTCCCCTTTTGCCAAAATTTTATTTCCATTCTAGCTTGTACCAATTCTATAACAATAATTAAATCATAAATTGTAATTAAAAGGTTGAACCATGTAAAGTGTGATTTTATATTTTTGCAAAAGCACAAAACTTTCAAAAAAGTAATATAGATGCAATAATTGAAATAGTATGGTAGTCATATTGTATGTAATGAAACATTGTTCCCCACCATCAAGTGCCTACTACCAAACAATACTTTACATGAAAATTACACAAAACGTATATGAAGACCATGCAATTAGAGATTTAGATAATATCATAGAATGACAAATATAAGCCCATATCAAACCACCAAGTTCCTATTTAACTTTAGAAATGACACTTGTAGTCTTAATGCATGTGTACGAATAATTATCATAAGAAATTTATAGAAGTTGAAGAACCAAAACATGGTCCATTGGAAAATCTAAGAAATTCCAAGATGATGCTACATAAGATGTCTAAAAGCCCCATGAAAAGGAGAAATTATAGTTTCACTTAGTGAGGATGTTTGATGTTTGAACTTGATAATAAAAAGCCAAACTAGAGGTTTTCTTCCAAATAAAATTTTTGAATGACAAATATCAGCTCATATCAAACTACCAAGTTCCTATTTAACTTCAGAAATGACACTTGTAGTCTTAATGCATGTGTATGAATAATGATCATAAGAAATTTGTAGAAGTTGACGAACCAAAACATGGTCCTTCGCAAAATCTAAGAAATTCCAAGATTGATGCTACATAAGATGTCTAAAAGCCCCAAGAAAAGGAGAAATTATATTTTCACCTAGTGAGGATGTTTGATGTTTGAACTTGATAATCAAAAGCCAAACTAGAATTTTTCTTTAGTTCAACAGAAAAGAAATTGCATTTTACAAATCTTTAGTTCCAATGTTAGCACTCCTTGCCTACACATTTTACAAATCTTTAGTTCCAATGTTAGCACTCCCTACCTATACACATTTAAGGACATACTATTTAGGATGGATACAAAGGGATTTTAACTTTAGGTCCTCAAAAAGTGTAGATTTGAGTTTTCCTACATTTTTACGTTGACGAGGAAGATTCTTATCTTATGCATCCAAACATTAGTGGAATTGTTTTTGGAAGTTCATTACTATACAAAAAAATAGAGAGAAAAACAGTACATGTTAAAAAATTGTGCTTGATACTTTAAAGTTTCATTCATGTGCATTGGAAGAAAAATATAGTATACCTCGACAATACATTTATTCATAAACTTCAAAACTATACAAAGATCACATTATTCTCCATGGATCAAATAATTATGATTGGATTATTGTGTTTGTGCCAAAAGGAAAGCTATACCATTATCTTTCCTTCCAACTCAAGCACAAATGTAGTGCCAACAACAACATATATCTATATACAATTCTTTTGCACTATCATTGATCTCCATAAATTGTTCCAAATTCAATAAAAGGGCACATCAAAAGCTATAACTCTAACCATTGTGATTATTGAGACAATGTCACCCCTAGAGCATTGGTTGCATAAGTGTAATGGTGTCTAGAAGAAAGGAAGTAATCAGTAGGTATCCTTCTAACATAATAACAAATGCACTGCCAAGAATAATATCATAGCACTAACCTTGGTGAGGGTGAAATCTTGATAGTTTTACTTTTTGAACAAGAACAAAAAAATCTAGAGAATTCTATAATTCCTTCTAACACAAATACACATTTCCAACAATAATGTTGCATGTGAAGAAATATAACAAATGCAAGATTTATTTCTATCACAAACACAAGCACATTTTCAACAATAACGTTGCAAGATGAAGGAAATTTAACACATTTTAACCTTCCTTTTGGCATAACAACAAACATATTTCTAATAAAAACATTACATTATGAAGGAAATATAATGTGTGCTAGCTTTCTTCTATCACAAGTAGAAGCCCATTTCGAACAACAACACTACACCTCAAATGAAAGCTAACAATCAATATCATTCCTTCTACTACAAACATAAGCATATTGCTAGAAGCAACGTTACATGGTCAAATAAATCTAGCACGTGCTATATTTCCTTCTAGCACAAACACAAGCACATTTCCAACAAAAATATTCTAAGGTGAACGAAATCCACCACATGATAAATCTCCTTCTAGCGTAAATAGAAGCATGTTACTCACAAAAACATTGCAAAGTAAAAGAAATATTACACATTCTAGAGTTTCTTCTAGCACAAACACAATCACATTGCCATAAACAACATTGCAAGGTGGAAGATATCTAACCTATGCTTGATTTTCTTCTAACACATTGCCAACAATAACATTATGGGGCAAACGAAATTCAATGTATGATAGAATTCCTTCTAGCACAAACACAAGTACATTTCCAACAATATTGCATTGCAAAAGAAATCCAATGCAGGTTATATTTCATTCTAGCTCAAATACAAGCATGTTTCCAACAACAATATTGCATTGTGAAACAAATCTATTGCATACTAGATTTTATTCTAGCACAAACACAAGCATGTTGTTAACACCAATATTGCATTGCAAAATAAATTTAGTGCATGCTAGAATTCCTCCCACCATACGCAAACATATTGGCAACATCAATATTGTGGGGTAAAATAAATCTATATCATGCTAGATTTTCTTCTATCACAAACATAAGCATATTTCCAATCACAATATTGCAAGGTGAATTAGATCTAACATGCTATTTGTACTTGTATCTCAAACACAAACATGTCACCAATAACAACATTGCAAGATGAATGAAATCTAACATGTGTAGATTTCCTTCTCTCGCAAACACAAGCACATAACAATATTGTAGGGTGAAAGAAACATACCGCATATTAGAATTGCTTCTAGCACAAACAAGCATATTGTCAAAAACACCTTATGCAAGACAAAATAAATCTAGTGTGTGGTAGAGTTCCTTCTAGCACAAACACAAACACATGACATTGTAGGGGTTAAGAATCTAGCACATGCCAAATTTTGTTATAGCATGAACACAAACACATTACCCACAACATTCTAGGGCAAAAGAAATCTAGCACATGCTAGATTTCCTTTTACCACATTGCCATAACATCATTTTGGTGAAGGAAATATGGCGCATAGTAGATTTCCTTCTAACACAAACAATTGAATTGCCAACAACAACACTACAATACGAAAGAAATCTAGCGCACACTAGATTTACTTCTAACACATATACAACCACATTGTCAGTAAACTCACAGGAGGGTGAAAGAAATCTAATGTATGCTAGATTTCCTTCTAGCACAAACAAACACATTACAACATTTCTAGATAAAAGAAATCTAGCACATGGTATATTTACTTCTAGCACAAACAAAAGAATATTATCAACAACCATTGCAGTGAAATAGAAATCTAGTGCATGCTAGATTTCTTTCGAGCCAAAATTGAAGCATGTTGCCAACAACAATATTGCAAGTTGAAGAAAAGCTAACACGTGCTAGATTTATGCATATCACAAACACAAGCACACAACAACATTGTAGGGTGAAAGAAATATAGCGTGTTAGATTTTCTCCCAGCATAAACAAAAACATATTGCCAACAACAACAATGCAAGGAAAAAGATATCTAGAACAACTACTATCACAAACACAAGCACATTTCCAATAACAACATTGCAAGGTAAAAAAAATTTAATGCATGTTGGCTTTACATGTAGCACAAATACAAGCATACTACCAACAACAACATTCCATGCCAAAAGAAACCTAGCACATGCTATATTTCCTTCTAACACAAACACAAGCAAATTTCCAAGGTGAAGGAAATCTAACACGTGCTAGATTTCCTTCTATAATAAACAACCAAATTGACAACAACAATATTGTAGAGCAAAAGAAATCTAACACAACTTCTAGACCAAACACAAGCACATTTCCACATTGCCAAGGGGAAGGAAATCCAACACATGCTAGATTTCATCCTATCATAAACAACCAAATAGACAACAAAAATATTGCAGAGCAAAAGAAATCTAACATGCGCTAGATTTACGCATAGCACAAACACAAGCACACAACAACATTGTACGGTGAACGAAATCTAGCATGTTAGATTTGCTTCCAACATAAACAAAATCATATTGCCAACAACAACATTGCATGGAAAAAGATATCTAGAACAACTTCTATCACAAACACAAGCACATTTCCAATAACAACATCACAAGGTAAAATAAATTTAATCCATGTTAGCTTTACATGTAGCACAAATACAAGCATACTACCAACAACAACATTTCATGCCAAAAGAAACCTAGCGCATGTTATATTTCCTTCTAACACAAACACAAGCACATTGCCAAGTTAAGGAAATCTAACACGTGCTAGGTTTCTTTCTATAATAAACAACCAAATTGACAACAACAATATTATAGAGAAAAAGAAATCTAGCACAACTTCTAGCCCAAACACAAGCACATTTCCAATAACATTGCCAAGGTGAAGGAAATCTAACATGTGCTAGATTTCATTCTATCATAAACAACCAAATAGACAACAAAAATATTGCAGAGAAAAAGAAATCTAGCATAGTTTCTAGCCCAAACACAAGCATATTTCCAATAACAACATTGCAAGGTGAAAGAAATTTAACGAGTGTTAGCTTTACATGTAGCACAAATACAAGCATACTACCAACAACAACATTGCATGCCAAAAGAAATCTAGTGGATGCTATACTTCATTTTAAAACAAACACAAGCACATTGTTAGTAAGAACATTCCAAGGTGAAGGAACTCTAACACATGTTAGATTGCCTTCTATCATAAACAACCAGATTACCAACAATAACATTGCATTGTGAAAGTTCCTTCTAGCATGTCAATAAAAATATTGTAAGGTGTGATAGTGTTGGAAATATTGAGAGGGAGGTTGAATCAATATTTCTTTACAATTTTTATATTATGATAGTTAAAATCACTAGTTAAACCAAAAGAAAAGATGTGCAACAAGAAAATAATTTTATTAATGGATTTGAGGACTCTAAAAACCCAAGCTCCAACTTGTACAACAAATTCTTTAACTCCTTCAAGGCTTCAACCCTGAATGAGTACTCTAATATTCAACTACAAATCCAAGCTCCAACCTTGTATGACGACTCCAATCCTCTAGGGATGCAACCCTCTCAGTTTGCTTCAATCCCTTAAGGTGACTTCAATACTGCTTCAAGCCTCCATCAAAAACTTCAAACACTTCCAAAAAATGTATCCAAGATAGGTCTACAAAGTGCTCTCAAATCTACCTCTACAAAAACTTCATGTGTGCTTCAGCAAAATTTTTATGGTTGCAACAACAAAACATGTCTTCAAGTGTTGATATTCAACTATGCTCCAAGGATGACTGCTACAAAAAAACAAGTCTTTAAGTGCTGGTATTCAACAATACTCCTTGAAGGGTGATTACTTCAACAAATCAACTCTTCAAGTGTTGGTCTTGAACTATGCTTCAAGAGTGATTGTTGTTTCAACAAAGGCTTGAAGAAAGCTCAATTAATGTCATCATGAATGTACTCTACTGTCAACTCAAAAGGTGCTCAAAGTGTGTTATAATTTTATCATTCGACGAAGGTGTCTCCTAGGCTCTTCATGTGTGCTTTAAAGAATGTCCTTCAATATGCAAGGATTACTTTACTTTCATTTCAAATCTGAATTGATATGTTGATCAAGCCTCTCAAGGTGTAATATTCCTAATGGAAAAATTAACAGTGATAACAAAAGCATGCAATAAACCCAACACAAATATTTTTCAGCAAACGCCCATAAAACAAAAATGCTCCAAACACACCAAAATGGGAAATTTGATTATAAGATCTTGTTGGAGTACAATATAAACTCTAATATTCAACTACAAATCCAAGCTCCAACCTAGTCTCTCACAAGGGTCCAACCTTGTATGAGGACTCCAATCCTCACATATTAATCCAGGCTCCAACCTAGTTTCTCACAAGGCTCCAACTTTGTATGACGACTCCAATCCTCTAGGGATCCAAACCTCTCAGTTTTCTTCAATCCCTTAAGGTGACTTCAATACTGCTTCAAGCCTCCATCAAAATCTTCAAATACTTCTAAAAATTGTATCCAAGATAGGTCTACAAAGTCCTCTTAAATCTACCTCTACAAAAACTTCAGGTCTACTTCAGCAAAACTTTTATGGTTGCGCCAACAAAACATATATTTAAGTGTTGATCTTCAACTATGCTCCAAGGATGACTGCTCCAACAAAACAAGTCTTGAAGTGTTGATCTTCAACTATACTCCAAGGATGACTACTTCAACAAAACAAGTATTCAAGTGTTGGTCTTCAATTATGCTTCAAGAGTGATTGTTGTTTCAACAGAGGCTTGAAGAATGCTCAATTAATGTCGTCATGAATGCACTCTATTGTCAACTCAAAGGATGCTCAAAGTATGTTATCATTTTATCATTTGATGAAGGTGTCTCCTAGGCTCTTTGATGAAGGTGTCTCCTAGCCACAATCACTACTGAGCCATTTTATTAATATGCTGGGAAAGAGTGCAAATGAGGTGCTGAAAATATTGCACATGGGCCTGCTCAAAGCAGGCTGAAGGACAGTTCAAACCCAAACAAAAACTCCTGTCGGAAACTACTTTGCATGGCTCAATGATTGTGTTATTCTGCCCATAAATGCTGTTGCTAGTTGGCCTAGCTCCCATGCTCAGAAAATTATATGAATTTGGGAAGGTGATCCTTGCCCAAAACCTAGAAAAACCCAGAAAAGGTTTCCTCTAATTCCAACCTTCAAAATCTGACCCTTTTTCCCCTAGCGCCTCTAGTTGTTAGCTGAGTAGGGGCTGCGTAAAGGAGTTGATCTGTTGCTCAAAAAATTCTGGGATTTTAACCACAGACTCTACTCAAGAAACCCAAAAAAACCTAGAAAGGGTTTGTCCTAATTTTGACTTCGGAAAATTGGCCCTCTTGGGCTTGGCTCACCCAACTGCTGTGAAATTCGAAATCCTAGTTGGAACTGCTGGTAGATGTCTCCAAAATGCTGCCAAAATCCCTGGTAAGAGGTGGCTAGCCTCCCCTCCAAATCCTCTGGCTGAAATCCTGTTCTCTCCTACACTTTCGTCACTTCCTCTCCATTGTACTGCACAATCACTGCGCAGTCTCTGTTGCCTCTACGCAATCTTGAAGGGAATATGCTCTTTGTTGCCTTTACGTAGTATTGAAGGGACTACACACTCTTGCTACTACTGGTGTTTCAATCCCTCACCAAAGGGTGGAACTCCTCTCCTCATTTGGCACTCGAAGTCCCTCGAAGATGAGGTTAGGATCTCCGCTCAGAGAACAGCACTGCAAACTTGGCTAAACAGCACAAGCGTGCTCTAGTCAAAATGACAAGAAGAAATTTCTTGAATGAATGAATGATTTATATGGCTGCCCTCATCCCCTTTTGATTCTTGTGAAACCCCAATAATCCCTTGGGTCCACATGAGTTGCGATGTCCACTTGGCCCCTTAGGCTCCACATAAGTTGTGTTGTCCACTTGGCCTCTTGGACATATTGGCTCCCTGTGATTTGTAAGAAAGGCAAGACCAAATACTGTAGGGGCCACATCAGAACCACTTTAGAATCCTAGGACCTAGCCTTCCTGAATTCAGAGAGGGATTTCTCTATATAATTGTTTTCAAAAGGTACATCTTTATGCTTTGTTTAAGATATTAGGCTAGTTATGAAGCTCTGAGAACTTGTTTGTTTGGTTAGGATGGATATTATTGACTGAAGAGGTCATTTGAAGGGTGAAGGTGAGGGTAAATTGAAAGAGTGTTTCAGCTGAAAAGATAGGTCATGAAACGGTATTAACCCATTGGGCTATGGAGTCACAAAAGGATTTAATTGTACAACAATTCTTCAAGGGTTTCCATAGGGCAAGTCATATATATCAAAGGATCTTTTAGATTGAATTGTGATATGAAACATTAAGATATTGTGAAAGAAGAAAAGCTAACAACCAATTAAGTATCTATTAACATCACTAAACAAGAAAAGCCTTTTAGATTGAATTGTGATATGAAACATTAAGATATTGTGAAAGAAGAAAAGCTAACAACCAATTAAGTATCTATTAACATCACTAAACAAGAAAAGCCTTTCAAAGTAACTGTTTGAAGCAAGCCAAAGGATAGAGCAAACCATAAACTTCTTTAGACAAACTTGTAATAAAGCAAACTTTTCAAACAAAAAATCCAGTAACCCTAAGACTACTTTCATAAAGGACAAAACACATAAGATAACATGGAAAATAACCTAAGATCAGACAGAAACTTTGAATTCTAGCCTGCTTTTTGCATACTCTCAAGAGATCTTTCAAGGCAACTATTAAAAACTAGCCAGAGGACAGGACAAACCATAGACTTCCCTGGGTTAACTCTACTTAGAAAACCTTGAAAAGAACATTTAAAAACAATATCTCAAGTTGTACTCAGAAAGACATGGGCTCACCAACATTTCTTCACTGGTTATACTCTATTGAATCATTCTCAAAACAACAAGCTAGATAAACCTAGAGGGAAATTAAGAATCCTCTAAACATACCTTAGCAGAAGAAAACATAAAGATAAAGCTTTCAGGCAGAAATAGGGTACTTTTCAGTAAATCCTACTCTAAATTTTCTGTTCTTTATCAGAGAAAATGGACAGTTTGTAAAACATGAGGAAAGACAATAACAAAGAAGAAAAACATCACCATTAACATAGACCAGGATCCCATGAATCAGCTTGTATTATTGATGTTCAAAGCAGTTACATAATTCAAGTCTAGCAAGTCTTTACAGCTCAAAACTTCTCTTCTCAGCGTAGTATTCTTCAACTACTCAACAACACTTCAACAACTTCAGCAACTATCTTACACTTCAATAATAATCCAACCAACAACAACAATGAACTCCCATACAATATTTATAGATAAATGAGGAGGTGGAGTGAAAGAAAGGGTTTCTAATGGTTCATAAATGACAGAGTTTAATGTTTTTGACCTTGGAGACCATGCAAGGCCCAAGGCAAAAATGTATTTAAGTCTACCTTTGCGTTACATTTAACTCTTTGAACTACTCAGTGGCTTTTGTTGACTTTTAGGCTTTTTTAGGTAGGCTGACAATAATTTATAAGCTGTCATTTGGAAATATCTCTGACTTGGAGTAACTTTGTGTGTCTTTTGAGGTAAATTAGGCCTGTAGGTGGCATTTTGATTCTTTTGGAGAAGTAATTGCTTCTGTGGATGTGGCATTCGAAGTCCTTCTTCTGCTGATCTATCAGTTTGGTGACTTAAACCCTGATTAGGCCTTTGATTTAGCTTTAGGCCTTTCTTCATCATCTTTCTGCTTTTTGTCACTTTGCTGATGGTTTAATCTTCAATTTATTTGTCCTTTAATCTTTGTCTTTATCCTTAATCTGCTAGTTAAGATTTGAATCTCTTGGCTTATGCTTTAACCTTTAAATTTCACTGATCTTCTTTGCTTTTCTTTTGTGTACAGGTGGCCTGGCTTCCTTTTGTGCTGGAGGGTTTCTTTGATTGCATCAATGGTGATGAAGCATCGATCAAATGCTCAGAATGAAACCCAGGATCCCTTTCCTACATTTTTAAACCTCAAGGATCATCATCCTAGGGTTTCCCCCATTGATATTTGGCTGTGGGATGGCCTGTAATAATTTGGCTGCCATTAAACCCACACAAAACTAAAAAAATTAAATAAAACCTACATTTGTGGATTTGAATGCTAACAGAGGCTCGGGAATGGGTTATGGAGCGATGCAGAGGAAGGGGTTATTGCAGGGAGAAGGTTCTATATGAAAAACTAGGAAGAACGGGAAGAATTTTTTGAATAAAGGAATGGAAAATGAAAGGTGGTTTTGCAAAACCGAGGTATTTTTCGCACCGACCCTGGGCGGTTAATGGTTTTGGGTAGAATGAATGCAATTCTATTCAACAGAGGATGCGTGTCCTAGGAAAAATCACTTTTTTCGTGTTAAAATGGGTGGTTAAACCGTGGGAGCAGATTACGCGCGAAAATGTTTGGGGACCGTCAGATTTGGGGAAGCCAGATTGACGGTGGAGGATGAGAGCGATCGGGGAAGATGTGCGGTAGAGGGGAATGGTGGAGAATAGGTGGCAAATGGTAAATGGATGAGCGGGAGGATAGTGGAAGGCGGGCTAGGGTGATGATATCAGCAAATTTGTCGAGAGTGAAAAGGTTGATCAGGCGAAGTTAAAAGGTGAGGATTAATGGGAGTCATCAGATCTGAGAGATCTACAGTCAAGATCCATTGGCGGGGTGAATGAATAAGCTTGATGGTCGGGGGATGGTTCAAAGGGAGGAGGGAATGATCACCATTGGATTGTCGGGATCGACAGTTGAGATTCATCGAGAGGAAAGTAAGGGCGGGGATAGAAAATACGAGGTGAGGGGGGCTGAAGACAAGCGCAGGAATGATGTTTTATGAACAGAGGGGGCAGTGGGTTTAAGCCTTCAAGGGCTTAAGGTCCATTTTTATGAATAGTCGGAAAATAGGCAAAAAAGTGTGTTTTTGAGCCTTTTTAAGAGTTTCAAATAGGATAAAAAGGGTGATTAAAACCATATAAAGGGGTTTTATAAGGTTTTTAAAGGGCTTTTAAGGGAAACGAAGGGTAGATGGGGGAGAAAAGGGGATTTTTAGAGGAATGAAATGGTGAGTTAGGATAAGTGATAATGAGTGAAAAATGGGTGAAATAGGGTTTATGGAATGATGGGAAATAGCTTTGAAAACAGTTCCTTTTTTTATCAGCAGGATAACTTTAGAGGCTTTGAGTGAAGATTTCAGTGGAGTGATTCTTTGAAGATAATGAACACAGGGGGCTTTCAAGAACTCATAGATTTTCACAAAATTTGTTTCTTGAAAGCTAAGAAACCCTTTAGCCATCATGAGATATAACAGAATTTATAGATGGCTAACAGGACCCGCATGAGCTGCATTGTCCACTTTAACTCTAAGAAAGTGGTTTTATTCTAAATGTTAGGTTTATGGGTCCCTTCACCCCTTTATTCTCCCACTATACTTTAGAAAATCAAAATTGGCAAACTTTAATATTCTAATTAGTTGTTCGCTAATTAGGAATATTACAGTCCTCCCTGCCAAAATATTGCTTGTCCTCGAGCAACGCCTGAAAAGCCTCATCTCTAGTTGACGCTCCCCCACTATCACTACAAAATGTGGCTGGGTCCCAGACGTGCCACTGAATCTTTTCTATCCTTTGCATCACTCTAATATGAAGGGATCCCTCAATGCCAAGTTCCCAAGCCATTATGTCTAATATGAAGCTCCACCTGCTCCGCTCACCATCCAAGTAGTCTATCCTGCGCACTCCAAGAGTAAACCCTCGATGATACTGCCTAATCCCTGCAAAGGTAGCGTCTCGCTCACATGAGCTCCTCCTGCTATCATCCCGCTGACCAACCTGCCATACTAATGAAGTCCCCCACTCCATCAGTTACTTGCTAAAGCCCAATGAAAGATCTACATGATCCCCTCATGTAGTATGCAGCTAACCCCTAAAGGTTATCGAGTTGCGTAGAGATGTAATGCTCGAGTCCCCTGCTAGTCTCGTAGAGGTGCCACGATGTTGATGTTGTGCCACTCTAACTATGAGATACCCCCAATTAGGTGCAAACTATATCCCTTTCTCCTGGGGACTTGTGGAAAAAAATATGTGTAGGCCAAGCTCATCTTTATCGAGCATCCGCATGATGCTGATATCTACCCGTCCAATGCCGATCATGACCCGAGTAACAACATGATAAGTTTGCCTCGCCATGTAGTGGAAATCTTAGTGCTCCCCCACGTGTCAAACCCAAAGTGGATTGGATCATTGTCTGCTCTGTCCCTGCTCATCACAAAGTGGAGTGGTCCACCTACCCAACAGATCCCTGGATCCCCCAACCATACTAGGATCTCCCAACTCCAACTCCTCTCGAGATGTCGTTGTGTAGCGCTGCTACCTGCTAGAACCCATCTGATCCTCAGCTCTGACCCCTATATGTATCCCCTAGGTGGACTCCAGGTATCAAGAGTATGTCCCACGCATGCAAACCTGCCCTACTCCTGCCAGACCTTGTAGTAAAATATGTTGTCCCAACTCCTGATGATACATCTGGACACTGCTCGGAGTCTGGGTACCCTCCTGAAGATGAAGTCTACCATCCACCGTCCCTCAAATGTGAGCCTAGGGGTGGAACATAGGTGACCTTGGCAATCAACCATGCCATCCCTAAGCCGATATCCATCAACTCGTACACCTACCAAGTGTCTCAATTAGAGAGTCTCCTTCTATATCATGACACGCGGTATCTCATCTGACTGCCTAGGGAGAGCCTCCCATGCCCTCCTACCTGATTGGAGGGTGTCAAGGGGCAACAACCAAACACTTTGCGTCCGAAAACCACACTGGAGGATGAGGGGTGAGTATGTCCCAAAGGGTGTGATCAGGAGAAAGGGTGTGATCAAGAGTATACTTGAATGCTCAAGAGTAATCCTCCGAACGACACTCCCTCTACCTCAGATCTGCAAATAAGACCCTCGTAGCCATGTCTCTACTAAATGTGGGGTATCCAAATGCTCAACAATATCCTCATCAATCCTAGGTGAGCTGCATCCCAAGGTACACCTAATGCCCCTGACCATAAGTCCCTTGGAGGCAACACTCCAAGTGCCTGATGCGTCGTATCATGGGTCTGCATACCACCAAGTGAAGTGTCTCTGCACTCCTCATCATGCCACCGTATGCTGCAACCTGCCCCTGTACACCACTGGATATTGCCCGCTACGACTATACCATCCTGTACCGTCATGTATCCCTCCTGTGTCACTGCACTTGTCACTCCCCACATGTACCCAACACGTTGTGAGGCACTCCTACTCCACAACACAGTCTGACATACTACAACACACCCCCCATGCATCTCCATTCTCCTCTGTAGGCCACTACTCCTCGCTGCATATCCCTGCACACCCCTGGATGTCATGGTCTAACATCGGGTTTGTACGAATCAGTCTGCATCCCTCTACATGACACTGGACCCTATGACATGACTCTGTGTAGTCCTTCGTATCAGTGCCTACTACCGTGCCACCCTGTAACATATAGTATCCCGCATGGCCAAAATATCCACCACTCTGCTAGTAAACCCCCCATGAAGTGGGCCCATTGGCCATTGGATATCTCTGCAAGACACCATTAGAAATTGGCCATTGGATATCTCTGCAAGGCACCATTATAAATTTTTACAACTTGTGTTTGCTTATAATGGGTTTAACACTGTTAATATATAACGTATATGTAGTAAATGAAAAATATTTAAGTAGTCTGGTTTACTCTTATCTTGATGATTTGTAATTGGTAGCATATTAGTCTATATGCAGTAAATTACAGACAACACTTACGTATTCAGCCCTTTATATTTATGATTTGTAGTTGATAGCATATTAGTTTATACCGCTCCAAATATCACTTTTGTTACCTGTGGATTGTTAAAGGAAAAATTTAAAAATAAACATGCCATGCCATCCCACTCTCATAGGTTTGCATTCTAACCAAGGCTTCTGATGGGTAACTACAAACCTCCTTACAACTTCAACATAGGGGGAGCAATATTTCTTTGATTTTGTGTAGAGCAGCACATTATTTCTTCCCACCATACATATGATTTATGGTCTTGAACTGAAAGCTTCCATTCAGCTCTACTGCATCAATTTTAAATGGAGTGCAGTGCCTTGAGAAGATGTAATGATTTCAGCTTGTTGGTATCTAGTTTTAAAAATAAGCTCTACACATTTCTGTATTGGCCATTGTCAATTGCATTTTCTATTACAATGACCCAAAAATGTTGGCAGTTAAAAGGAGACGAATAATCCCATATCATATATCTGCATCCTAGAAAAGGCTTTTGGTGGGTAACTGAAACCTTCTCACAAATTTAATATAAGTGGCATTATTTTCTTAGTTTTTGCATGCAACAAATTCTTTCTTCCAACTATACATATGCTTTCTGGTATACTGAACTAAAATCTTCCATTCAACTCTACTATATAAGTTTAAATGGAACGTGCAGTTCCTTGAGAAGCTGTGGTTATTTCAGCTTGTTGACATCTAGATTTAAAAATAAACTCCTCACGTTCTGTTTTGGCCATTGTCAATTGCATTTCTATATAACAATGACCCAAAAAGGTTGGCAGTTACGAGGAGACATTGGCCAAAATTGCATTACACTGGTTTTAATGGACTACTAAAACACCGTGGTAGCAAGTTGATATAACTCAGCTTGTTTATGTTGATGAGCATCTTTTCCTAAAATAAATTACTTAAATGATCTGTAGTAGAAAATATTTTTTATCTTTTGGCAAGGGTAAACAACTTTTTCTTGATCCATGGGGAGCTTTCAACCCCAATTCTGCATTATAGCAGTAAAACCCACAATAATGTGAGAACCATCAAATTGGGCCAACTTATAACATTAACTATTGCTCTATGACCGCTGAAATTTGAACCTGGATCTCTATTGCGGTGGCAACTGATCTCAACCACTAGACCATGCCCAAATAATAAATGGAGAAAGCAACTAATGCAACAATGACTATAATTGTGAATTATCACACTGCAAAATTGAAGCCTACCGAAGTACATTCTATTCATGAACAAGTAAATTTAGAAGTGGTACCAATTGGGAGATGGGCCAAAAGAACATAAGTCAAGTGACCATGGATTTTTGTTTATTTTACAATTCAGTTGAAAAGGAAATAAAGGTGTACTTTCTGTCAAAGGAAAAAACATTCTGGCTAATGCTTCAAGAGTTTCACAATATATAAACAAACAATGTGCTTTAGATGGACTAGAACAATATAAGGCAAGCAACCATGGACTTTTTTATTATTTTACCGCTCAGTTGAAAAGGAAATAAAGGTGTACTTCCTGTCAAAGGCAAAAAACAATCATAATGCTTGAAGAGTTTTAAAAAATATAAATAAACAATATGCTTCATTCATAAGTGTACATTTATAGAGCCACATCAATATTTTTATGAACAATTAACAGGTTAAAAAAATTCCCATGTCATTTTGGGAAAAGAAAAAAATGAAGCACATAAATTAGCTGTTTTCTATTATTACTCTGACTAAAACAAGTTAAATTGTACAACAGCTATGCAAAGCTTGTCGCGATTGCAATCAAATAAGGCAACAATGAAGAAAAGGCTGGACTGCTATATTGTGAATACCATATTATTTTTCACTTCCATAGCTTCACACTCTTGTCATGACTTGCAAAAGAAACCATGCATGTTGCCTCAGAAGCAGCTAATGCAGCAATGAGGCCATCATGAGCAGGAATTGTCATACTCTTGTTCTCGGCCATATTCCATAGCTCCAAAGGCTGTAAAAAGAATAAGATGAGATCAACACAACCCTCTCACTTTAAAAATAAAAAAATTCCATCCAAGTAGAAACCCATTATAAATTTTGCCCATTGGCTCGACTCGTCACATGTCAATGACAATGACATCACTGCTCCTATCCTCCATAGCTCAAGTGTACCATATACCCATGAGAGAGCACCGTCTCTACATACTGCCCTGTCTAGTGGCCTGTCGATGCCACTTCCTCCAACCAACTCCTGCCAAAGTAGGCTAATCACCCTGTGACTCCACACACGGTCAATATGCTGAGATAGCTCCTGAAAAGGGTATACCCTCCTGTCGAACCATCTTGTCACTAGGTATGTCCAGGGCTCTGATAGAGATCTAAAAATGTGTGTGCGCCTAAACATCAAACCCATCGCGCAACAACTACCATCACCTACAGACTCTATGATGTGATGGGAAATCCCACCTAGATCCCAACAGTAATCTGGCCCTTGTGTCCCTCTAGTAATCCATGGACTCAGCTGGAATGTGGCCATGGATGTATCCAGCTACCAAGCCTGCTCCATGGGGTACCAGCTCGGTACCTCTCGCCATCCAACCTCGATAGAGGAATTGAATGAAAGAATCCCCGCACATAGAACAATCCCTCCATCCTATGAGTGTTGCACCCTATGCAACTCATGTCGCCTCATCTCACCATCCTAGTCAACATATGAGATCTGACTAGGTGGCTCAATCTCTCTCTTTCCAATGGGAAGAGATGACCCAACAGTGCTGCTAGCCCCGTCTATGTATGCTTGAAGGGGGCTACTCTGACACTCCCCTGTGCTCTCTAGTTGTACCATTAAGGAATCCAACCATTCCCCAATGTGGGCCAACTTGGTCATTGACTCAACACAAACCACTCTCATGCCCTCATGTTCTTCATTTTGCAATAAAAAAGCCTCTCGTACTAATGTGGCCTTCCCTTTAAAAGCTAAAAGGTCGGCTTGAATCAGATGGCACTGTTGTGTGCGACCATCGTCCAATACCTCTGTATCTCCTAGCACCTCCTCAAGGGTTAGCCCAAAGGATGGCTGCACACCCTCCTCCATACACACTCCAGCACACAATACATGCTCACTAATCAGATGCATTTGATTGTCATCCGAAAAGTCTGTCATAGACCTGGAGGCCTCTGTACCTATCAGCTCTTCAACAACAGTGGAGTTGTCTCCCGACACCTCATCAACCTATGATGCGTTGCTATCATCAGAGAACTCGATCACAACCCCAAATACCCCATCAATGGATACCTCAACAATGGTTTGTGTCTCACCAGCGAGTGTATGCTCAACTGTCTCCTTGCCAACTATGGCCCCTTCAACTACTCTTTCATCTTCTTCCTTAATCCGTCTCACCATCCCTGCATTATTCCACTGAATTCCCCCCGATCTATGCTTGTCTTTTAGTTCACGAAACTCCCAAAAAGAGAGGGTCGCTTGAGTGTCATTTTCCAATGATTGGTACACCCGTCAATTTATTGCCAATAATGTCCTGATTCCCAATTGTTGCATGAATCAGTTTCTTCCCCGAATTAATAATCATTTGTTGAACCCTAATCACCTCATTCAAGGTTACTGCCATGGCATTTGATTTTAACCTTTATTATGGTTGGTCATAAAATGAGGGTTTCCCACAAGCTGAGCCAAGATTATGCTCTGATACCACTGTAATATCCCAAATGGGAAAATTATAGTAATACAAGCAATGATAGACTAAAATTACAGCAATAAGTAAAACACCATTAAAACACAGAATTTGGAGCCACAATCAATGTTGAGCCATTTTATTAATATGTTGGGAAAGAGTACAAGTGAGGTGCTAAAAAGATTACACATGGGCCTGCTCAAAGCAGGCTAGAGGACAGCTCAAACCCAAACAAAAACTCCTGTCGGAAACTGCTTTGCATGGCTCAATGACTGCATTGCTCTACCTAGAAATGTTGCTGCTAGTTGACTCCAGGTTGCTAGTTGGCCTAGCTCCCGTGCTCAGAAAACTCTAGGAATTTGGGAAGGTGATCCTTGCCCAAAACTCAGAAAAACCCAGAAAAGGTTTCCTCTAATTCCAACCTTCAAAATCTAACCCTTTTTCCCTTAGCGCCTCTAGCTGCAGGCTGAGTAGGGGCTGCGTAAATGAGTTGATCTGTTGCTCAGAAAACTCCATGATTCTAAACACATACTCTACTCAAGAAACCCAGAAAAACCCAAAAAGAGTTTGTCCTAGTTTTGACTTCTGAAAATTGGCCCTCTTGGGCTTGGCTCACCCAACTATTGGGAAATTCAAAATCTTGGTTGGAACTACTAGTAGATGTCTCCAAAATGCTGCCAAAATCCCTGGTAAGAGGTGGCTAGCCTCCCCTCCAAATCCTCTGGTTGAACTCCTCTTCTCTCCTGCACTTCTGGCACTTCCTCTCCACTGTACTGTGCAATCACTGTGCAGTCTCTGCTGCCTCTATGTAATCCTGAAGGGACTCTACTCAAGAAACCCAGAAAAACCCGAAAAGGGTTCGTCCTAGTTTTGACTTTGGAAAATTAGCCCTCTTGGGCTTGGCTCACCCAACTGTTGGAAAATTCAAAATCTTGGCTGGAACAGATGGTAGATGTCTCCAAAATGCTGCCAAAATCCCTGGTAAGAGGATTCTAGCCTCCCCTCCAAATCCTCTGGTTGAACTCCTCTTCTCTCCCACACTTCTGGCACTTCCTCTCCATTGTACTATGTAATCACTGCGTAGTCTCTGCTGCCTCTACATAGTCCTAAAGGGACTACGCTCGGTGCCTTTACGCAGTCCTGAAGGGACTATGCACTCCTGTTGTTGTTGGTGTTTCAATCCCTCACCAAAGGGTGGAAATCCTCTCCTGAACGGGCACTCGAAGTCCCCCAAGGATGAGGTTCGGATCTCTGCTCGGAGACACCTATGTGCTGAATAGCACTGCAAACTTGGCTAAACATCTCAAGCGTGCTCTAGTCAAAATGACAAGAAGGAATTTGCTGAATGAATGAATGATCTCTATGGCTACCCTCATCCCCTTTTTATTCTTGTGAAACCCTAACAATCCTTGAAACCCTAATAATCCCTTGGGTCCACATGAGTTGCGCTGTCCACTTGGCCCCTTGGGCTCCACATAAGTTGTGTTGTCCACTTGGCCTCTTGGACCCACATGAGCTACGTTGTCCACTTTAACTCTAAGAAAGTGGTTTTATTCTAAATGTTGGGTTTATGGGTCCCTTCACCGCTTTATTCTCCCACTGAACTTTAGAAAAGAAAAATTGGTAAACTTTAATATTCTAATTAGTTGTCTACTAATTAGGAATATTACACTCATCTTACCACCAATAAAGTTGACATGTAGGTTAGCATAACCATTTTCATGATTTCCTAATTAAATCTCCTTGAGTGCATCCCCTATTTTGTTTTGTCAGGACATGGTCTCAAACTTCCTTTGTCTCTGAAAACCAGATTTGTACCATAACCTTGTCACTTGTATTTATGATGAGGTTCGTGTTTATAGTTTTTCATTGTTTTCCATCATACTTGTTTGAGATCATTAAAGTTTGATGAACCTATTTAGGGAACTGCTTATCATTTCACATCATAACTTTGAATACATTGTAGAAGAATGGTAGACTTTCTTATAACTATTTGACATTGCCTTTGGGTTTTTCCATTGGCTTTGATGGTGATTATGGGATGGTAAATCAGCTAACATAAATTCTCTTTATTGGTATTTTCCATTGATTATTTTACATGACTGTATGTCTCTTTACACTTGGTTGAATGCAAGAGTAAATTGTCCATGATCAATACAAAACCCATAATCCTTGAGATTGTCTTCACTTGTGATCTCCCATTTGATGAATTTCTGAAGTATAGGACAAAAGGAAAAGGTTCGAGTAAACCTACAAGTTGGATTGTTACCACCATCATTGTCTCATTGACTTTGTCCTCTCGAGAGTCTTTTCTGACACCATATACCCATTTGCTTTGGGAGGCACTGATGCCACCTTACAACCACCATAAAAATCCAATAGGAAGCAATTTTGTTTTTTTTCTCTACGAGTCTCAAAATTTCAACAATCTATCAATATGTCCTAGAGAGTCTAGTAATGTCTTTTGTTTGGATGTCTAAACTAGACTTAAAATTGTTTGTATAAATCTGCATATTACATCCATATACCCAATGTGTGGGCTTCCTTCATAATAGCTACCCTAGTGCCATGGCATGTGGCTTGGAGCATTCCCTTTGCCCCCACTCTGTTCCATCATCATTTCACACGACACCTGCCATTTGATGGATGTAGTTGTACCATCAACCTGTCACTCCCTTAGACGTCGAAACCACCTAATAGGTTCATTTATTAACCTCTATTGTTGAGCTTGGTAACACTTGTACATTTTAAAGCCCATTTGGACTATGAAGTGTCCACTTTTGCCCCTGGTTAGTAAGCTTATTTACTTAATTACACTAATGGATTGTTGGAAGGTGAGGAGGACTAATGTACTTTCTTTGTCAATTCTATGGAACAAAGAAAATTCTGATCCTGTTTATTCTAATCAGCTTATGAGCCATGCAAAGCAGTTCATTTTCTTTGTTCCATAGAAGTGACAAAAAAAAGTACATTAGTGTAGACTTTGTTCCATAATCTTTTCCTTAGGCATACACTAGGTGTATACTTTGAGATTCCTAGATACAAAGGAAAAATTTAGGTGTTAAGGTTACAATTGAAGTGTTGGAGGAGTGATATCATTTCAGCCAGAGAAGAGACAAGGAGAAAATCTGCTCGTTGTAGAATGACAAAGTTGACACATGTTGTAGAGTGCATAGGCCTAGATACCATAGAGATAGGTAAATCAAAACTGCGAATGGTTGCAAATAGAGGTAAGGGAATGTTAGAACTACAA
The DNA here is from genome assembly GCA_034641835.2 of Pinus albicaulis. Classification (NCBI taxonomy): domain Eukaryota; kingdom Viridiplantae; phylum Streptophyta; class Pinopsida; order Pinales; family Pinaceae; genus Pinus; species Pinus albicaulis. The sequence continues at coordinate 1,065,882,499 of CM076570.1, forward strand.
ACAAATGTTACCACAAAGAGGTGATGCAATGGAGAATGATCAGCATGGAATACTAGACCTAACAAGGCATATCTGATAGGCTCTATAAGATGCTCAAGGCAATGGCCACTGCTACAAAGTCATGGCTCCAATACCACTATTGGGCTCACGAGAATGCAAGAGATGTTTAGGATAAACATGAGATTGCATAATATTAACCATATATACATATAAAGACAATTACATGTGACATTTGGATTATCCTTCCAAGGTCCCTTGGGATTGAGTCAAAGTGATGGTTCATGTTCCTGCACACCAACCCTAACGGATTAGGTGTCCAACAAATATAAATAAATAAACAAACAAAATAAAAGATAATTAACTACATATGTACATAATCCAACCTAAATTCAATAAATCATTGAATTTTTATCTCTGTTTTATCTCTTGAAATTTTCTAGTTGTAGGAACATTCATTTGTTGCCCATGATGGGTGATTTATCTTTAGTGATAAGGAGTATGAAGGATGAAGTTCCCCTAATAAATATTAATCTAATGGCTATTTTTCATCTTGTTAATTAAATTTTGTGTGGTTTTGACCAACTTGATTTCCTCCACATATACAAAGAACACGACATGATTGTTGATATATTATGAAAGGAGGGTTTACTTCTCCCAATAAATTCATACTAGTTGATTTCTTACAAGCGTGGTACAAAGTTCATACATTTGATAGTCTAGATGTTCCTCTAATGTCTTAACATTGATTCTTCTCAAACAATGAATAATTTTTTTTGCAGTTGATCTCTAAAATAAGCTTTTATTCGTTGTTTTATGTAAATATAATTTCTTTTTAAAAGTTTTTATCACATTGGTAATCCAACACTTCAATTGTAATTTTAACTCCCATTTTTTCCCTTTGTATCTAGGAATCTCAAAGTCTACACCTAGTGTATGCCTAAGGAAACGAATATGGAACAAAGCCTACACTAATGTACTTTCTTTGTCAATTCTATGGAACAAAGCAAATTATCTTCTTTGCATGGCTCAGAAGCTGGATTAGAGTAAGCTGGATCAGAGTATTCCATGGAAAAAAACAAATTACCTGCTTTGCATGGCTCAGAAGCTGATTAGAGTAAGTTGGATCAGATGTCGGCTTCTGCTTGGTTGTTTACTTTCCTTGCAGCAATTTTTTTCATGCGTTGAGAATGCATCCACCAATACAGACCATAGTAGCAAGTGTATTTCTGACCACAGTAACGAAGCTCACTTGTTTAATTTGGACTCGTCTCAAACTTTTCACAGCTCAGAAAATGAGGTGTTTTAACTTGTGTGTGAGCCAAACTTGCTTCCTCTGAGTTTAACTCATTAGCAGTAAATTTCACTTGCAAGCACTTGTTACTAGTTAGCCTGAACGCTGACTGGCAAGTAAGTGCTAAGTTTTTTTTAATTGTTCAGTGAGATTGACTCATGAGTCTGATGAACTACATGTTTGGTTAAAAATCAAACAGAAAATACCCATTTTGCTCATATTTTTGGCAGGATCTTCTGCAGGTTGTCTTTCGTGTTTTTTTCCAGTGACTTGTAAACCTATGAAAGAGGAGCAGAGCAAGCAATTTTTTAAGAAAAACAGAAAGAAAACAGTTGGCATATTCACAATTTACACAAGATTTACCATGGAAACCCAAAATGGGAAAACCAGCTAAATAGACAATACACTTGCTTGGCTAGGAAAAGTACCTACCTAGAAGGAGCACTAGACACTTGGAGGAGGAAATTTGATCTCTGGAGTTCGGGACCATGCGATATGATGTACATGGTGTATGCATGAACCCTTGGTTGGTCCATGATGGACATGCACATGTGGAGGTAGCTTGCTCTTGATTTGTTAGACCTCGACTCCATGCTTAAGTGGCTTTATTCTTTTGGAGCACTTGAGACCTTGTGACAACATGTTTCTTCTATGGCTTGTGACAACATATCCAAGTTCTTCTATGGCTTGAGCAAAGTTTGTGGAACATATCTGAGTTCATTTGTGGCTTGATCCAAGTTCAGTGGTGACTAGACCAAAGTGTTGTGGCTTGACCTAGGTCTGTGGTATATATATATAAGAGATCAGTGAAGACTAGACCAAAGTCCTGTGATAGTTGATCAAAGTTTGTAGCATAGATCCAAATCTGTGGTCTTGTTCTAAGTTTGTCGTATTGGTCCGAGATCTATACCATCTATCCAAGGTATGTCGAGGAGGTCTGAAACCTATATTTATCTCTGATCTCAATTGCTATCATCATATTAGTCCAATATCTATTCTTTGTTTGAAGTCTGAGCTTAAGAAAAGGTGTATTCAGTCTTGCTTTCTTGTGGCATGAAGAGAGGATCAACCTTTCCTTGGTGATCTTTGTTGGACATTCAGTTGTGAATACTTAGCACTTGTGGAAGCCTTCATGGGACAGTAAAGTCTTTGTCTTTATGTATCGTTGAAGAATCAATTCAAATGCTTAAATAACAATGTAATCTTCTTTAAAATTTGCATATTCATGATTTGTTTTTGTATGAGAAATTGTGCAACCACAAATAAGACGACTAGATCATTATTTGGCACCACATACACATGACAATGATCCAAACAGTTACATCTTCAATGTTAACTGGATAAAAATGTCATGGTCATTCAGAAATTTTCCTCGCCATGTTTCTCTCAAGAGAAACCCCCCTTGCCTTAGCAACCATTCCTGAGCCTGATGCCATCTCCAGTACCTAACATTTTGCACTACAATGCCCATACACTTTGCTATGAACTCCACCCGTACTAACACCTGCTCTTGAAAAATATGAAACCTTTCAATTTAAGTTGCAGTGTCAATGTTTCTTGAAAAACAGTTGAAAGAAAGAAAATATTATAATAATTTTCAATGGTAATTAACTAGAAGTAAACGATTGAACCTCAAAGTTTACCCAGTGATCACAAGTGCTGAAAAATGTTTATCTGGCCAAATATCTTGGTATTTGACCTTGTGCCAACTCAATAGTTGTAAATAAGGACAATGGACAACAACTTTCTACACTCATAACAGGAAAGCAGAGATAGAAATCACCAGCCTTTAAGATATAAAAAAAAAATTAAGAATCTGACAATTTTGATGCAAATAAATTTGGATGACACAACCTGTATCCAGGTTCCTCTGCTAACGAACCAACAAGCATAACAGCAGGTTACCTAGTTGGCTTCATGGATGGGAGTTAACCCATATCCAATCTTTTAGATAAAGTTTTTGGTGAATAAACAAGTGATTTCTTGGCTTGGATGAACATTTAGGGGGATGTTCAATGACAGTTGCATAAGTTTACAGCCACAATACCATGCTGTCCAGTTCAATTTGAAATGGAAGTGATGATAATCCAGCAGAGTGGCCACCAATAATGGGTCCCAGAGACTATGGATGGAGAAGATATTGTAATCAGCTACAAGTTTGTGTTGAACTAGGTGATAAACAACTCTTTATTGAGTAGCTCATATTTGAAGGGAGATGTTGGAGGAACAAAAATCAAGTAAGTTACAGCCACAATACCATGCTGTGCAGTTCACTTTGAAATGTAAGTGATGATTAACCAGCAGAGTGGCCACCAAGAATGGGTCCCAGAGACTGTGGATGGAGAGGATATTGTAATCAGCTACAGGTTTGTGTTGAACGAGGTGATAAACAACTCTTTATTGAGTAACTCATATTTGAAGGGAGATGTTGGAGGAACAAACATCATGCCATCTCCAGTACCTAACATTTTGCACTACAATGCCCATACACTCTGCTATGAATCCCACCCCTACTAACCTCTGCTTTTGAAAATTATGAAACCTTTCAATTTAAGTTTCAATGTCAATGTTTCTTGAAACAAAATTGAAAGAAAGAAAAGATTATATTAATTTTCAATGGTAGCCAAAACCAGTTAATGTGACTACTTTCCCAGTGATCACAAGTGTTGAAAAATGTTTATCTGGCCAAGTATCTTGGTGTTGGACCTGGTTCCAGCTAAATAGTTGTAAATAAGGACAGCAGACAACAACTTTCTACACTCATAACAGGTAAAGCAAAGATAGAAATCACCAGATATGAAAAAAAGCTAAGAAACTGACAATTTTGATGCAAATAAATTTGGATGACACAACCAGTATCCAGGTTACTCTCCTAATGAACCAACAAGCATTACAACTAATTACCCAGATTGCTTCATGGATGGGAGTTAACCCATATCCAATCTTTTAGATAAAGTTCTGGGTGAATAAACAAGTGATTTCTTGACTTGGATGAACATTTAAGGGGATGTTCAATGAGAGTTGCATAAGTAAGTTTACAGCCAAAATACCATGTTGTGCAGTTCACTTTGAAATGTGATGATGAACCAGCAGAATGGCCACCAAGAATAGGTCCCAGAGACTGGGGATGGAGAAGATATTGTAATCAGCTACAAGTTTGTGTTAAACGAGGTGATAAACAACTCTTTATTGAGTAGCTCATATTTGAAGGGAGATGTTGGAGTAATGTAAGTTTTTTTAGATGTTCTATGCTTGATGCAACTTTACTTTTATTTACAGCAATCACACAAATAGTTAAGTAAAATGGTGATAGAACATATAAGTGGATCTTATAGAAGACAAACCAGAAACAGAAAAAATGTGATGGTGCGTTACGGCGGTCAGCAAGATGCTTCAACCAGCAAAGTATCCTTGGTCGGCCAACCCAGAATGTGTCACAACAGTCCTCCAATCAGCAACCGAGTCAACCCAAGTCAACTACAAAAAAGTCAACGCTGTCCAGAAAAGTCAACGCAAGACAGCAATCTAAAAGTCAACGCAACAGCAGTTTGGTCAACCCTTTGACCTCGATTTGTATGCCAAACAGTACAGCCTTCCAAAATCAAACTTCCCAACAATTTTTAGCCCTTTCGGACCATGCGTTGACCAAAGTCAACGCTGGTCAAACTTCCAGCAAAACCCTAGCCGCAGCAATTCGTCCTTCAGCTCAGCCGTACAGAAATTCGTCCTTCTTCTTCACACGTGTGGGCTGGAAATGTCCTCCAAGGAGCTCGTACTAAATTAGATGAGAGAAGAAGATGTGAGTTGTGTTGTTGTGAAATGCTCTCCAACTTTGCCTGTATTTATATCCATCATTGGGGCGTGTGACACATCTGCTGGGGGTGTGAAACCTTAAGGCCGACCTGCACATATAATTTATTAAGAATAATAAATTCAAAATAAATGTTCTGCTCATCGGATTAAGACATTTTATATATGGATTTTACACCTCTCCGAAAGAGGAATCCAACAAAAATATTAGCCTCTTAATCTGAGCATCATAACATGGAGTTTGGACCTAGTTGTCCAAATTTAACACTCCCTCTCAACTAGGGAGAACTCCATCCATCAGTGCAATCAAACATATCCGTCATCCCGCCGTAACTTGCTTTCTTGTGCTCTTTTATTTGAAACAATGAAGTGGAGTCGGTCACGAACATCATCCCCAAGCCAGACATAGTGTAGTCCGGAGGGTTCAAAACCTCTATCGAGACTCACAAAGAGTCTCCAACCAACCCAAAGTTGGTTCATCTGACCCGAAGTCAGGCAAAGGTCCCAGACCTCACTATTAGACTCACAAAGAGTCTCCAACCAACCCGAAGTTGGTTCATCTGACCTGAAGTCAAGCAGAGGTCCCAAACCTCACTATACTTGATCCCAGATCAAGTGGTTGGACCGTGCCATCCTAGATAGAGAGTACGGAAATCTTTGATGCGTCCATCAGTCTTTGCTACTAGTCTCTAGCTTTTCCCACCTCATTGTCCAAATGAGAGGTACTTCCCACGAGCCCTGAACTCAATGGGTAGGATGCATACGGGGCACAGATAAATGAGAGGAGAACCAGCTCAATAATCACAAGGGTGGGGCAAAAGCATTATGAGTGCTTATAGCTATGAGAAGCTATCCCCAAAGCCCCCCAGAGCTCCCAAAGCTCATCATCCAATAGGACCCACATCATAGGGTCTTTCCACGACACCAAGACTCTCACGGAAGGTTAGGAAATTGACCTTCCCCAGGGGCTTAGTGAGAATATCCGTGACCTGCTCATCAATTCCTATAAGATCGAGCCTTACGACGCCTCGCTGTACCATATCCCGGATAAAGTGGTACTTGATATCAATATGCTTGGATCGGTCGTGGAACACAGGATTCTCAGTCATATGAATCCCACTCTGGTTATCACAGAGTATCACAGTGGTATCTGGCACATGTCCAAACAGCTCATTAAAGAGCTTACGCAACTAAACTGCTTCACAAAAGGCCATACTTGCAGCAATGTATTCGGCCTCCGCGGTGCACAAAGCCACCGACTTCTGCTTCCTACTCATCCATGAGATCGAAGCAGAACCAAGATTGAAGCAACATCCCGATGTGCTCTTATGATCCACCACACTGCCAACCCAATCGGCATCAGTATATCCACGGAGTGTCACACTCTCGGCAGTGTATCTCAGCCCATGGTTTATCGTGCCCCGAAGATATCTTAGAAGATTCTTGGCACCAGCCCAGTGAAAATGATGAGGCTCAACCATCTGTTGACTCAAAGTATTCACTGCAAAACATATATCCGGTCGGGTGTTCACTAAGAACATCAGGGCCCCTACGAGTTGACGATACTCGGTAGGATTTGACAATACGGGCCCAGCAGCGCTGCCACTGAACTTCTTGAAGTTGAGTTCCATTGGTGTTGACACGGACTTGCAGTCCACCATACCAAATCTTTCTAGAAGCTTCACAATGTATCTTCCTTGAGAAAGGAAAATCTCGCTAGGTCTTTGCCAGACCTCCAGGCCTAGGAAGTAGTGCATCAGTCCTAGGTCCTTCATCTCGAACTCAGCAACGAGCTCCCTCTTGCACTGTTGAATGAGAGGGTGACACTGTCGGAAGGAGTCATCCACATACGGCACTAGAATGAGAGGCTTCCCACTGCACAACCTTGATAAAGGTTCGGATCAGCATTACTTGGTGAAACGGCTTCATCAAGTAACTATCCATCTCTCGTACCAAGCTGCGGGTGCTTGCTTTAACCCATAAGAGGGCTCTTCAGCACTGAGACATGAGTGTCTCGATCCACGAACTTCAGAATCAGGTTGTTCTATACACTCACCCCTTTGTAACATACGAGAAACGGTCTGACATCATCTAATAAGACTGATCGAACACCTGCTTGTACAAGAAGAAAAGAAGGTGATTGATCAAATGGTGGTATATTCATTAGGAGTGCCAAATATATCATCATAGTCTGTTCTTCCTTTTGGCTCCCACGAGGCAACAAATCCTACTTGCCTTGAACTTTTGCTCTGATCGAATCCATGTTGATCTTGTGACCATTTAGCGGTGACAACGGATTCCTGTGGTCCGGGACCACATCCCAGACATCATTCTTCATTATGGACTCATATTCTTCGTGCATAGCATCCTTCCAGACTTGATGCTTTACGGCTTCCTCAAAAGATCCAGGTTCAGATTGTACAATAATACTCATGGCAGCTAGATACCCTTGGTATCTACACGGCTTCTTGCTTTCTCGGAATGTCCCCCTTGGGGCAGCATATCCCTCAGCATCTTCGAGGGTGTCCCTGAGCCATGATGGTCTCTTTCCCAGTGAAGGAGATGGATCAATAGGGTCCATTGGTCCTTCAATATCAGGCATTGTCTCATCCTGCGGTTCTTCTTGATTTCCAGGCCTTTCTTCATGATTTTCTTCGGATCTTGGAAGATCTACTACTTTCTTCAGGGAAGCATCTTCGTCAAAAGTGACATCATGGCATATCTCTACTTCCCTTTGACCAGGTACATAGACTCTATAGGCCTTAGAAGTCTCACTGTAGCCCACAAACGTTCCTTTCTTCCCAGAAGCATCCAGCTTACTTCTCTTTTCTTTCGGCACATGAAAATAGACAGGACATCCAAAAATTCTAAAATGTGAGACATCAGGTTTCTTACCAGAGAAAACCTCTTCGGGAGTTTTGGAGTCCAGAGCGGAATGAGGGCATCGGTTTTGAATGTACATAGCAGTATTTGCAGCTTCTCCCCACAGAAACTTCGGTAGACCCTGGTCACATAGCATGGCACGGGCAACTTCCACAATAGTCCTATTCTTGCGTTCAGCAACACCATTCTGCTCAGGAGTATATGCAGTGGTAGTCTCCCTCTTAATGCCAGCTTCTCTGCAAAAGTCTTTGAACTCATTTGACTCATATTCAGTGCCATTGTCGGTCCTCAAAATCTTGATCTTCTTTCCGGTCATATTTTCCACAAAGGCTTTGAAGGTACGGAACCACATGAAAACCTCATCCTTCTTCTTCAAGAAGTATATCCAGGTTTTGCGAGAGAAGTCATCAGTAAATGTCATGTAGTAAGAACATCCCCCCAGGGATGTCACGGGCAACATACCAGATAGATCAGAATGGACCAGTTGCAATATATCAGATGTCTTTGTGACACTTGAGAGGAAAGGTCCCCTTGTATGTTTTCCTTCAGCACAGCCCTTACATACACCTTCATGATTATTTCCAAAGTCAGGCATCCCTGTCACCACCTTCCTTGCTTCGGGAAGGGCCTTGTAATGAAGGTGTCCAAACCTTCGGTGCCATAGTTCGGTTTGTCGGATAGTGTCACATGTCATTGCTCCCAGCGGACTCCCTCCAACCTGGTAGAGTGTGCCAACTCTAAAACCAATCGAGATAGCTTCCTTGAAGCTCTTCTTCCACATGAGCACCTTTCCATCAGAGAATGTTACATTGAATCCTTTGTCTTCCATGGCTGATACAGACACAAGGTTCTTCTTCAATTTTGGTACATATAGTACATCTTGCAAATGTAGGACTTGTCCTTGAGACAAGTGGAGGGTCACAGTCCCTGTCCCTTTCACGGGATATGTGGCATTATCTCCAAGGATAATTTCCAGATTGGTATCCTTCTCAACCATGTCAGAGAGTGCTTCCTTGAACCCAGTGATGTGTCTTGAAGCACCACTATCTATCAGCCAGACATCCATAGTGTCGGGCGGGGATGCAGCAGAGAGAGCAGATACAAGAATATATTCATTTCTTTTATCAACAACATTTGACTCCTCATGCAGTGTTTCTAGACCTTTTGAAAGAGGATGTTGATTGTTTCCACCAAGTGAGCCTTATCTCTTGGATTTATGCATTTCTTCGATTCCCATTCGCCAGTTGTTGTTGTTGCTTGTCATCACTATAGGAGAATCCTTCTTGAAAAGGCATTCTCTAGCATAGTGACCAGGCCTATAATAAGTGGCTGCTTGCCCTTCTTTTCTTTGGTCCGTGTTATTTCCTTTTCCTTGGGATACAGGTTCTATTATTTTGAGGTGACACCATAAGTGATGACATTTTGTCATTTTCAATTCCTTCATCCTTGTTTCTTCTTGCATACATCTAAAATGAGAAGCTCGTCAAAGTTATGAATGGTATTATTGAGAATGGGTAGTAGTGAATACTTGTCATTCATATGGAAGTCCTCCAAGTGCGGTGAGAACCATCTCACGATCAGCTATTGTCTCCCCAATAGCTAGCAGATTGTTCCTTGTTTCGGTCAATTTCAGAAAGAAAGTTTGAATAGACTCATCCCGGCCCTTCTTCATATTCTTCAACTTGTTCTTGAGGAATAGCACTTGGTTCACATTGTTTACTTTGAACATGAGGATCAATTTGTCATACATCTCCTTGGATGTGCCTAGTTCAGATATATAGGCAACCAGACTCTTATGTATGGATTCCCTGATCATCAGCTTTGCTTTGATCTCTCCCTTCTTATACTTGTTTCTAGCAGTAGCGGTAGCATTGGAGGGAGGTTCTTGAACCTTACCAGGTACATGATCCAAGAGATCATGATCTTCCAATTTGAGATCTAGTATCATCTTCCAGGCATGGAAGTCATTTCTTCCAGTTGGCTTGTCATTCTCCTTGAATTCAAAACTTGTGGAACCCATTTCCTCCAGTGGTGATTGCTAAAGTTAGGGCTTGTCTTTACCTCAGCTCCGATACCATGTAAGTTTTTGTAGATGTTCTATGCTTGATGCAACTTTACTTTTCTTTACAGCAATCACACAAATAGTTAAGTAAAATGCTGATAGAACATATAAGTGGATCTTATAGAAGACAAACCAGAAATAGAAAAAATGTGATGGTGCGTTACGGTGGTCAGCAAGATGCCTCAACCAGCAAAGTCTCCTTGGTCGGCCAACCCAGAATGTGTCACAACAGTCCTCCAATCAGTAACCGAGTCAACCCAAGTCAACTCCAAAAAAGTCAACGCTGTCCAGAAAGTCAACGCAGGACAGCAAGCTAAAAGTCAACGCAGCAGCAGTTTGGTCAACCCTTTGACCTCGATTTCTGTGCCAAACAGTACGACCTTCCAAAATCGAACTTCCCAACAAGTTTTAGCCCTTTCGGACCATGTGTTGACCAAAGTCAATGCTGGTCAAACTTCCAGCAAAACCCTAGCCACAACAATTCGTCCTTCAGCTCAGCCGTACAGAAATTCGTCCTTCTTCTTCACACGTGTGGGCTGGAAATGTCCTCCAAGGAGCTCATACTCAATCAGATGAGAGAAGAAGATGTGAGTTGTGTTGTTGTGAAATGCTCTCAACCATTTATATCCATCGGTAGGGTATATGACAGACAAGGGGTGTGAAACATGGAGCCGACTTTTTTTATATAATTTATTATGAATAATAAATTCAAAATAAATGTTCTGCTCATCGGATTAAGACATATTATATATGGATTTTACACCTCTTCAAAAGAGGAACCAACAAAAATATTAGCCTCTTAATATGAGCATCATAACATGGAGTTTGGACCTAGTTGTCCAAATTTAACAAGTAACAAACGTCATGCTCCAAAAAAGTGTTAATTATTGTATGACTTTATTTTTAGCATTGGCATCACACGACACTTTCAATGTTTAGTGTTTAACATTTGATAAATGTAAACATTAGATGATGATGCTATAGGCTGGTGGATTAACCACCATCACTTCTGAAGGGTACTATAAATGACATGATGTACATGAAAGATTTTACATCATTGTTACAACATCATTAAAAAATAAAGTTTCACTCTCTCCATTATCAACTGTTCATTTCTAAGTGTGCACTGAAAAATCTAACAAGCATTGGAATTGGAATTGGTTATAGTGGAAGCTGTGACCAAAAGGTTGAATATAGGTTAACAAGTTTTTTCTTTTATTTTTAGAGGGGTAAGGGGGTGTTTCTATATCCTTTAGGGTCCTTGGAATTGCAAGGCTCACCAAACGAAATCTGGGACATTATTACTCATCAAAAAAGAAAATTCCATAACCATTCCATTCTCATGGCTTTGATTAGAATTTACATCTATTATAAGAAATGATAATTTCCAAAAGAACAAATCTGGTTTTAAATGTAGCTCTCTAAAACATAGGCAAAAATAACTTTAAACATAAAACTTTGAATGCTTTTGAAATACATAAAACCTGTTGAGTTAAAAAAAAAAATCCATATATTACAACAGACAGAGAGCCAGGAGTGAGACCTTGAGTTACCTTTGATAGTGCATCAAGAGCACCTTCTGTATGATTAAAGTCATTGCTATTAAAGCATTGAACCAGTGCCTATAGTAATTCTGGCCAACTACGCACCTATACTTGCTGAACTATAACATTGACAATAGTTTCTACTGTTGAACGGAGGTGTCTATTTGGTGCCCCCAGACAAGATAGAAACTCTGATATGATATATTGTTGTTAAAAAGCGATCATCATATGAAAACATGTCCTCATATTACTTTTCAAAAGCAATGCTGCTCCCTGTCGTACTTCAATAGATTTTCCCTGTCCATGTGACATATTCACACATATCAAGCTATAAGTAGATCCATCGAAAGATGAGACCAAGTAAAATCAGGCGATCAAGCTCTAAATACAAACCCATAGATGCCCCACATATCACCAAACAAAATGTAGATCAATTATTATTAGGAAGAATTCATCACAATCATCTAGAGGTACATTGCTAGATTTTGAACATTGACCGTGACCTAATATAACTTTGTTCTGGTAAATTTGAAGCTCTGAAATTCTCTTATATTTGTTCTAGTAATGTGTTTTTTCTAATTCCTGTGCATCTATTATATTCCTATATATAAGTATGCAGTAGACTCATACTGAATCAATTACTGTAGTTATAATTTGGATTTTTTCACATAAATAGCAAGAGAGAACTCACAACAACAAGTGATTCTTGCAGCTTCAAATTATGAAGTCACCCACTAGTATTGCAGTATCAATGTGTTAATATGACCAATAAATGGATACAGGCAATCTGCTATCACACTATATATAAGTATGCAGTAGACTCATGCTGAATCAATTACTGTAGTTATAATTTGGACTTTTTCACATAAATAGCAAGAGAGAACTCACAACAAGTGATTCTTGCAGCTTCAAATTATGAAGTCACCCACAAGTATTGCAGTATCAATGTGTTAATATGACCAATAAATGGATACAGGCAATCTGCTATCACATATAGGTAGTTGACAAATATTATTACCTTTTTACACGTTGCTACATCATGAACTGTCACTAAGGACTGTAAGCAATTCCTGTAGCAATTGCATTGTTATAACATGTTGTCATATCCTTTATTTAAGTTCTTGTATAAACAGTTCCACTATAAGATTTTGGGTAAACAGTGTGAGTTGTTTTATTACTACTACAAACTGAAGGAATGAAACCCAATAATACTGTAAAATTGAAGGCTATAAAAATCCATGGTTGAGTGTGATCCAAGGTAATAGAATGGACAATTCTTCCTTTTTAGTTGGGGTGCACTAAAGGAAGTAAGTTTAGAGTATATTTTAGTTTTAAATATATTCTTCAAGGACTGCTATTACCATCCTTAAGCATATTGGCATTTCATCATGGCCATATGAACCGTGTCACCCTAATGACGTACCAGAGTCAGTTAGCATACTCCAGTTATGTTTATTAGACATATTTTCATGGAATAGGTACTTTAAATTCCAAATGTCATCATATTTTACTTTATGGACACCCATTTTCCAGGGTATGACCTGTATGGTGACTACTGCTCAATGGTTGGTGCTATGATATCTAGAAAAATATGATTAAGTGCAAAGTTTATGCGTGTGTCTTTTGTATTGATTAATGAATTTTGAGCACCAGAGTTACCATGATGGCCTTTAGTGTTACGATGATACATTAGTGTTGAGATTCAATGTGCATATCAAGTATGTATAGATAGTATGTAGTGTAAGCATGCTATAGTTGTGTGAATGTTCCATATATTGATAGTCTGATTTTTATTTTCCTCATTTCTATATGGTTCCAGCATGATTAGATTTACTTTGACAAGTTTACATATGGTAGAGATCATTGTCTTCATTGTATTTCTCCTTGCTTGGTCATATATACATACGGTTATTTCTTGATGCAAGTAGACTTCATACTCTTTGAGCTTATCAACCGTAGTAAACTCCTTTAATAAATTCTCTGGACATTAGGACAGCAAACAGAGCATTGACTAAACTTGAAATTTGCAGTCTTTTCCATTAACCCCAGGGCATTAATGTCACCTTTCAGCCACACTGATATTTCATGTAAAGCATGTTTTAAATTTATTTCACAAATCTCCAAGACACCTGAAAAAATCTTACTTCCTATCCGTCTCTTAGTCTGATAATTTTCCTTTCTGCATATTATGCTTAATTACATGTATATAAATTTACTAAAGAAGATGCATCACAACACCCTCTAGGAGCATATTTATACATATCTCGGTTCTGTACTTTATGCTGGAGTTTATCCCTGAATTCAATATATACGTATATCCAGTTTTAATACTTATCTGTGAAAGCGTTTTGTTACAAATGAATTAAGATAAAATGAATTAACATATACATGTTGAAATTTGAAAAGGCACAGAATCAAACTCTGAGTCATCCCATTTTGTGCCTCTGAATCGATACCTAGGCAATTTTAGCAGAAAATTTACCATACAGACCTGGCACCTAAGCCATCGGAAGTCCTTCATGTGAAAGTTTATTGCAGTAATTCCTATAATAAAACAATGAAAGTAAAATGCAATTACCTACCTATTGAGTGGATTTAGTAGCCTCTGGAGCATGGAGCCTCATTCCTACTTGTCTGATTCCACGTACATTTCCTCGGCATTCGATTTCTTTGGTTTGGGACTCGCACAAGCTCGGGTCCAGGCAAATCCCAAGGCCATTTTTAGGTCTCTGGATTTTTTTAGGGACAACTTGATCATCACAATCCATTTGTGGCAGAGCATCTCGCTGGTGACCCCCTATGGTATTACCACATTTTATTTCCCTGTCAGAATCAACGCCTTTTGGCTCATAATCAACGCCTTCTGGCTTTCTTTTCTATGTATTTTCTTCGTTGATTTTGTGGTCGGAAAGCCACCTGTGGTCTTCAGTTGTGGGATCGGAAAGGCACCTGTGGGAGTCAGTTGTGCAACCATTGTCGCACATGCCTTCTGCTTCGTCTTCCTCCATTGAACCCTAAACATACAACCTCATTATGTCAGTTTAAAAGTATTTTGAAGTTGCAAAGAGATATGGAGGGCTTGTGATGGGATGGGCCATCGCCCAGAGTGTGGGAATCTGAATCCAATTTCTTGAATTCAACCAAAAGTATGATATGAGCCCTGTTACAGCATGGCAGCGCCCTTCCTCCCTCCTTGGAAAAGGAAAAACCGTGCAACGCGAGGGATATAAACGATCGAAATTAAAATATACAAGCTGTGAGAAGATGCGGTGACTGTCCGATCCCGTTATTGAAAACCTTGCAAATTCTATGGTCACTCTATTCTGCCTGTTGCATAACTGGTGATTCCTTTTGCACAAGCGCGCACGTCGGCTTCGAACCTGTTTGAGCTAGGCTGTTCAATGACGGGCAAAAATGAATTGCTCAACGCTAATCCACCCTGCCAGTAACTGCCACTTCGATCAAACCAGTTCCCTCCTCCATCAGAACCATAAGCAAAGGAACAAAAGGGCATGAACAAAAGGAAATTATCCTATGAAACCTGGAAGAGAACAACGAAACGTGAATCTATCTTTCAACGCGACTTAGATTCATGTGTGTTTTTCTTTTGATTAATAGGAAGGTATTTTTTAATATAAATTATTATTAATTATATAAAAAATGTTTGAGTTCTCTATGTCACATTATGATTTTGGTTGATTTTTTAATTATGATATCTGTGTAGTAAAAAAAAACATGGAGTGAAGTAGTAATGTTATGGATTGATGATTATTTTGAATGAAATATTTAGTTTAGTAAGGATAATTAATTTATTGAGATTTTCTATAATGTTTAATAGAGGGAGTTAATATGGGAAAGGTGATAATTTGGCTTCTATGTGCTTTAGAAAATTGATATCTTTTTGTCCATAAATGTTAGAGGTGGAAAAATATATGAGTGGAAAAATATGTAATCCTAGATTCCCTTAAGGAGGAAGGGTTAAAAAAAAATCATATTTTACTTGCTAGAGGTCAACACTATGTTCATGATCACATATTTATGGACAAAAAGATATCAATTAGTTCCTCTCATAAAAAAAAATATAAAATTCAAATGCATTATTCTCATCTAATCTATCTTTACAATAGGGATGGATTTACTCATAATTTATCTTCTCATCATCATATACTCACATCTTGATGAACATTATAAAGTAGGCATAAACTAGTCCTTCCAAACAATTGTGGTGAAGATCACACAAAAGGTTTGATTTTCATCCCTACCATGGACAACTTAAAATATGCATTGCCCTCCAAGCAAGGATTTATCTCAATTAAAACATAGGATTTTAACTCCTTGAAGATTCACTGAAGAACGATACCCTACCCAACATTGTCATCAATTGTTCTAATATCAAACTAAGTCTAGTACTTATGTATTTGTGTGGTCTTTGGCTTACAACATCACCTTTATCCCGAAATAAAATGTCTTGGACCTTAGTACCCCACTATGGCTAAGTACATTATATCCTCCTCTATCGACTTAGACATGTACTCTTTAAATGCTCCATTTACCATCATGACTTGGTGACAATTTCATCATTCTTGAGGTAGAACTTGTACAGTAACATAGTCAAACAAAGTCCTATAAGTAATCTTTCTTTCCCATTTTCCCCAAGAGCTAGTAAAATAACTATTTTTCCTTAAGCATCCCTTCCCAATGTAAGCTTCTACCTTTTCCAACCCATTTCCAAGCATAATTATGATCCCTAAATAAGCTCACAAAAAAATTATGGTTAGGGTTAAAAGCATTCAAGTCACTTAGAACCATTTTTTAGCTTAAACCCCACCCCCTCATTCATTAAACCCTAATTTAACTTATCTACCATGTTCCACATATTTTAGACAATTATTTCCCATTATTGTATGTTGGCTCTATGAGAAACTCAAGGTTAATGGGATGTTTCCAAATATGGTCTATTCTTGTCTAATGTCTTGGCATATTCCATCTTGTAGGGGCAAGAAGGTCTCATTTGAGAAACATATAATAATTCCCATCAAGTAAAGTACAAAATGTTAAAGATTTTAGGGGGGTCACATTCGTTATGAAATTATTGGTGTCCATTTAAACCACCAGAACTAACATCATTAAAATCAATAAAAAAACAAACATAGGTCACCCAAATATAGTGTTGTTTTTCCACGACACTGGAACTCTAGGTTAGGATCTGTTGTGTTATTCAACAACCCCCATTATTTTAGTATAATTACCTTAGAAAGTTAATGAGAACCCTTTTAAAAACTTCAGAGTTGAACAAATAAAACCCTTAAAAGATTAATTCAAATAGGAAAATAAATGAAATGGGATAAAAAACATTGAGTTTTCTTTTAAAAGACACTTGAGCGAAGAATGTTAAGTAAATTGTAATCGCAATCACAATATCACACGAAAGACTTATGGCTCTTAAAAAGCCACTCAACACAAACTGCGATGTGAAATACGACAAAGCACTTCAATAAGGGAAAAAGGCATTTTCCTAAACAAAATTCCACGAGAGGAAAAAGGCGTTTGTAGGTTAAGGAGTTTCAAGTAGTTACTTAGGGTATATTGTCTAAAGTAATTCCTAACAATGGAACTTAAAGCATTGTGTTTACAGTTGATTACTTCATTGTTCTACGAATTGGGATAAACTATGGTTCCTCTTTCGGTAGACACTTTATCAAATTTGGAGGGACATATCTACTTCTGTAGTGAAACACACAAAAGAATCTTTAGTCCAAAACAATATACTCATAATGCATTAGGATTTTTATTGTTCAATGCATTTGTCTATGCACGGTATTTTCTTTTTATGCATTGTGGTACTTATAACTTTGACCCCAATAACTAGCATGAGGTCAAGGGATAAGCCCAACCATATAATAGGGGATATTTGCCGACAAACTGGCTAGTATAGGAGGAAGACACATAGAGATCAAGTTAATTATGAATAATGATTTTTAATTAGGACCATTATTAACTTAGTGAGAATCAATTAGATGATGTGGAATATGTGTGGGTTAATCCAATGCATAGTGAGCACTAATAATTCTTGATTACTAGCATGATGGTTTATCATCATGGTCAAGTAGATATATATGCTTAAACATGTCAAGCGTGGATCTCAACCCTAACCTATGAATTACAATGCATGTACTAAAACAACTTAGGTGTTAATACAAAACATGATTGACTTAGTTTTTCCCTTATTATTATTATAGTTGTTTCCTTAACTACTAATATAGATAATATATAAATATAGTTAATGGGCCTTGATTACTAGTCAAGTGACAGTGGTGATATTCACTCACCAAGGTTCTATTCCCCCGGTACAAGTTAGTTCTCTTAGCTCAAGGTGGATGCAAAAAGTTTCCATATATAGTGATGAACAATGTTCTTAGCTTGAATGGCAAGACACCGCTCAATATCCTTAAAATATTTATAATTTTTAAAAGCTTCTTTTGACTTTGGGTATAAACTTGCTAATACCTTTGTTTAAGTTGGTTCTCAATGAATTATTTGTGATGGTTTCTTTGTAAACCTCTACAAAATGTCTGGATTGACAAAGTACCACGTAAAATTATAGAATTCACACTGGAATCTGTCTAATCCCGTGACTTACCATCATCATTGTACATTTTTGAGAGGGTAGACATGGATAATGAGACCATTGGGGAACTATCCCTAAGGGTAAAATGAACCACTTCTATTTATCCAGGTGGATAAATTGGTGACCACCTGCCTATTCCACTTGGGGCCCCACCATTGTCTCTTTCAACTTTTTAGTTTCAACACAACTTACTATTTTTAGTAGTTTTTTCGGGTCCTGAACTTCCGGAGCCATTTTGAGGCCCTAAACAACGTTTTTTGGGAAAATCAGGAGCAACGTGGGTCAACACGGGTCCGTGGACCGATGTTGCTCATGGGTCCATGGATTGATGTTTCTCACATCAAAATTTGTAGTCCTTGGATAGATATTTCTAACGAAGTATGGGGCATGTCAAATGGAGACTGTATGCCAAAGTTACGTCCGTGGGAAGTTGAAACACCAATTTACCCAAATGGGGCCCATAGTTTTGGCCCTTCATCTCCTAGGGTTAGGTTTTTGGATGTTTATGGTTTTCCATTGTTTCTCAATAATAAATAGGCCCTTGAGCCTCATTGTAACACAGTTCAGAGGGTTGTAGCCGCCACATCTCTTCTCAGAGATAAGCAAAATTGTCTATTCTTTTCACTAGTTGATTTATTGTTGTTTATATTTCTTTGTGCAAATTAGTTTGTTGTGGCATTTGGATTGGTAGTGTTAGAGATTCTAAGACACCAATAATATCATAATGAATGTGATTCCCACTTAAATCTTTAACATTTTGTGCTTTACTTAATGGGAATTATTAAATGTTTCTCAAACGAGACCTTCTTGGCAAAAACGATGGAATATGTTAGGACATTAGACAAGAATAGACCATATTTGGAAACATCCCATTAACTTTGAGTCTCTCATAGAGCCAACATACAATAATGGGAAATAATTGTCTAAAATTTGTGAAATGTGGTAGATAAGTTAAATTAGGGTTTAATGACTTTTGGGGTGGGGTTTAACCTACAAAATGGGTTCTAAGTGACTTTAATGCTTTTAACCCTGACTACAAATTTTACCTAAGCTTATTTAGGGATGGTAATTATGCTTGGAAATGGGTTGGGAAAGGTAGAAGCTAACATTGGGAAGGGGTGCTGCAGTAAAAATAACTATTTTATTGGCTCTTGGGAAAAATGAGAAAGAAAGATTACTTATAGGACTTTGTTTGAATATGTTACTGTGTAATTTATACCTCAAGAAAGATGAATTTTTCACTAAGCCATGACGATAAATGGAGTATTTGAAGAGTACTCAAGTATTGTCTAAGTGGATAGAGGAGGATATAGTGTACTTAGCCATAGTGGGGTACTAAGGTCCAATACATTTTATTTTGGGATAAAGGTGATGTTGTAAGCCAAAAGTATTAGACTTAGTTTGATATTAGAACAATTGATGACATTGTTGGGTAGAGTATACTTCTCGAGTGAATATTCAAGGAGTTAAAATCCTATGTTTTGATTGAGATAAATCCTTGCTTGGAGGGCAATTCATATTTTAAGGTGTCCATGGAATGGATGAAAATCAAACCTTTTGTGTGATTTTCCCCACATTTGTTTGGAAGGACTAGTTTATGCCTATTTTATAATGTTCATCAAGGTGTGAGTATATGATGATGAGAAGATCAATTATGAGTAAATACATCCCTGTTGTAAAGATTGATTAGATGAGAATAATACATTTGAATTTTCTATTTTTTATGACAACTTATTAATTATTGTATGACTTTATTTTTAGCATTGACATCGTGCAACACTTTCAATGTTTATTGTTTAACATGTAATCAATGTTTTTTTGGTTTAACCACCATCCCTTTTGAAGGGTACTATAAATGACATGATGTACATGAAAGATTTTACATCATCGCTACAACATCATTAAAAAATAAAGTTTCATACTCTCTCCATTATTAATTGTTCATTTCTAAGTGTGCACTCCAAAATATAACAAGCATTGGAATTGAAATTGGTTAGAGTGGAAGTTGTGACCAAAAGGTTGAATATAGGTTAACAAGTTTTTTCTTTTATTATTGGAGGGGTAAGGGGGTGTTTCCTAAATCCTTTGGGGTTCTCAAAATTGCAAGGCTCAATAAATGAAATTTGGGAGATTATTACTCATCAAACAAGAAGATTCCATAAATATTCCATTCTCATGGCTTGATTAGAATTTACATCTATTATAAAAAATGATAATTTCCAAAAACATCCAAAAGAACAAATCCAATTTTAAATGTAGCTCTCTCAAACATAGGCAAAAATTAAACATACAACTTTTAATTCTTTTGAAATACATAAAACCTATTGAGATAAAGCTACTATGGTTATTAGGTATAAGTCCTATATATCCTGTTGAACTAAAGAATGTTTTTAATTTATGAATCAATTTTGTATACAATTTTTCTTAACTGTAAATAATAATATATAGTTTATAATAATAACTGTAAATAATCAATTTTCCAAACCATCTCTTGTACCTTATTGGCGTCGGTCGCATCATGGAAGCACACATGAATACAACCTCGAGCTAGCAGAGACACCAACGGAGGTCATTTAACAATAGGTGATATTTCCTTGTCCACCAACGATATTGGGGTTAAGGACCTAAATTTTTGACCTGTTACTCGCCCCACCAAGAATTTTTGGGAGATTTCCTTAGTCTTCAAAATAGTGATGTCGACTCCCAACACCAGAAAAAGGAGGATTATGTTCTTCTTCTTAACACTACGATTTCTTTTACTAGATTTCCTTGCTTTCTCAAACTCCTTCTAAATCATAGCTCCTTGTTCACAAGAGTGTTTCTCCCTAAAAACCCCAATAATGTTCTCAACATCAGTTCAACCTTCTTCCATCAACAACATTCCAGAGGTTGGACTTACCTATGAAGATATCGTCGAATGCTTGAAAGAGGAGAATATTATAGGGATAGATTGAAGAGTTGCATAGATTGTCTAGGGAGATGAACGCAACAAGTTATGTACCTGACATAAGATTTGTATTGAACGATGTGGAAGAGGAGCATAAGGAACAATTTCCTTGCCACCATAGTGAGAAGTTGGCCATTGCTTTTGGGCTTATTAAGACATCCTGTGGGACAACTATTTGGGTAATTAAGAACCTTTGAGTGTGTGGTGATTACCACTCTGCCATCAAGTTCATCTCAAAAATTATTTTAAGAGAGATTGTTATGAGGGATTCCAACCGCTTCCATCATTTCAATGAGAGGCGGTGTTCTTGTGGTGATTATTGGTGATTGTAACTATAATAATAAAAGGGGATTGCTATTTCTGGGAGGGACTTGACCTTCTGGTTGGATCTGGTACGAATATGTTTTAGCTTGGACTCATAATCATTATGTAATACACTATGATAGACATACTATTTAGTAAATTTTATGTGGAGGATTGCATGGAAATCATAAATACAAGTTATGATTTTCAAAATGGCAAGCAATAAACCTCATTTGCTACTATCCAAACTCATCCTGACCAAGTGAAATGAGTGCCCCCATGTTTTTTTGTGGACTTAGGTTGAGAGCCTGCTCTGGCACAGGGAGTGCTGGTAATGATTCAACTTCGGAAACAAAGTGTGGTTGTCAAACGTGGAATTGAAATACTCAGCTAGCAACCACGAGCTTTGAGATATGAGTTCTCGAATTGAGAAATATGAAAGACAACTTCTCCACAACCTTTGCATATTTCTCACAGACCTCCTTGTCACGAATCTATTATGGGATCTTTACATATGGGTGCAACTTGTGACAAGCTTTGTGTCATGTGAATTTGTCAATGTCTTGGTTAATTCAATGTGTCCAAAAGCTTTGGAGTTATGCGTTCTTGCATCAACCTAATTCCTAGATATCCTTGGGGAACACAAGTGTTGTTAGTTTTATACAACAATATGACGCGAGGACCAAGGTCTTTGAAGGATTCAGGTTCCATATACCTGTATGAGCTCTATCAAAGTTCTATTGTTGGTGCTTAATTGAGGTCTGCAACATTACTACACATTATTTCATAGTCACAATTATGTTGTATATTAAAGTAAAAAGGCTTTGGCTTTACCCATACTGCAAAGAGCAAGAGGGCTCAACATCTTTTTGACATCCGGAGAATTGATTATCCCCTAAAAAAAAAAGGGAGGATAAAGTGAAAAATGGAATTATAAGTTTTGACATATTTCCAAAGGCTCTCTTTTATACCCACAAGAGTGTTATTTTAAAAATTGATTACACATAATTATGCCAAAGACATTAACGATAATTCCTGTGAGCTTCACTGGAGTTCTTACACTATAAAAATTGGATGCCAGGGCTTGGGTTTGTAAGGGACTGTACATACTTCCACCTAAACCCCATGTAGGAGACCGATGTTATTCAGTTTGTTACCCTGCATTAGGAAGGGTAAGCCCAAGAGTGCTGGTACCATGGGCTAATCATGTTGCAACATATTCACATCACTTTTTAGGTTGTTGGAGAGGTTTGAGAGGAAAGACCCAGAGTTAGATTTTAGGGAGTTAGCCCATCTGAGACAAACTGGTAGCACAAAGACATACATTACAGAGTTTCAGGGACTGGAAATGATGGTGACTGACATTTCAAAGGCATGGTTAATCATGCTATTTGTGGAGGGGCTAATAGAGCCACTGGGTGGTTGGGTGAGGGCGTACAAGCCCACATATTTGAAATATGCTATCTCCAAGACCTGGGATATGATTGACGTTGTGCCCAAGATCAGAGCCTTTTTCCCCACTAGACCCACTACAGCACAAGGGAACTGAGACACTAGACCACCCTAGATGGATGGAGGATGTGGTTAGATGGATGAGGAGACCCTGAGGGACCTTAGGAGGAGGAATTTGTGCTTTATGTGCCAAGAACCCTGGGCACCTGGGCACAAGTGCACCAAGGGCAAGGCCCACTACATTGAGGTGTATTCAGATAGTGAGTCAGATGAGGAGTTTGAGGTTCGAGTTGATCTGGGAGACGAGGGGGGACCATCATCAGGGGGAGCACCACCACCACCACCACCACCTAGAGGGGGCTGTTTTCCCCATTAGGGGGAGTTTCGAAGAATTTGACACTTAGGATTAGGGGGACGATACAGGGGCAACGAGTTTCAGTTCAGGTAGAGAGTGGGGCCACCCAAAACTTTATTGATTCCCAGATGGTGGAGCGTAGGGGTATCCACACAGAGACCTTTGAGGGGTTCTTGTTGGTGCCAAGAGACTAAACCATGTAGTGCATGAAGTATGCTCCCGGGTTGACTGTGGTGATGGGGAACTACTCAGTTACTGATCACTTTTTTTTAGTGTCCCAAAGACCAATGTAGTGTTGGTTGTCTAGTGGTTATACTGATTGGGGAGGGTCACCACTAACTGGCAGAGGTTAGAGATGGAGTTTATGGGGCCAGATGGGAAGCTAGTATTTTTTAGGGGGATGCACCCTTACCCACCCTAGACAGTTTCAACACACCAGATGGAGGTAGATCTACGACATGGGGACATAAAGTGGGCGATCGAGCTGAGGATTTCAGAGACAGGGGCCCAACCACGGCCAATGCACCTAGACATACATGCCCTATTAGAGAGGTGTTAGACAGCAATTTGTCACCTCCCTACCATTCCCCGTCCCGCACAATGGAGGACTCATTCCGTGACCTGTGAACAATGTCATGCCCTGAAATCTCCAATTGCTGCTAGTAAGACTCCTAAGAAACAGGGTAAGACTGCCAATCCCTGTAAGTTGTGTGAAGAACACCATGCCATTCACCTTTGTCCTTACATGGATGAAGCCAAAAGAGTATTGGACAACTTAACCGATTCTACATCACGTCTTCTAGCTGGTTATAATCGGCTTTCGTTGAGTCTTCCACCTGTTGATGTTATGATTGGTCAAGAATCATCCTTGGTCAATCCCACTCCCTCAGAAATTCAAATTTAGGAATCCATTCCTGACCAACCTTTGGTTGTGGGATCAGTTGAGCTGGCTCCCTCCAGGGTGCACCAAGTCTTTTCCGTAGAGAGTGGCTCTCATAACCCTCATGTTCTTCTAGTTTCCTCAGATTCTTCAAACTTGGAGAAAGATTCTCCTGTCCCCATCCCTCAAGAAGAAGCTCCTTCACCTCCCATGACGGAGGTTCCCAAGGATTCCCCTCCCACCTTCGAGATGGAGGTCGCGGAGGTTGCTCCTTCTTCGATCGTAACCTCAGAGGAAGACCTTCGCATTTCGATGGTAGCCCCTCCGAGTATTTTGGTCGCCTCCTTTGATTGGAGTCGATTCGCAGGATTTCGCCTTCCGTCTTATGTGCCTTTCGAGATCACAGTACAGGCTTTTGGTCTGGTTGTACCCAGCACCATTATTGACGAAGGCGCCTCTGTCAGTATTCTGTCTTCAAGTACCTGGCAAGCTTTTGGTTCGCCACCGCTTGCGCCGGTTACGCAGAATCTGTTGACTTTTAACCGAAGGATGAGTCAACCGTTGGGGATCCTTCCAAGATTACCTCTTACTTTGGGGGGTAAAACCGTCCATATGGACGCGATGGTTGTCCCAGGCCCCTTAGATTTCAATCTGCTTCTGGGGCACGATTACACCTATGCCATGGGAGCGCTTGTCTCCTCCCTCTTTCGCGTAATGTGTTTCCCACATGAAGGACGGATCGTGACCATTGATCAGCTTGCGTTCTTTGGTCCTGATGTGGCAACTGGCCCGCCATCATCCCCTCCTGGTTTTTATCCACCTATTGTATCTGCCCCACCGCAGGTCAACTATGTGGCCACCTACCCTGTGCCTGTACTCAGTGACCATGCCGTCGTGCATAGTGTACTGGGGGCATTGGGTCCTGATTTCCAAGATGTTGTTCTCCCACCTGCTACGGAACTCTTGGAAGTCATGACTTATTGTTCATCATGATGAGCAGTTTGTCAGAGCAAAGTTCGTTTTCTTGTTTCAAGCTCATTAAAAAATGAAGCAGGGTGTCGGAGCATGGTTCGTTCCCTTCCGTCAAGCTCCTTAAAAAATGAAATCAAGTCTGTCAGAGCAAAGTTCATTTTCTTGTTTCAAGATCGTTAAAAAATGAAGCAGGGTGTCGGAGCATAGTTCCTCCACTTGTGTCGAGCTCCTAAAACCATGAAACAAGCTGCCATGAGGACAATTCCTTTAAGTGTGTCAACCTCGTTAAAATAATGAAACACAAGCATATTTAATTCGAGTTTTGTCAGTTTTAGCTCAAATCTCGTGTGTGTTCAACCTTCACTCCATTTTCAATGGACTGAAGCTTGGGGGGCATGTGCCTCGATTTGAGACACCATGCTGGGGGGCATGCCCATTTTTCATATCAAGCATAGTTTGTGTTTTAAGCTTGCGTAAAAATAAAACTCATATCAAGCATAGTTTGTGTTTTAAGCTTGCGTAAAAATAAAACTCATATCAAGCATAGTTTTTGTTTTAAGCTTGCGTAAAAATAAAACTCATATCAAGCATAGTTTGCATATGTGTGTGCATGTGTGCTTTTAAGCTTGCGTAAAAATAAAATGTGTGACTAGGTACATTGTGTAAACCTTTTCATTTGGGTCGTTTGTTATGCAACTAATACATTAGATCACATTGTGTTAGATATTTGCCTGGCATATAAAAGCATCATCACATGAAAAGATCCATCTAGAAATAGATAGGCATATATAAATAGATATCGAATGTTTGCATAGTGTGCATCACATAAAATCAAAAAATATACATGTTCGTCGTTATATATCCAGAGACGACATGTCTCTCAAAAAAAATGCATGAAATAAACCCTAGGAGTCTAATCTGCGTGGTGCTCGTGATAACAAATCACCGTGTGCACTACACGTCTCAGAAGGTGATGAATGTGACTAGGCACTCCTACTGTATGCCTCTGATATGCTAGTGGAACATCTGCCAGCCGGCCAAAATCTGGAACCCCTTGAAGGATTCCCTCGAGGTTCGGGACTAGTTCCCCTCGTTCTGCGCCCTCCGGCTGAGGGTCAGCTGCAACCTGGGTTCTCCGAGCAATAGGAGACATACCGGCTGGTCTCTCCGGGCCAACGTCTGCATACACACATAACTGCTGTCAGGACGAACGTGTATTAACACAAAAAAAAAAAAAAACATAAAACATAAAATCAAAAAAAAAACATGAGGTCTTACCCAACTCCTCGTCCCAGTCATCTCCTTCTGGTAGTGGGAGATCTGGGTCTCCGGTGAAGTCAGTTCCTGCATATGGCTAGTCCTCCACTACAATTAACTGGCATCGTAACCACCTAAAAAACTCCAGCCTCCAGGACATCTGTTGGCCGCCTCCAGCTTTGGGCATTAATTCTGCCCAGCGAGCCATTCTTGGCTCTCGTGGTATCGGATCTGCTACTACGGCCCCTTGGCCCTGGAAGTTTGGTAAGCGTTCCAGAATGAACGATACCAGGATGGAACCATAGCCAAACTGTTTCAGTTTAGCTTGCTTGCATTTTGTGAGTTGTCTCTTCATGTTTATTGTTATTGTTGTTGCCCAGTCATACAGTAAAGGAGTCATGCATTCTGAGGCCAGCAGGAATTGGGCCTTTGTAGCCTCGTGCGGTGCATGCGATCCTATAGCCCGCGTGATGGTATGTAGGACAACTCTCAATGCCAGATCGGGGATAGTGTGGATATCCACCTTTTTGCTCCCTGATCCCATTTGTGCATCTGGGCACACTCGTGCCATCACTTCTTCCATCTTCTCGCTGGATGGTCTGCTCCCAGTCAGGATGGGTACCGGACCTCTGCGAGACAGTCCGGTTATGAAATACACATCGGAGACCTCCAGTGCCAATACCTGGTCTCAAAACTTGAACACCTGTTCCTGTCCGTCCCAAATACTGATCAGATACTGGAGGAGCTCGGGTTGAGCTCGTAAACAAGGTGTAAGGAAGAACTTCTTTAGTCCACAGTTTCTGAGAGCATTCATGCAAGTCTCACTTTCTATAGCTTGTTCATCCTCTTCTCCATGCTCTCTTTCTTTCCATTCAATCACCATTTTGCTTGATTTCCTGCATCCACATGGTCATAAACCCTTGATTAGATCCGTGATGGGCTTCAAATTTCATTTAAATTGATCAAAATCTTGAATTTTTAGGCGGAAATTTGGGTTGCGCCGCTGGCGTGACTGTTTTGTGAACAGTCGCGCCACTTGGCGCAAGCCCTTTGCATAGAAAAGCCCATTGGCGCGGGTCCGTGCCTGATACCCGCGGCAATGAGCGCGGCCCTAAAATTTCAAAAAGTAGCCACAGAGGGCTGATACATAAGGGAAAACTATTAAAAAATGGACTGAAATGAAGAGCAGAGAAGTTCCTCTTACCTGTCACAGATGAGAATCTGAATGGTCAACCGGATCTGTTGCGATTGTCATCAGAAGTTTGCAATCCAAAGTGGACCACTGCTGCTTTTTACCAAGGTAAATAGTAAATGTGATTTTGTTTTTACCGTTTTGATATATTTATAACTTTTTGACATAAAATAGGTTTAAAAAATCATTTTTCATCAATATCTCATATATTTTTGTCGAAATGGATTTTACGCTTGCTTGGTATGTGCAGCGACAGGTTATGAATGCGACTTCAACGGCGAAACGAGTTGTATTTTATACTTTTTCGGACTCGGTAAATACACGAAAAAGTCAATTTGGAGTCATCTTTCAGCTCTTTTCTGACTCTCTAAATATGAAAATATCGTCGAGGCCATTGTCGTTTCGATCTCGTTAAAATGGACACGAATCGACATCTACCCAGTATACGTTTAACCCTTTTTCGGGCTGGGATAGATTGATTAAGAAAAATGAATACCCTAGCCTATTGCGACTAGGAGGTTTTCTCGGGTATTGTTTTCTACCTTTTCGGGTCCGAGGAACTATTTACGAAAAGGGACACCTTTGGAGTTTACTTTTCTGCTGTCTTTTCAAACTCTCTAAACATGAAAAGACGCCAAGTTCTTCCTTTGTCAGACTCGTTAAACTCTGATGACATTGGATTCAGTCGAAATGACGTTATCCGAGTTGCTCCTTCCTAGGGCTCGTTAAATGTACTAGGATGGATTTGTCCGAAGGACGGATTTATCTGACAAGCATATGCTATCCTCTTCAAGCTTGTGTAAAAATAAAGAGGTACTCGCCAAGCATGGTGGGGAAAAATGGAACCATAATCATAGTCATGTCGGCAGTATGTCGCTCTTGAACATGGCACTTGTCTGCATTCGTGTCGGGTTGGGGACATCTCATCTCATTGTCACTTGCCTCCGTGGGTTTGGGTAATATTTTTTGACCTCTCATCTGCTCTTTGCCTTGTCACCATGACCTCTAATCTGTTGATGTCGAATACTGCCAAACTCACTGTCGTGCCATTACATGTTCAAGAGAAGTTGACCTCTGCATAACTGCAACCTCCCTCTGATTCTCATTTGGTTCTGATTCACAAAAACATTATGTTCCTCTGTCTCGCGTCGATGATGTGGGAAACATTATGGCCCATCTTCGATCAAGGTCACTTCCTATCGACCTCAGCTCATTATCCAGGAAGCTGATCTAGAGACTCCTTTTGGTGCCTTGGAGCCTGCATGCCTTAATGGCAGGTTCTTCGCACTCGACGAGAGATTTTCATCATTGGCCTCCGATCGAGTGATTCTGCGGGTGTTCGACGCCAACTCCTTGATTCACACACCGTAGATTGTACCTGTAGTACCTTGAGGGCCATTGTCATTATTGGTGGTTCCTCTCGCGTCTGTTAACAGCTTTCATCATTGGCTGGTAATCAAACGATGTTCTTGCATGTTCGACTTCAGCTCACACATTCACATGCTTGGACTTGTACTTTGTTCGGGTCGAGATGGAGCGCAAGACCCTGGATCATGTCTGTTGTGATCCAGGCTGCGATTTTGTGGATTAGTTACATGACTCACTGATTGGATGGCTGCGACCATACCTGAGTCTATTTATCGATCCTTACTGGATGTCTGCACCCATACCCTAGATCTGCATTATTGTATACTCTGTTATGAATGGCTGCACCCATACCACATATATGTATCATGTACTTGAGATATCATTTGTACTTCTTCACGAAGGTTTTTCGACGGCGGAGTTCCCAGCTGGACATGTTCTTGTAAAGCATTTCACCCCTCTCTGTCTCTCGGGCCTCATACTTTAGGGGGCATCTGTTACACAGCAATTTGTCACCGTCCCTACCATTCCCCGTCCCGCACAATGGAGGACTCATTCCGTGACCTATGAACAATGTCATGCCCTGAAATCACCTTCATTGCATTCCTCTGAATATGAGCTTCATTTTCCCTGAAGACATCTCCTTGCAAAAAGCCATAAAAATAGCTCCTTTTCCATTGGCGCGATTTCACAGTTCAGTCCTCGCGCCAATGGGGAAAATCCTCCAAATAGGGCGCGCCAACTGGCGCTCTGTCATAGAGCCGCACCCACGCCAACCAGTTTAAGAGTTGTTTTTTAAAAATAAATGGCGGAAGGTTCATCCTAACAAATTACTGAATTGATATCTATCTTGAGTTGGGTGGTTTGGCTACAGATTTCCATGGAGGGGAAGTGGTTTGCCACCTCTCATGGAACCTTCCATGATGATAGGGCCAATCCCAGAATTATAGGGATCCCAACTCCCCCTTCCTCCATCTATAAAAGCTTGCTCATTCTCCATTGCAAGCTAGTCGTAGTCCTAGTAGTCGTAGTCCTAGCAGTCATAATTCTAAAACTCCATAATCTCCAAGTGCCCAAGAGCCTTATGCTGCAAGAGTCCCCATTCTCTCCTTAAGGCCAAATCCAAGCGAGGAGACTATCGTAGAGAGGCTTGTCCCACTTCAGACAGGCTTTGCGAGACGTGTTCGACTGGCAACCCCTTCCGAAGGAGACTGCAATGTCAGAACTTTGGTTGTAATCTCTTTTCGATTGATTTGTAATGAATGACTACTGTTATGGTTCCACTCTAGTCTTTGTTGATGGTTATAATGAGTTATATCTTTTCTGACTGATATATAGTTGTGCATTTCTGGATTCTATGCTTGTATTCATTTTTTTCTTTGCATGTGCAGGTGTCTATTCACGGAGATCGCGAGGATCATGACTTTCCAGGGTGAAGGAACGAGAGCGCACCACCTCTTCTTCGAATCGTAGCGTTGGACTCCAGGTAGGCCTCCATCATTGGTCTATTTATTCACAATTAGGAACTTATGTTGTAGCATTTGTGATTGTTGCTAGACCCGTTCTGGGCTAGCAGGGATCGCCTTTGTCCACAGTGGGGATTTACCTCTTCAACAAGAGGCATCAAGGTTTTTTTTGGGATATCCCTTCACACAAGCCACCAACCATTTTGGTGGAACTTGGCCATAAAAGGGACATCTATCTTTGCATAGTTTTTAAGAAACAAATACACCTATTGGATTATCCTACAAATAATAAGGTCTCATCATCTTTCTTAGCCTTGTCTTTAAAAATAGTTTATTACTACTATGTTACATACATAAGTGTCCCTTGCCTTACAAACAATAAAACCTCATACACCATTTTGAAAGCCTAATATCCTAAAAACAATAAGATTTCATTGTTTCATTTAGCAATAACTTTAAAAATAAATATTATATATATATAACTTAAATTAATCTCAATCACTATTTTCCAATGAAGGAAAATTATGTTTAAAAAATCTATTAGTATGCTATGCCTAAACTCAGATGATAAACTATTTTTTTCAGCGCAGACAATTCAGCACTTCATTTTGATGGTTCAGTCAAATGCAAATATAACACGTGGAGTAAAATCTCTACCACGTTAACGTTGTCGAACTTCCATAGTTGCATCTGGCATTCCCCGGCAAGGATGGGGTTTTATTCCGATGTTCTTTTTTTCTACAGGAAAGACTGCTCCGAGAGTTCTTTTGGTGTTTGAAGTGATAGAAATGCTCGACCAGGCTTAGCCAGTGACGAAAATGCTGTACTAAATCTGATAAAGCGAGCATGAGGATAATGATTTAGTCATCTGTTGAAGACATTCTCCTACCTGATTTGCAGGATGTTGAACCGTAGATCTACCTGGAATTCCCTCGACATGTGATAAAAGCAGTCGATTCTTTTTGGAAATTGCCTCAAACCCAAAGCCTACTAGCTTATACACACAACCTCTTCCAAAACTATCTTAACTATATCCCTCAGATTGGTGTGGAAGACGCTCTGTGACATAGTCTGCTGCCGTGGTGTGCCTTCCAGATGCTCTGCGACATAGTTTGTTGTCGTTCGAGGTCTAGGTTGTTCAGTTCATCCTCCAGCGATACTTCTAGGAAAAGGTTTCACTCTGCCCCCTTCACGAACTTATTTCTCCAAATATTTCTTTGTCTCATTACACTTAGGAATTCCAGGGTTTAGGGTTTTAGGGCATTAGCAGATTGCGCTTTCTGCCAGGAAATTTAACAACAAAGGGTTAAGGGTTCTTGCATTGGATGTACACAAACTGAATTAGTTTGCATGGTTTTGTTATTCTCAGATCTAATTCATATCCTGGCAGTGGTCAGGGGCGTGTTGAAAATGTGTCCTACCTGCATTTTTTTTCCCATTTCAACTGGTTTTGATCTACATGGCCTCCACTTGAACTTATCCAAGGCTTTGTGGATGACTAGAGTTTGATTTTTGTCAGCTGTATGTACAGATTAAAAAAGGCTTTGCGGATGACTAGAGTTTGAGTTTTGTCAGCTGTATGTACAGACTAAAAAGTACAAGAAATTACCCTAGCCTACAAGAGAATTCTTACATTTATTTTCATTCTTGTTTACCAAAGTAAAAGAATATGCTATACCAGTAAAAGGCAAGCACCTGCACGAATTGGTGGCAGGTGCTTAACATAGAAGAAAAATCATTCTTCTTAAAAATTGACAAAAATAATGCAAAAGTATAGAAAATTTTCCAACTGCTAAAGCATTGTATTGACTAAAGTTTCAGTATCGTATGAGAAAATTGTTTGAAAAGTTCTTCAAGTTGCCCCAGGATTTTGAGAAGAAATGTAGTTTTTTTTCTAGGAGTACCAGATTTAAGAAGATTATACTGATGAGACATTAACGATGGTGATCTCAACAACTTATTTAAAATTTGTCACTTCCATTGCAATACAGTGATGGAAAACTGGCCACAGTATTCTCCTTGCATTTAAGTGAAGTAGAAGCCAATCTTAGTTGTGTCGCAAGAACAGCAAGAGCAGAAACTGCATTGTATGTAAGATCTGGTGTTTCATTTGTCAAAACATTAATAAACAAATGAATTACACTAGCTGCTACTATCTTGAAGCACTTCAATAAAAAACTGAAAGATTAAACAAGGTAGTAGCTGCATCCCTCTTGCCTTTGAAAATTATGTCCCAAAGAAGATTTATCAAGGCTGGAATGACATCAGGTCTCTTTCCAATTGATTTCTTATATCCACCAATAGAGGAAAAGCTGAAGAACACTGCATCTATACTGCATCTATTTCTGAGAACATTGGTGATCGGTTGTATGCAGCAGATTGCATAATAGGTAAATTTAGGAGCGCAGTTACAGGATTTTCTAAAGCTTTGGGATCTTGGGAAGTTAGAAGTGATACAAGAAAAGGAATGGCTCATGTCTCTGCCATGTAAGCTCTATTGGTCATGGTGCATTTAGCATGTAGTGTGAGTTTGTAAGCAGCCTGATTTTTCTCTTCAAAACCTACGGCAGGTTTTTCTACCAGGAATGCTGCAGTCATTGCAGCCTCTAAAGTTCCCTTGAAAACCACTAGTCTCTGTCTTGATCCCAAACACTTCAGAAAGAGACCGATATATACACAACGTGGAGGAGGGTTTCCATAGTAAGAAAGAAACATTGAAGGTGTGCATCAAGTGTGTACGAAGAAGGGTCGAGAAAGTATCTAGGAGCCCGAGGATAGTTCAAGGAAGAGTAGAAAGGGAGATCACTAGGAACCGAGCTTTCCTAGTCCTGGTGCAAAGCAGTGCATAAAAGAATATTAGCATAAGAAGCCTAGTGGAGTAGTGACAAGGACTTGGAGGCATACTAAGGTCAAGAGTCTAGGTCATGGTCTTGGTACTTGTCAATTGAAGATCTAAAAGAATAATTACTTTCGGGTTTTCCTCTCCAAGAGGGAGAGGTTTTGGCCCTAGCTTGAAGAGCCAAAATTCTGTGTCTCTTGTGTTTTGCTAATTGACTTGATGAAAGAAATAATAAGCTAATGAAGACAAGATATAAGTAATAGAAGCATAACAAGTATAACACAAGCAATTATCAAGTAAGAGAATTGAATTAAACTATGCCCTATTAAATTCTGAACACCTTGAAGGGCTACTAATAGGTCAAGGGCAACAATGGAGCAACAACCCATTGTCACCTTGCCTAAGACTCCTTACTCTTTAAAAACTTTCACGAATGGGAGGAGATCCATTATAATAAGGATCACGAAATAATGGATCAATGATAGGAGAGGTGATTTTGGAAGCCTATTCACAATACAAACTTAAACATATGGCTTTCTTGCTTGGAAGGCAAGATGAAAGGCTCTCTAGGAAGGGCTTAGGAGAATTTTAAGGGCTAGGGTTTGAGTATATGACTTGTCAAGGATATTCGTAGACCCTAAAATCCTTTTGGAAACTTGGATTCTGAGTGGTCTTTGTGAAATTGGCTTCAATAAGTTGCAGGATCACACGGGACCAAGTGGGCCCAAAATTAGGTCAAGGGTATGGAGTTGATCATGTAATGAGGGCTTGACCTAATTAGGGAGGAGAAGAGGATCAAAGGAAAAATTTTCTTTGATTTTGATGCAATGATTGAAATGAGGTAACTAGCCAAGGGAAACCTAAGGCAAGAAATGGTCCCTAAGCTAGAGCTTGCTATTTCTCGACATTTGATTGTCGGATTTGCCTCAAATTTGGAGGGCTTCTAGAGGACACATCTACACAATTGTGGACAAAAAATAGAATTATTTGGATGGCTATATTGTGAGATAATTGATGCCTTAGGTGACCTATGTAGGCTAGGCCTAGAAAGAAAGAGAGAAGGTGAAGAAAAATATTCTTTAAAGTGATCACCAGTGGAAGACCAGTGCCTTGCTCTTTGGAAGAGATGGAGTTATGGATAAATTAGGGTTTGGATCGATTTCAACTTATCAAGAAGGCATAGAAGACAAATTCGTTAGGCTCAGGGCTAGTTTGAAGCAGCTTCAAGGTCTTTATACTTTGTTTAGCATAATTCGATGACTTATCAGGATGAATAACGATCCCTAGGAACATTCATTTATTCATTGCATGGCCCAATCATGATACACACCATTTAGAAACTTTATTTCCAGTACTTCACATAAAGTGGTGTAGTAAATAAGCCCTAGAATAGCGAAATTCGCAGCATCATGATGGAGGAAAATTACATAACAAAAATAACATTTAAAAGGTACTTACATGCAAGAAGAATATATCCAATCATCAAATTTTCCAACAAGAGAAGCTCCAAGACAAAGAAGATTTGACCAAACATCAAAATTCATCCATTCATCCAAAAAATCTCCTCCTCCAAAGAATGCGCAATTCTCACAAGAGCTAATGATCAATCCAAGTGATGATGAGAGAATGAATCGACTCATCATCTATTTATACATTGTCTAATGAATTCGATTTAGCTAATTTTGGCCAAATGTAGCCCCTAAAATAAAATAATGTGCATAATAACAACCTTTTGGTGACAATTCCACTAAACTAGCTCAATAACAAAGGAGTAGGCCTCTTAAGAGGGTCGAATGATCAATAACATGTGTCGTTGGGCCTTAGAGGAGGCCTAATGAAGTGCATAGGTGCCATAATGTGAAACAAGACTCCTAAAAGTAGTGGACAAGGGGTTGGCCCCTTGTTCTCCAAGTAATAAACCTTTGGTGCTTCCAAATGGATGTGGGGGCACACAAGTGTCCTCACGGGTCTCCAAACATATTGAAGATGCCTGTAGATCATTTGCAAGGGCTAGTATGATGGAATAAGTGATGCCACATCATCATATAGATCCTAGATCATCTGCCAAGTGCATGGTGTAACTGTGGAGCTGGTGGGGCCTTAATTTTAGATAACAATGGTATGTTCTATGCTTAAGTGCAATTTACTTCAATTTTCCTTATTAGCCCAATATCAAATTCCAGTTTAGCAATCACATTAGCTTAATCACAATGATAGTAAATGTTGATAGAACATAAACAAAATTCAAAAGACAAGCCAAGACAAGAGGACACAATATTTAGCGGATGCCAGGGAAAAACCCCAATGTGGGGAAAACCCTTTGATCAAATTCTTCTTATTATTCTTCAATAGTTCAACAGAGAGAGAATACACATATCAAAATAACTTGCCCAAAACAGTCCTGTTAAAATCAACAGTCAACTGTAGCCGTAACCAGAAAGTCAATGCTGGTCAAAGTGGCTCCAAAATGTCCTCTAAGCAGCTCGGTCAACAATAGTCCAATTTGGCCTTCCAAGAGGGTCAAAGTCAACCCAAAAAAGTCAAGTCAAACACAGTTAATGCTGTTGTAAAAATTGTGGTCAAACAGGATATCAACCTTAGTCAAACCGTTCCAAATGCCTTGAAACCTGTGCCAATAAATGCGGCCCTCAAAAATCGAATTTGTTACTTTGAAAACACAGACAAAGGAGGAGAGTTGACCCTCGGTCAACGTTGGTCAATGCTGACCTGCTTTCCTGAAATTCGTCCTGCAATCTGCCCTGAAATTTTTGGCCTCCTGATTTCATGTGTGAGGTAGAGAGCTGCTCCAAGATGTACGAACCAATAAGGAGAGGAGAGAGAGAGAGATGTATGATGAGTGAGTGATGTCCAATTGAGGTGAAAGTCACTCTTATTTATACAATTCATTGAGGGTGTGGAGACATAACTATTGGGCTTCATGAGCCTACATTTGACTCTGGCCGACCTTGACAATTTGCACAGGTGTGAATAATAAATTCAAAATCACACTTCTGCTCGTCCAAACAAGATGATCTTTAGATCAATCTTGAACCTCCCGAATAGAGGAATCCAATAAAAGCATCATCTCTATCATATGAGCTATCGAAGGTGGAGTTTGGCCCTGGTTGTCAATTTTAACACTCCCTCTCATCTAGGGAGAAGTTGTTAATTTTAGATAACAATGGTATGTTCTATGCTTAGAGAAATTTACTTCAATCTTTTCTTATTAGCCCAATTTCAATTCCAATTTAGCAATCACATTAACATTGACAGTAAATGTTGATAGAACATAAACAAATAACTGGAAGACAAGCCAAGACAAGAGGACACAGAATTTGGCGGATGCCAGGGAAAAACTCCAATGTGGGGAAAACCCTTTGATCAAATCTTCTTATTATTCTTCAAAATTTCAACAGAGAGAGAGAGAGTACAATATACAAATTTCACTTCAGTCAAACAACAGTCAACAGGATGCCCTAACTAGAAAATTTAATTCTTGTCAAACCAACAATAAATCTCCTCCAATGAAGCTCGGTCAAACCCAGTCAACTCGACCTCCAAAGACAGTCAAAGTTAGCCCAAAATAGTCTTTAAAAACTTTTTCAAACCTAGTCAATGGAACAATCAACTTTGAGGTCAAAGTCTACGATCAAAGTTGTGGTCAATCCAAAAGTCAAACTACCCAGAATTCCTCAGAATGCGTGGCAATAGCTACGGCCTTCAAAGATCGGAATTATGCCCAAAAAATCGAAGTCAAAACATGAAGGTTGACCCAAAGTCAACGTTGGTCAACGCTCTGTTTTTTGCGCTAGAAACAGTCCGAAAATTTGTCCTTCCTTTACACACGTGCGAAGAGAGAGAGAGAGGCTTGGAGGCTCTACAAACCAATGAGAGAGGAGAGATAATGTGTGATGAGATGATGTCCAAATGAGGAATGAGTCTCTCCAATTTATATCCATCAATGAGGGGTGGAGACACATCTTTTGGGGCTTATGAGCCTACATTACATTTGTGAATGACCTTGACATGCTGCCTGGGATAGATGGCAAGTAAGGGAAAAAGGGCCAAATGGCATGCAGATCATTGGCTTGCAAGATTGACCGGTGATAACTTGGCTAACCACCACAAAAATCAGAGAACAAGGGACAACTGGAGCAGTTTTGCTTGGTCCTAAAAATATGGACTAGGCCGGGCTCTAACCACCAGAATGGAGAGATAGAGTAGCACAAAAGACTCCAAGGAGGGAGCATTACCGGGGGGTTGGTGATGGCAAAGTTCATGAAATGAGTTGAATATCATGCTGTTGAAAACAATGGAAGGGAAGAGAACAAATGCATTCGACT
Source organism: Pinus albicaulis (assembly GCA_034641835.2). Lineage (NCBI taxonomy): Eukaryota > Viridiplantae > Streptophyta > Pinopsida > Pinales > Pinaceae > Pinus > Pinus albicaulis. The sequence goes on from CM076570.1 coordinate 1,065,920,088, forward strand.
CTTAGTCGAAGGTGAAGATTCAATACAGGCATAGAAGGGAGCTGAGTAGCTTCTCTAAGGTTCTTGGTTTGGTCCCTTAAGCAGTCTCCTCACGCTTTGGAACCTAGCTCGGGGGCGACTGGGCTACAAGAAAATGAGATTTTGGTACAGGCCAGTATATGGTTGGGCAAAGAATCTTGGTCCCATACTTATTTTCGGTTTACAATCCAATAAGTACCTACTCCTTGACCTGTATTATGAATTTCAGAAGTTTTTATGTGCCATATCCTATCCATTTTAGTTACCGTTTCTTATAATTGAGCTGGTCTAAGGACCCTAAGTCTAACTTAGGAAAATTAAAAGATTAAAGTGAATTAAATTAAACATGTGATGAGAATGACTTAAGTGACATGGATCAAGCAACTTCTAATATTTTAGCCGTCGATTAGATCACGATTGTTGGTTTCCCAATGAGAAAAGTATAAGAGAAGGGCTTGGGGTCAGTTGGAGAACACACACACTGACAGAGCACCGAAGCTAAGCTGAGATTCTAGGGTGTGGCTTCCTAAGAATTTTAGAAGTGTTTCAACTGTAGTGAGGGGCAGTATTGGCAAGCTGGATGGTTTGATCCCAGGCCAAGAGTACAACGACGGCAAAGAAGGAGCATTCTAGAGCAGCGCAGAGGCAACAGCTACACAGTCCAACCAAGAGCCCAACAAGGGTAGCAAGAGCCAAGCAAGGCTGACACAGGCCTAGATAGGGCAACACAAGGGAAACGTAACCCCTTCTAGGGTGACACAGGCCCTTATTGAGCAGCGTAGAGGGCTTCAGAGCAGCGGTGGTGTTTCTAGAGGCCGGAAAGGAACCGAGTTCTGTAAATCCCGTTTGAGGGTGTGAATCAGTCATATTTTTCTGTCTCCTAGATAGAGGTATTGCTGCCATTTATATTTCTTTATCGGGTTAACCATTTTTGGTGCCCACGATTTTTGTATTTAGAATCTACACAATAATAATAACACTCCAAAAGCTAGCAGCACCGATTTTCCCGCATTGGGTTTTTCCGGGGACATTTGTCCAGAAAATCCTTGTGTCACTTTGTCTATGAGCATTTTATTCAGTATTTGATCTGTATATGTAGGCTGTTAACTGTATTTACTTCGATGTTAATTATGAATACTCAGATTAATAACTTAAGTAAGTAGGAGAAGTAAATCAAGATTTAACAATAGGGTTTCTCAAGTTTAAGAAATTTTCACATGGTATCAAAGCGATTGCAGATCAAGTTGGATCTCCAGAAAGATGGCTGAAGAAATCTATGTTGTAGAAAGTTGTAGTAGCAATAGAGAAATCGGAGAGGACAGTGCAGCACCACAAGGACGCAGAGGCAGCAAGAGCCACGCAGGGGCTGGCACAGAGACAACACAATGCCTTCTAGAGGGACGCAGCAGCAGCTTGCGCTGCGCAGTCGCTGCGTTGAGCCAGTCTGCCCACGTAGAGGCCAGCCAGGGTGACATAGTCCAGTAAGTGATTTTTGTGAAGAGTGTCGTGAACTGGAAGTTGAGTTGCATATCTTCAGCAGTTGCTGGTGGGGTGAAGATTTTGCTGGTGCAGAATTAAGCCTAAGCTAAGTTGACAAAGAGCGGGAGGAGAAAAACTACTCAGTACTTTTCATTACCAAAAGAAATCTGAGGATTGATCGTAGTGTGATCGAAGAGAGATGATTCATTGTGTTTGGCAGATTTCCAAGGAGGAAATCAGTGTCAGAGGGAGCAGAGGGTGCCTTTTCGCCAAGGACCCTAGATTTGAGCTTCAGTTGAGAAGTGGGGAGAGGAAGAGTTGTTCCGACAAAGTAGATATGAGTAGATGGCGCCACATGGATTGTGTGATCAGGATAGGTTGGACAACCTGTGCAACTTTTCTATCTACAAGGCCAGAATCCTGGTAATCATAGAGGCATACAGCTTGAGGGAGCATGTAGAGAGTGTCTTGGCTACACCAACCGATGCGAAACTCCTGGCAGAGCATAATGAAGTAGCGGCACATGCCAAGCGCTTCATCTTGGACATGGTTAAAGATAATGTGGTACCACACATAGCCGAGAAGAAGACGACTCATGAGATGTGGAGAGCTTTAACCACATTGTATCAAGGCAATTCCGTCCAAAGGAAGATGCTTGTGGAGAACCAGTTGAGGTTATTTATGATGACCAAGGGAGAGGAAATCGATCCTTTCCTATTCAGACTACAGTCGATCTGGGATCAACTGACTAGCATGGGGGTCAAGGTGGAGGATGATGTCATGGTGAGGACCGTTGTAAATGCAGTCACAAAGGACTGGGAAACATTTGTCCAAAGCATTTTGGGCAGAGTGGACCTTCCTAACTGGGTCAATATGTGGGATATCCTTTGACAAGAGGAGATTCGCCGAATGACCAAGAACCAGACCAGCACTGGAGCATGCAAGGTGAAGAAGGAGGAAGAGGAAGATGCAACCCTGGCATCAAAGAAGCAACAAGGGAAAATGAAGCTTGATTTGTCAAATATCAAATGTTTCTAATGTGGAAAACTTGGACACTTCGCTAGCAATTGTCCTCAAAGGAAGAAGGACAAGGAAGCTTCTGGTTCCAAGGCTGCTATAGCAGATGATGGCTCTGACGATGATGTATCCATGAGCGCTCATGAACCACAAAGGTGGGGCGATATTGATCTGCAGAGCAACTACAGAGTGGTGGCGGGATCCTTGAGTAGCCCAACTCTTGGATCACATTCGTGCTACGGGAGCCTTAAGACAGTAGCAAGGAATGGTTGGAGAAGTGGGTGCAAAGATCACAAATGGAGCATATGGCCAAGGCTGAAACGCTGAAGAGGGAGCAGCACAATGCAGATGCAGCAGCAATGTAGAGGCAACATCACAGAGGAGGCTTGCTTACGCAGTGCAGAGCTGCAACAACGCAGTGGCTTTAGGATGAAAATGCAAAGCAACAGCCTATGGAGCTTCAGTGATAAGATGTAACCCGAATGACTTGTTTTTCATTGGGTAGGGGTCTTTTAGTTGCTTACTCTCAGCAACTGAGTTGCGGTACAGCAGTTGGCAGCACGATGCAACAATTTGAGAGGGAGTTGCAGTATAGATGTAGCAGTGACGGGGGAAGAGTCATGGGCAGCAGTACAGAGAGCAGTAGCAACGTAGTGATGTAGGGCAGTGGGCCAAGCATCAATGCAGAGATCAATACCAGAGATCAGAGTATTTTTTTGGGGTGAGGTGTATTGGTAGAGCACATTCCTCGCTAAGAGGGAGTGTTGAGATTTTGGGGTGTTGGGGTAGCATCGGATGTGCTCTAGCACCCAAAATTTCTGGAGGAGTTGGAGTACATGACATCTCCAAGACCCAGAAACCGTTTAGAAGAATTCCATCTGGTTTAAGTTTTATTCAAATAATTAATCTTTTTAATTAAGGACCCTAAGTCTAACTTAGGAAAACTAAAAGATTAAAGTGAATTAAATTAAACGTGTGATGAGAATGACTTAAGTGACGCGGATCAAGCAACTTCTAATCCTAGCTATTGATTAGATTAGATCACGGTCGTTGGTTTCACAATGATAAAAATATAAGAGAAGGGCTTGGGGTCAGTTGGAGAACACACACATTGACAGAGCAATGAAGCTAAGCGTGGTTTGCTAAGAATTTTAGAAGTGTTTCAGCTGTAGCGAGGGGTAGTATTGGCAAGCGTGATGGTTTGATCCCAGGCCAATAGTACAACGAGGGCAGAGAAGGAGCATTCCAGAGTAGCGCAGAGGCAACAGCTACGTAGTCTAGCCAAGAGCCTAGCAGGGGCAGCCTGGAGGCAGTAGGAGCCAAGCAAGGCTGACGCAGGCCTAGTTAGGGCAGCACAAAGGTAGTAGGAGCCAAGCAAGGCTGACGCAGGTCCAGTTAGGGCAGCGCAGTGGTAGCGTAACCCCATCTAGGGTGACGCAGGCCCTTCTTGAGCAGCGCAGAGGTTGACATAGGCCAGTCAAGCTAACGTAGAGGGATTCAAAGTAGCGCTGGGATTTCTTGAGGCCGGAAAGGGAATGAGTTCTGTAAATCCCGTTTGATGGTGTGGATCAGTCATATTTTTCCGTCACCTGGATAGAGGTATTGCTTCCATTTATATTTCTCTGTCGAGTTAACCATTTTTGGTTCCCAGGATTGTTGTACTTATAATCTGCATAATAATAAAAACCCTCTAGAAGCTAGCAGCACTGGTTTTCCCGCATTGGGTTTTTCCGGGGTTGTCTAGAAAATCCTTGTGTGTCACTTTTTCTATGAGCATGTTATTCAGTATTTGATCTATATGGGTAGTTTGTTAACTGTATTTACTTTGATTTTAATTCTGAATACTCATATTAATAACTTATGTAAGTAGGAGAAGTAAATCAAGATTTAACAGTATGGTTTCTAAAGTTTAAGAAACATGGAGTTTGGACCTAGTTGCCCAAAATTAATAGTAGTCTATTTCTATAGGTTAATAGAAAGACAAAGGGGATATATAAAAAGCCAGGTCGGAAAAGCTACTCGGATTGGGAAATATGTAAAAGGTTCTATTAAACTTTTAGTACAAAGCGAAAAGGCATTTGATAAGATGAAATGAAAGGAACAATATGCGACCATAAAATTTTATATTGGTCCTAAAACAAAATCATAACCTGCTCTGTCCTGACTCCTTTCACTTCACCTAAAATATTGTTGGGGAGGATATCAACAGTGTACTGAATATAAAAGTATCCAGATATGTTATTGCCATTGATGACATAGAAATTTTGTTGATTGGGGTAAAGCAAGTTAATGTTTGTACTGTTTTCCAATCTTAAATCTGACCAGCATATGCTCACCCCATCTTTTGATAGATATTATTAGCTGCTGCATAATAAGCAGGTGCAGTTTAGTCTGAGAAAAAACCCTGACTGTCCACCATGAGCTATGAGAAGGGTTGCTTCACCTTCACAAGTACATGCAAAAAATGAAAAACAGTCACAATCTTAGATTAGTTCTTCTGGGCGTAAGGAATGTCAAACAAGTGTCATCCTCAGTAGCAATACTAGAAGCTTCATTTCTAGATTACAGACCAATTATCTCACAAATATAACAGAAATGCATATGAAACTTGAGATCAAATTCCATGTCCTCTCATGGATTTCTTAAGCAGTAAGGATAATGGCCAGTTGAATACTTTCCCAGAAACATCCATGTGAAATTCTTCGTAACAATTTTTGGAAACAAAATCTTTATCTATTGAAATCCATAGTCTAAGGCTTAAGCAAGGAAGGAAAATAAATTGAACATGATGTCCTAATTAGAGAGTCAACACCCAGATCAGAAAATTTGTACTCCGGAGTCAAAGGTTCATTATCTGATAATGCCAACTGACTCTTCAAAATTTCACATACTTTGCTCAGTGTCTCTGGTTTGGCCTATTATGAAAACGGGTGAGCAGAAAGCATAAGAGAATGCAAATGTAAGACCAATATTTACTTTTGGAGTTCAATAAGATGGGAAGAAAAAAAATTATGCTGACAAAAAAGTGTCATATAAAGAGATAGTACATGAAAAGAAATACCTTGACAAGGTTATTTTACAAGAACTATGGAAGATTCCAATTACAACTTGTGATGGGAAAAGAAACTATACCGCACAAGCTACTTGCAGAGCATCAGGAGTGCATTGTGAAGATTGAAATGATGGAAATGGAGATCTTTGATGTCTAAATGATATTTCCTCGAGTCTAGAGAATTTGGGGATGACCTGCAACCAGCCAATAATGCATAGGCTGTTAATGGAATAACCTGCATGCATTCTGCATTCTCAAAATAAAAATAAGATGGATGGATAATGAAAGAGGAAAAGCTTTAAGAAACAAATATTGTTCTGAAACTACTTAATATAGTAAAGCAACTAAGACAGTAACACATTAACATATGGTGCTCCCTGATTCCTTTGAGTCCCCTTTAACCGTATTTGATATCATATCCCGCAAAAGGATCTCAGACTGTACATTGAAGCTCCTCTAGTACACTTGATTGAAACTTGGTTTGTATGAATAACTACCTTTGAAACTTAAGTGCAACTAACATCGATTTATATGGTGTATTTCAAGCCTTAGCCTCAGCCTTAGTTCATAAAGTGCTATGCCTAAAATCATTTGGAAATATAAAATGTGCCTTCAAAAAGGTAAAACACTGAAACTAGTTCATTAATATAGAATTTCATTCCCCTATAGTTTACATCAGATAGTGGCACTAATATTGAATATAAAAGTGATTTGGTAACCCAGTCAAAAGTATGAATAGATTCTATACAGAAAGGTTAAAGCCCAAAACCATACGAGGTTCCAGGATAAATAATCATTGATGACTATTTTTGTCCAACACTAATCAAATGTTTGATTCACTAAGCACATAGTCACTTCATGAATATATCTAGAGTACGCAAGAAAATTCAAAAAAGAAAAAAAAAATACAAAATTACCATTTTCTTAAGAATATCAGTTTCAAATACAATGACAGAAAAGCTCTGGCATCTTCCGTCATTAGAACACCCCATTAAAGCTATCTTACGAGAGAAGCGCCCCTTAATCCCATCCAACTATATAAGAAAGGTCCCTCATTTCCCAGGATGAGATTTTTAATTTTATTTTTTATAAGATGCTTTTGAATACCTTTCTATTGCAGTAGGCCATTTAACCCAAACACATGTTTATAAGGGATTTGAACTTCACTGTGGAGAAATATCAACACTTCTGCTTTAAAATCAAACGAAAACCCAATGACAATAATGGGATTTTGAAGTGTAGGATTTTTTTGAGATAGATTTCTCAAACAATACAATACCTTGGTTTGGAAACAGATGCTCAATGCCTTAACCCATATAATGTTTTTGTGAATAAAATTGTTATTTGAAGCGGAGTGAAATTCCTGGTTATGTCTCGACTTGCTTCATGCTGCATGAAAAAGGGACAAGCGATAGCAAAACAAAAATAAATAAAATTAGGTTATTAACCTATAATCTTCTCAAAAAGTTTACCCCAAGATTTCGGGCAACATGAGTGGTAGTGAAACTTTTCAAAGCAAGTCACTTATATCGATTTTATTTTGTCGACAAAACACTCTTCAAATTTAAGAGTGGATAAGTCTACGAAGTTGTAGGACAATGACTAGATTTGGTGTGTGTTTATAACTTGATAGTTGATTCTACAATTCCTATTGACAGGTCTCTATTGTAATTTCGACATTTATTTGAAATAATTCCTAAGATTGCCTCTGAGAAGATTTATTTGACATATAGATAATGTATCTTTAATGGTTGGAGTTGCTTTTATTCTGGATGGTCCCTTGATAGAGCTGCTTGAGTTGTGGAGCTAGAAGGATTTTTATTATTGACCTCTTCAATGGCAGCAATTGTGTCACCTTATGATTCCAATACTGCATAGAATTTTCTATGCCCAAATACACAAAACTAGGTTATTTACTGGCTATTCGTTTCATACCAATTCGTGGATGCCAGTTTTTGTTTGCATACCGTGATCGTTCAGACAAATATTTACTATCAGTATTTTTAAAACCACCTCAAATGGTCCTTTACTCTAGAATTTATTTTTATTATTGAAATAGGTTCAAAATTAAAATAAATGTAGAAGCCAGAAATAACAAAAAATTCTCATTTTTATAATCAGCCCTTAGCCAAACTACTTTTAAAGAGGAGCAAAAGGTAGATTTACATTTTTTCTTTTTCATATAACAAAGCATCCTATCTTTGAGCTGGTAGGAAAGGGTAAAATGTCCTTCAACATTAAAGCTTGAAGCCACTACAACAATAAAATTAACATGTCATTTGCAGAAATTAAACCAACTGTAAAATACTTTACTTCTTTTTTTTATCTTTATTTATATTTTTTATTATTCACTAAGAATATTATGCATACTATGTTGAAATTGTGTGTAACTTCCAAATTGTGTAAGAGATTGTTATTATAAAGACATACATCTTTCCTGTACTTAATATGAGAATGCACAAATCACTGCAATTGTAAACCCCTTTTCTGATGTTGGTAGTGAAAAAATATTCAATTGTATTATGAGACACACAAATAATTTTCTGTTTCCTGAGGCTGAATTTGTTAGATTAACCCTGGATCTTTTATATATCTAGAAGAATTATAATGCTGCTTAAAGTATTTAAGGTTAAAATTATTTATGTAATTGCTTTTCAATGTGCAGAATCCCAAAGATAGGAGGGAAGGATCTGGATCTTCATTTCTTATACATGGAAGTAACTACTCATGTCGGACTAGAAAGGGTAAGGTAGACTTTGTATATTTGTTATAGCAGGATTATAATTCTAGCAAAATGGCTTCTGAAAATTTTTCTCATCTTTTTTATTCTTTATGACAACGATGCATCTAAAACAATGGTTCCAGCAATTTGGCTTCTTAAAAGTTAAAACTGGCCCCTTTTTCTTTGTTTTTATTATAACTATGTATCTGGCACAATTTTTTGTGTAGCAGAAAGGTGGGTATGTTACAGGTTCCTACACAGGAGTTATCCACATTCTTACTGTTTGAAGTCAGTGTTAATCTTGGAGGCTCACCTTTATTACTCACTGATCTTACATTATTGCATCATAAGTTTTCTAACATTCAAGTAATGATGAGATCCTTAAGATTAACAGAGCGTCATGATCAAAATATGACATGACTACTAACAATTGAGAGATGTTTTCAACATGGACGTCATTCTATGTTTTCCATAGGTCTGCCAAATTCTACTAGTAAGAACATTGATGGAACTGAGCAATTTATAGATGTAAATTTGTAGACCATTTCAAATGTTTTCACAACCTATCTGCCAGAAAATGGAATTGAGGGAAGCCTATGCTTCTGAATCTCTTAAGAAATGCAGGTCAGAAGAGAAAAATATTTTAAGTCAAACAAGTTACAAATATAATAATTAGACTAGTACATGGATAATAGGTACAAGAAGAATGGAAGAGATTCGTGCTACTAGTAACATTAACCTACAATATAGTTGCTCCCTTGTTTATCACATCTCCAATATAATGATACAAGGACAAAGGATGCATACTTAACTGACATAGCTAAGATTTAAGTCAAGTAACACGTTGGCTACCCTCATTAATTTACATCTCTATGGTAAACAGAAGGTGTTTTTCCGTCACAGAACATATGGAAACAAGCCTTGAAGTGCCAAAGCTTGTTCTGTAGCTTACCGTTATGTTTGTCTACTGGAAATTTAGTGCTTAGACCCATGGTCCCAATTTTCTATAAACTAGGAGTCTAGGACTACATGCTAGGAAAATTACAACTGGCTAGTTTTTTTCAAAGCTTAGGACCTATTATGGCTAGTGAACTTGAAGTAATGGTTTCTCAGGCATACCACTGAAACTTTGCTTTACTAACTTGATAGAGAGATGCCAGACATCATTGCAGAGTCTTGAAGGGACTTGTCACTTCATACAATTTCAATTTTTTTAAATTAAAGCTCTTTCAAGGGATTTCACCAAGACTCATTTTAACTGCCAATTGTATTTTAGCAGCCTGAATGCATGCTTTTCCTCTTGTAGGACAGTTGAAGAGTGTACATAATGAATTTGATTGTTGGGCTTATGCAAAAGAGAGTGATTTATATGATGCAGGAGCCATAGTGATAAGATATTGGTTCAAGTAATAGGTTTCAGTGTGATGCATTGCCTTTTTTGAAGTATATCTTGAGGAATTATTGCAAGATGCTTCTTAACACTAACTGACAAAGCATCCATCACTTAACAAGAGGTGGGATGCCATGTCATAGTTGTGATGTGTGAGCCTGTGACATCCCAACTTGAGCCCCATTGCAGAGAGGCAAATATTAAGCACCATGTGGTAAGCCAGTGATTGAATATTACGTTATTCTCATCCAACAGACAAGATGTAAAGGCGGCGAGCCAATCATTGGTTTAGCACATGAAGCTTAATCTTTTCCATGCACAGAGGCCCACCAATCCACAAAGGAAAAACATGGGGAACTGAATCCTTTTTGGGTAATAACAAGTACAACATCTTACTTTTACTGACCTGAAAAATACCCTCTGACTCGAAGTATAATTTCATTTGGAATTTACTTTAAATATCATAAATTTACATTCAGAACTCTTGGATTTACATTGTACATTATATGGTTGAAAGTATGTGTAGGGCCAGAATTACCATGCAGTTTTAGTCTAAGGCCTGAGATGTTTTCTCATGTACATAATAATCCTCTGTAAGTGGCACATTCGCTCTTCATTTAGTGTATATGCATTAACTAGTTATGCTCCATCTCATCTGATAGGTCATTAATGAGAGGAAATTCAAAATTGAAGGAAATCGTAGTAGTGCTCAAATTTCCTCAAACTATAACAAGTGCTTCATTTGTTCTACGCAAATACTACTACAGTTTGTGCCACCATTATGAGCAAGTGCACTTCTTCCAAGTCTAGGGACCCTTGGTTCCTCCTCCAGGTATGCTGTTAAAATTCATAGGATATTTACAGTCAACAGATTTTCTTCCCTTTTGTGTACTAGTAAGATTCACACCTTTTTCTCAAGCGGCGTTGTATTTCCTATCTGCTTGGCCAGCAGTTCCCCCACTGAGCTCAATCCCAGCCATGAATCAAATTATACGTGCTGATTACACACGTCCAGTTTCAGAGGATCTCGAAGCAGATCCTAGAACAAGGAAAAGTAATTCTGCACAAGCTCTCGGGGGTATGTAATATGAACCAAATGAATTGAGGTTATCCTGTTAAATATTATCCTCGTGATTACTTTTTCATTTCATTTAAATGTAGATATATGTGTAACTGCTGCAGTTGACCCTGCATCATCAATAGAGAGCATTGTAACTGGTTCTATTGATGGTAAATTTGACTATGCCTATCTTGTCACTGTAATGGTGGGAACAAGAAAAATGAAGGGTGTCCTCTCCCATGTACCTCCTCCTGTCTCTGGACCACCGAGTGCAAGTGTGTCTACATTTTGAATAATTGGGAGACAGACTTTATAAATGGTATGCTGGATCACAGACTAGGCCAGAAGCGAAAGAGAAAAGAAATGTCAAGGAAGGATCCAAATTCCCCAAGACAAAACAGAACTGGTTATAATTTTTTCTTTACTGAGCAACGAGCCAGGCTCAAGTCAGTTAAACCAGATAAGGATAGAGCGATCAACAAGATGATTGGTGATTTGTGGAATCATCTTTCAAAGGATTATAAATCAGTAAGTATAGTTGTGGAGACATCAGTTTAGTCTCTCTGGCACATCTTAGCTATATTGTCCATCAAAAATTTGATTATCTAGCCAAATGCAATCCTATAATTTAAGTTGCTATCACAGTCTCTCCTAGTTCTTAGTGTTCTAAGTTGGTTCTGGAGGCATGCATCTGTACAAAGGCCATTTATAGGTCCGAGGCCTCTTGAGTTTATTTGGATTTACAATAGTTGACTTGATTAGTATTAGGAAGATCTAAGTAAATGAAAGGTAATGTGATTTCTGGTTAATGAAAAGTAGTACTTTCATGGGAACTTTTTGAACATTTGATTATGGAGTAATTTAATGCTAAATTATTTATAGTCCTTATATAACTGTGATTACCAACAATTTGGTTATGTGCGTTCTTGATTTGAATTTAAGTTCGAAGGAAGTGACATGAAATAATCTATGGCAGCCTTATCAAGAGCGAGGTTTAGTGGATAAAGAGCGTTGTAAGAGAGAGATGTGGGAATACAAGGAAAGACAGAAAACTGAGAGCTAGGGTTCAGTGGGAACCAATGGCTTCCATCAACATAGTTTAAGCACTGCAAGGAAAATGACCCCGTTAGCAATGATATGACACAAAAATGTCAATTAAGATTACAAGATAGTAAACCACTCCAAGGGACAGTTCAGTCAATATCAGAAACCCATTGTTATGAGGCTGGAATTGCAGAGAAACTTTCCTATTGTTCTAGCACTGACATCTTGGAGAAAATTTCTTGTGGTTCTGGCATTGGTATGTTGGAGAAACTTTCTTGTGGTTTTGGCATAGGCCTTGTTGAGTACCAGCCTTCCAAGAACCATCAATCTCCAAAGGGTGAAAGTCATGTTACAGTGCAGGAACAAGGTGCCCATGGGGTTAGTAGCCCTTGACATTTATAACCCCACTTCTGAAAGAAAACTAACTGGGTGGATGTGGGATTCTTATTTGACCATTGCTTTGAATTACAAACCAATACAAGATGTTCTATGGTGAAAATTTAAAGTTGAATTATGTCTCTTATACTGTTCAATCATGAGTGCAGCAATGGATGCTTTGTTGCAAATTAGACAAGCCTACTAACACTGTAACACAAAATCCGGACTTTGCTGACACCGCATAGATAGGGAAACATGTAAATATTTATTAGCTCGATCTTGACATGTATTCTTTGGAACTGTTGCTGAGAGACATAAGTAGTTTTGTGGAAGATATTGAGAATTACCGTGGCATATAGATGTCTTTATAAGCATAAGGAAGTTCATATTATGCAATGTGAAAAAACCTCAACACAAAAACATACCCGATTTGAATCTTAATGGTGGCCACTCAGAATAATGGTCCTAATCTGTGCTTTCTCTGTCTCATCTTCATCCTCATGAATAACATCTAGGGTTTCCTGCATCTTCGGTTTTTTCCACGATACAAGCTGCAGGGTCTTTGTCAGAATAACTAGTAAGCCACGACAGCATCCTGCCTAATAAACCACAGCATCCTGCCTAGTAAAATTATGGCACCCTAGCTCGAGTCCCTCATCCCTTCCATCAATTCTCCTAAACAAGGAGATTTCACTGCTAACAAGAGGATCCCTGACTGTCTTGTTTTAATACAGGAATCAGTTCACTCTCTCAAAAGCAGGAAATAGGATAGCATGTTTCTGAAGTTCGATCCAGCAAAATTCTATAACAAGGTTCTTGGAGATTTTTTCTTGAGGTTCTGTGCAGATTTGGGTTCATCTTGGTCTGAATTTAATGGATTTAAAACTGCATATCATCAACCACCTTTTCAGTCCTAATCAAAGGGGTTGCATCGAGTTCGTCATATGATTCGGACCACTCTCTCCTTTCCTTTCCATTATTATGATGGAGGTTTTTGGTAGATCTTGATCTCTACCCAGAAATGAAGGTTTTCTAAAGGGAATCAACACCTCCCAAAATTTACAATCAGTCACACATTCCCAATTTGTGTATGATGTTGTTCTCATGGGAGCATCCCATATAAAGAAAGCAAAATCATTTAAACAAATTTTGGACTTTTTAGAAGTAGTGCCTGGGCAAGAAGTCAACAAACAAATATCCAGGATTCTCTTTCTCAAACCAAATCACCATGATTGCAGAACTCACGGGCTTCCAAAATGAAGAAACCCCAACCAAATATCTTGGCTTCCCACTCACGAGTCACAACCACAAGAGTTGGAAGAATAAAATGGCACTACATCAACTTAAAGATCATAAAATTAATTGAATCTTGGTCTAATAGAAGCCTCTTCCTAGCTGGTAGAATTATATATTTGTAGTCCCTCCCAAGTGCCATGCCAATCTTCTTAAGCTCCATCTTGTTCACCCAAGCCAGTGCTCTATGAAATTGAAAGGAAGTTTAGACACTTTCTTTGAAAAGGAAGTAAACCCAAGAAAAAATTCAACTTGCTACCATGGTTGAAATTTGAAAATAACAGAACCCAAGTGGACTGGCATGTTTGGATTCAAAAACTGACTTAATGAACAAATATTTGGCTGCAAAAATCACCTAGAAATTTCTAACATCTCCATATCACTGTGGTTTAGGATCCTAAAGGAGAAATATCTCCCTTCAAGCCATCCTTTATCCCTTTTACATTACCAGGTACCAAAAGGATCTGTTATATGGAACAACGTGATCAACTGCACAAATATGTCCGAAATTGGCACATCTTTAGGGAAATTGGTGAGGACAATTTTTTATTTTTTGTTACATCTTAGAATGCACTCCCACCTTTTTCTGAAAACATGGAGCTATAGGCTGAAGGCACAGTGATAATGGGATGCATTAAAGCTACAAAAAAAATCTGGGCCTAATATGATTGTAGATTCTTTTCACAATCCTTCTCCCAACCTATCATGGGAATCAATATCCTGTGGGGAAATGGGTTTGGAGAAAAAAAATATGGGAATCAATCAAATAATTGTGGAAGGCGACTCTAAGATGATTATAGATTATCTTCACAATCTTTCTCCCAACTTATCATGGGAATCAATATCCTGAGGGCAAATGAGTTTGGAGAAAATTATCATGTCTTGACTCAATCAGGTTCAAACGCGTCAGGAGATAAGCCAAACAAGTTGTTGACTGGCTAGAAAACAAAGAGATCACCTCAAAGCATCATTTCTCTATTAGTATATTCATTGATAATGTAGAAAAATTGGAACATCAATGGGTTCAATTGATGTGTGTTAAATTTAGATAACAATTGTATGTTCTATGTTTAAAGCAGTTTACTTATAGGCCCAATTTAGCTTAGCAATCACATAATCATTGAAAGTAAATGTTGATAGAACATAATAATAGATCGACAGAAGACAAGCCAATATAATAAATCAAAATTTACAATTCTTCTTATCCAACAAAGATAGAGAGAAATGTTTGTTACAACAGTCAACATGATGCCCTAGCCAACAAAGACTTTGGCTAGTCAAACCAGCTTTTCCAACCTCCCGAAGGTTCACTCAAACACATACAAGATCAACCTTCCTTTAATGTCACACACACCTCATGAGGAAACTCCCAAAATAGTCAACGCAAGTCAAAAAAAGGATTTTCGGCATCCATTTCTATCATCATCCATATTTCTAGCATCATCCAAATTTGCAACATCCAAATTTCCGATATCCATTTTCAGCATCCATTTCCGGCATCCAGATTTCTTGCATTCATTTCCGGCATCCATTTTTGGCATCATTCATATTTCCAACATCTAGATTCACACGTTGGAGAGAGAGAAGCCTCTTCTAGGCCGTACGAACCAATCAAATCACGAGGAATGTGTGTGATGAGATGATGAGAAAATGAGCTTCAAATCTCTCCAATTTATATCCATCGGTGATTGGATGTGACACATCTATTGGGCTTGGGAGCCTACATTACAATTCAGTCCGACCTTGACAAATTGCACAAGTGTGGAAAATAAAATCAAAATATAAGTTCTGCTCATCAAAACAAGATGATCTTTAGATCAATCTTGCACCTCTCCGAAAGAGGAATCCAAAAAAAATATCGTCATCACCATATGAGCAAATGAACATGGAGTTTGGACCTAGTTGCCAAAAATTAACAGTGTGCAAGGGAGTCATGGTTACAGGGTGATGCCCATTTGATTCCAAGGACAATTTATTGTTTATTTCATTATTCCATCATACAAATAAGGCAAATGCTACCCTTTATTTATTCCCAATAATAGGATCCTTCACCATGAGAGCAGAGCATCAACATCTAGAAGCTCAGGTCTGAGCAGTGTGAGGAGTCCACTTCTGGGACAATTTTTAGATTTCCCAAGATGCAATAACATGAATCGTCCTCCACAATGCCATGGGATCCATCAATTGATGGGCTCATTTCTCTCATCGCTGGGATCAATCAGATGTCCATCCAAATCCACAAGATCAATTCTTGAAGCTAGAATGACTCTCCTATAGTAAGAACATATAGTTGAAGACTAATATTATATATGAGTCGAATATTATCCAAAGGTATTGGAAGACTAGCCCATTGTCATGGCGAAACTCGAAATGATGAAACAATCTTCAGCGCGTCCCATCTAAGGAATATGATGAACCAATCAAGTTCAGTTCCTCAGAACTACCTCAACACACACTCCATATTTTTTGTGGTAGAACCACAATCTCTTCGCATGTGGTTTGGCACTTTTGGGCGAATTCCCCCCTATGCTTATTTAATAACCCCTACGGCCCCCATCATCTATAATTGCAACAAGAAATATATGCAACCACCAATCAGAATGACAATATAGCACCTTCTCTGTGTTCAACTTCAATGTGCATCAAATATATTTGTACAATTTTAAAGCTTTCATGCTTTCCCCTCAGCGTTGTGCCATGCTTGCCCATGACCGACACTTCAAAAAACAACAAAGTTCTAAAGTATTAAGCCTCGTGCTAATAAAATTTCTAATGCCATTTTTCATATTAAGTGTCAGAATTCAACTTGCAACATTTTTATTGAAAATGTGTTTGTGTTTGAGCTAGAAGGAAATTTAGCATGTGCTAGATTTGTTTCACAATGCCATGTTGTGGTTGGCAATCTGGTTGTTTGTGCTAGAAGGAAATATGCTAGATTTTTTGACCTTGTAATGTTGTTATTAGAAATATGCATGTGACTATGTTAGAAGGAAATTTAGCACATGTTACATTTCTTTTCTTGCAATGTTGTTATTGGCAATATGCTTTAGCTTGTGCTAGAAGTAAATTTAGCGTGCGTTAGATTTATTTAATCCTACAATGTTGTTATGTTGTTATGTGTGTGTTAGAAGGAAATCTAGCATGTGCTAGTTTCATCTTATGATGTGGTTGTGTTGTGATGTAAGGAAATCTAGCACATGTTAGATTTCCTTTGCCCTATAAAAAATGTGCTTGTGTTGTGCTGCAAGGAAATCTAACACATGTTAGATTTCCTTTGCCCTATAATGTTGTTGTTGTCAACATGCTTGTGCTTGTGCTAGAAGTAAATCTAGCATGCACTAGACTTCTTTCACTTTATAATGTGCTTTTCTGGTGTGTTTATGCTAGAAGGAAATCTTACACACAGTAGATTTATTATAATTTTGTTATTGGAAATGCGCATATGTTTGGGTTATAAGGAAATATAGCACACGTTAGATTTCATTCCCCTTGTAATGTTATTATTGCCAATGTGTTTGTGTTTCTCCTAGAATAAAATTTAACAGGTCCTAGTTTTCTTTTGGCATGCACCTTTATTGCTGGAAATATGCTTGTCTTTCTACTAAAAGTAAATCTTGCACATGTTAGCTTTCTTTCACGATGCAATGTTGCTATTGAGAATGCCTTGTATCTATGCTAGAAGAAAATATAGCACATAATAGGTTTCTTTTTGCCCTGCAATATTGCTTTTGGAAATATACTTGTGTTTGTGCTAAAAGTAAATCTAGCACGAGCTAGATTTCTTTAACCCTGCGATGTTGTTATGTGCTTATGTTTTGCTTTAGGAAAATTTAGCATGGGTTAGATTTCCTTCACCTTGCAATGGTGTTATCGACAATGTGCACTTATTTATGCTACAAGGAAATATATCACTCATTATATTTTTTTAATCTTACAATGTTGTTATTAGCAATGCACTTTCGTTTATGATACAATGAAATCTAGCACATGTTAGATTTCTTTTGGTTGATAATGTTGTTGTCGGAAATAGGCTTGTGTTTTTGCTAAAAGTAAATATAGCACATGCTAGATTTTGTTCGCCTTACAATGTTTGTTATGTGCTTGTGTTTGTGCTAGAAGGAAATTTAACACACGTCAGAAGTCAACGTGCAACATTTTTATTGACAATGTGTTTGTGTTTGAGCTAGAAGGAAATTTAGCATGCGTTAGATTTGTTTCACAATGCCATGTTGTAGTTGGCAATCTGGTTGTTTGTGCTAGAAGGAAATATGCTAGATTCTTTGACCTTGCAATGTTGTTATTGGAAATATGCATGTGACTCTATTAAAAGGAAATTTAGCACATGTTAGATTTATTTTCTTGCAATGTTGTTATTGGCAATATGATTTAACTTGTGCTAGAAGTAAATTTAGCGAGTGTTAGATTTATTTAACCCTACAATGTTGTTATGTTCTTATGTGTGTGCTAGATTTGTTTCATCTTATAATGTGCTTGTGTTGTGCTGTAAGGAAATCTAGCACATGTTAGATTTCCTTTGCCCTGTAATGTTGTTGTTGTCAACATGCTTGTGTTTGTGCTAGAAGTAAATATAGCATGCACTATAATTCTTTCACCTTATAATGTGCTTGTCTGCTTGTGTTTATGCTAGAAGGAAATCTTACACATATTAGATTTCTTTCAGCTTATAGTTTTGTTATTGGCAATGCGCTTATGTTTGGGCTAGAAGGAAATCTAGCACACGTTAGATTTCATTCACCTTGTAATGATATTATTGCCATTGTGTTTGCGTTTGTCCTAGAAGAAAATTTAACGTTTTGTTTTGGCATGCACCTTTGTTGCTGGCAATATGCTTGTTTTTCTACTAAAAGTAAATCTAGCACATGTTAGATTTTTTTCACCTTGCAATGTTGCTATTGAAAATGCCTTGTATCTATGATAGAAGAAAAACTAGCACATAATAGATTTATTTTTGCCCTGCAATATTGCTTTTGGCAATATACTTGTGTTTGTGCTAAAAGTAAATCTAGCACGAGCTAGATTTCTTTAACCTTGCCATGTTGTTATGTGCTTATGTTTTTGATACAAGAAAAATTAGCATGGGTTAGATTTCCTTCACCTTTCAATGGTGTTATCGACAATGTGCACTTATTTATGCTACAAGGAAATATATCACTCAGTATATTTTTTTCATCTTACAATGTTGTTATTAGCAATGCACTTCTGTTTATGATAGAATAAAATCTAGCACATGTTAGATTTATGTTGCTTGATAATGTTGTTGTTGGAAATAGGCTTGTGTTTTTGCTAAAAGTAAATATAACACGTGCTAGATTTTGTTCGCGCTTATTTATGCTACAAGGAAATATATCACTCATTATATTTATTTCATATTACAACGCTGTTATTAGCAATGCACTTCCGTTTATGATAAAATGAAATCTATCACATGTTAGATTTCTATTGCTTGATAATGTTGTTGTTGGAAATAGGCTTGTGTTTTTGCTAAAAGTAAATATAGCACATGCTAGATTTTGTTCGCCTTACAATGTTTGTTATGTGCTTTTGTTTGTGCTAGAAGGAAATTTAGCATGCATCATAATTCAACTTGCAACATTTTTATTAACAATGTGTTTGTGTTCGAGATAGAATGAAATTTAGCATGCACAAGATTTGTTTCACAATGCCATGTTGTGATTAGCAATCTGGTTGTTTGTGCTAGAAGGAAATATGCTAGATTCTTTGACTTTGCAATGTTGTTATTGTAAATATGCATGTGACTATGTTAGAAGGAAATTTAGCACATGTTATATTTATTTTCTTGCGATGTTGTTATTGGCGATATGCTTTAGCTTGTGCTAGAAGTAAATTTAGTGTTTGTTAGATTTATTTAACCCTACAATGTTGTTATGTTCTTATGTGTGTGCTAAAAGGAAATCTAGCACATGTTAGATTTGTTTCATCTTATAATGTGTTTGTGTTGTTCTGTAAGGAAATCTAGCACATGTTAGATTTCCTTTGCCCTATAATGTTGTTGTTGCCCACATACTTGTGTTTGTGCTAGAAGTAAATCTAGCATGCACTAGAATTCTTTCACCTTATAATGTGCTTGTTTGCTTGTGTTTATGCTAGAAGGGAATCTTACACACATTAGATTTTTTTCACGTTATAATTTTGTTATTGGCAATGCAGGGTCTACTTATGTAAAAGGAACATGGAATACAAAGATAGATTCCCTTTCTCAACAAGCATGTGGAGTCCTTGACATAATGATAAATGGATCAACAAATATTCAACAAGTTGACAACAATTTTGAATTTGGTTGTCATTTTGGGGGGGCTTGATATTTTGTCAACACTTTTGCACTCTTTTCCATGTCAGTTGTAGCCATTTTTACATACTGACATTGTTGTTCTGGATACATTGGCTTTGAAAAAAGAACCATTCCACAAGGGCTATTATATTGATTTTTTGTGATTTCTTATCGAAAAAAATGAGTTGAATGACTTTGGTTTTGTAATGATGTACACTAAACTTTGGAAATTGCCATAAAGAACTCCAAGTTCAAATATAAAATGAATAGTGGAATTTATGAATATAAGTCCCAAAATAGTTATAGTTATGATATAGTTTTGACTATACATTTCTATTTTCAGAATTAAAAATGTTTGAGGCTTCAAAATACTCTCACACATTTGAAGACACACTTGATGAAAAGGAGAGAGATTATGATTTCTGAATGGATTTATTGGAAAATCATCAACAATGTAGTGATGCAAAAGTGGTTATTTCTCTTTATGCGGGGGAAAATTTAATCATGGCTTGTTGTAATTAAATTTAATTTCCTTTGTGCAAACAGACTCACAAAGGACAATAATGTTAAATAGTTACAAATATTTTCAACTATCAAACCCAGGAAACATTAGCTTCTTGGAAAATTCAGGTACTACAGTTTCTTTGTTGTTTCTCTTATAATACTTTGGATACTATTTTGTTCAAATTTCTTAATTGTCAATATGTTTACTACAGTGTCTAATGATGGAGATTATAAAACAAGGAATGATGAAAGTGGAAAGCACTCTGCTTGGACCAATAATAGCCATATTTTTTTTTGCTCAAAGGGTTTCTTCATAGTTATGTTAGCTTTCGAGGACTATCAAAAAGCTTTAACATGAGGACCTTGGTTTTGGGGAAAAGTTGGGCTATTCCTCACACCATGGTTACCAGACTTCGACCCCTCCACGACCGTCATCACTAAGCTTCCCATTTGGGTTAGGCTCCCAAATTTATCGGCCCCTCTATGACACTATTCTGTCTTTTAAGGAAGAAATACTCTAGGCTAATTTTTGGCAACGGATACATCCAGGGGGAATTAGGCATATACACCTTCGATAGAATATGTGTTGAAATAGACATCAGCAAAGGCCTGCAAGTTCAAATAAATCTAAAAGTGGGAGACTTCCATTGGACACAGACCTTGGGCTATGAGAATATCGCCTTTAGATGTCAACACTGCCACCAAACAGGACATCTTCAGAACTCCTGCTCCTCCTTCCTAGTCCAAAAGAAGAAGAGCATCCGCAAATCAAACTCCAAAAGTTGGAAGCCTTGTGTCCTGCCTCCCATGGATGACATCGATTCCTTCAGCTCGAATGAGGATGAGGAAGAGATTGAAGCAGATACAGAGGTAGCAAAACAAGAGAAGGACATGACCTCGGCAGACCCTGGCGTGCCCACTGGTTCCACGAGTGCACAAAAATGGTCTCATGAAACCTCCTTCTCAGATTCGGATAAGGAGCCCACTCCTTCAGACACCAACATGTTCCAAGTGATACTAGCCCAACAACCCTAGGATGGCTGGGTCAAAGTTTCAAAAAATAAAGGAAAGAAATGTCTTACTAAGGAAGCAACTGACTCGGGGTAGTTTCTAGTGTTTGTCTTGTGGCTCCCTTGCTTTCCTGTCTGTATCTCTTGCTTTTCTCTTGGCTACTCTATGGGACCGAGGTTGAATGTTCTTCATTTCCGGTTCCCTGTTATCTAGCCTCTACTGTTTGTAATCCATCTTGTACCATACGCTCTTTTAATAGAAATAGACTAATTTACCAAAAAAAAAAAAATGAAAAGAAATTAGTTATGTTTGAATCAAAGGACATTTTTTATCATAACATCGATGATGAAGCAGCAACACAAAGGACATATTGAGAAAGTGAGAACTAATGCATATTACACAATAGAGAAAAAGTTATTTTGGATTCATCCACATGCAACAACATTTTTTGAAATGTGTTTCAAAAATGAATATTTTGAAATTGCAATTTGGACGACAGCTTTGAAACAAAACACAACCAGAGTTCTAAAAAAGTTGGTTTTAGAAACATTACAAGATAAACTTGTGTTTATGTGGACTACTTCAGAGTGTAAACCACAAAAGGGACATAAGGCCATTGAAAATCCAACACTAAATCATTGAACATAGTGTGAGAAATGCATTCCCAATATGATGCAATAAATACTATTATAGTGGATTGCTCACTTGAGAGAATGAAAGGAAATCCAAAAGAAATGTGATTCTTGCCCCTCCATTCATTGTAACAACTCGAGGATACTTGGTTGATCGATGAGCTATGGAGAATGTTGAATAAACGCATCAAGGCAACCGATGTGCGAGCTATTTTGAAGGATGTTCAATCACATCTAATAGTACCTTAAGATGTTTGGTGTCTATTTCATGTCATAATATGTATGACATCATGAATTATTACTATATTTTGTAGCCCTTTTAAATCTAAGTTGACTTCTATTTCACAATACTAATAAAATAATTGTTGATTTGGTTTGTCATAAATAGAATAAAATAATTTTATTTTCTTTATTTTTGTGAGATATTATTGTATTGATAACAATTATTAATTTGAATGGTTGTTTAATGTTTTCGTATCAAAATTTCCCATGCTATAGAAATTTTTACAATGGATTAGATTGCATGTAAAAATTAATAAATAATTGGTCTATTTGTTTGAATTGGATCATTACAATTATTTTTTTCAATTGTGGTTTAAGTTATCATTATACCTCTTAGAAATTAGTAATGCAAATGATGGTTCAATGCATTCTTATAAACTTTTTTATTTCATACAAGTTAAAAAACTATATTAGGATGTATCTAGCACCAACGATAGACATAAAATATTTACTAAAAGAAGCACCAAAAGAAACTAAAGTAGAGACTCTAGATATTAGCGTATAATTAATTAGGTTTGAAATTAAAAAATTGTATTATATTACACGTGGAAACTAATATAATTAGTTTGTTTAATTGCAATCACTGTAATTATATCTTTCAATTGAAATTAAACAAATCATTATAAGTCTTAAAATCAATGATCTAAATGGTGGGTCAATGTGATCCTATAAGACTTGCTTATTCCATACCAATTAAATAAAGGTATTAGGTTGTATGTATAAAGTAAACATATCATTAGTTTGTTCAATTTACTGGGGCCATTGTAATTATAATTTGCGATTACCATTAATTCATAATAAATACTAATATCATTTTTGAAATGTTAGGTTTTTATATCCTTAAGAAATAAAGTGTTGACGTGGAGATATGTTAATATCATACATGTGGTTGCAGTGCAACTATAGACGCAAATGGGCATTTCTATAGTCAAAAGATGATGTTCATATTTGAAATGGAAGGAGCTTTTTTCCAATCGTACACTAAAGATGGACAAAATTTTTATATTCAAAGAGAACCAGATTGACATTTCGGTGATAGGTCCTATTTTTAAAGGCCTTTTCACTCAAAATTGTTAAAATATTGCTTAAAAAAATATGATGTTGTAATATGGACATTAAATTTCACTGACAATTATATCCGACAAGTACTTGAAATATCAAATATTGATATAGAGGACTTTAAATTCGCGTGGAACAAGTCTCATTGTCATTTGCAAAAAAAATTAGAAGCGCGAAGGACAATACAATTTTATGATAAAAGGTTGACTGATGTGTGGTCCCAATATGGAGATAATTATGAAGAATTAAATGTATTGCTAATAGATACAACAAAGCATACTTCTCAATTCATCGGATATCGATCAAACCACATCTTGATAAAAATCTATATAGGAAAAGAGCAAGATACTTGGCTTACGCAGGCTTTATTCCCCTTTCTTAAGACACTTCATCATATGAAAGAGAAACGTGATTACATTCGAATGTTCAATAGAACATGTACTTCATTGTAGTGGATGGAGATAATTTTCTTTATAAATTTGTTCACAAGTACATTCCAATTTTTTAATGCAATTTGAACATATTTTTTCTGAATCAATTTGTATGATTTTATATATTTTGGAATATTATATGGGAATTGTCAATTTTTTAATTTTTTTTTAATATCTATAATAAAAAAATTACAATGGGAATTGTCAATTATATTATTATATATTTCTATTATTATTTATAGTTATTTTTACAATGACTTTATTGTATCGATCTTTTTTTTTGCTAATATGTGTGTGTATGTGTGTTTTTAAATGAATTATGTGCCATTGAAATAATTCTACATGAACCATCAAGGTATGTTGTTATTTTTAATGACTTATATTTACTTATATGCACAATACTCATATATAAATGTGAAATATAAGTTTTGAAATAGAGCTCATTGCAAACAAAGGTGCAATTATTATTGAAGAAATTACAATAATTTACTTGATAAATGCTACATGCACTATTGGCTATTCAGGCTATTGGGAAATGTGTCATAGGTAAATGATTTGAACTTTTTGAAGCATAAGATATGTGATTTCTCAATCCATATTTTACATATATTTATATACTTCAATCAATTAATGGTTGTAATTAAAATCATATCATATTGAAAATCAACGAGACTTGAAGTTAGTTATTGACCTTTACCTATAAAATGCATTAATATGAGTGCATAAATGTGAAATTTAATTTTTGAGATAAAAATCTATTATAAATAATTTTTCATTTCTAAAAAAAGCATATAATTAATGATACTGATTGCTTAGTGGACTATCAAGGTTTGATTGGACGCTATCATAGATAAATTATGTCTTTGAACTTTTTTGTATCTTTAAGGCATATGATTACATTATTTGAAGTTTTTTTGTTGTTGTAAATTTGTATTTTAAATAAAATGAAATCATATCATATGAGCCATAATTATATTATTGATGTTTACTTAGTTATATCCATTAATATGAGTATATAAATGTGATATATAATAGCCATATACTATGAGACATTTCTTCCAAAAATAAATCTAATAATTTATTGATAATAAGTATTAAGTGGACTATTTAAGCTAATGGGTGATGGGTCATAAGTGAATACTTCAAACTCTTAAATTGTAAGGCATTCTGTAAAGAAGAATTATCACCTCCTCATTAGTGTTACTTAAATGCATGAAGGGGTAGAAAATTTAGCACAAAAACATTTTACTAGGTTTCTAGTAGACTAGTTTCAAAGCAATGTAAGGGAGGCACCTCCTTTCCATTTACACAAAGATCCTCATATTACCATTAATCAATCAACAACTCTCTCGCATGTTGTGGGAAAGGGGGTTAGAGTCTTCTAACAAAAAATCCAAACATCGATGACTCTAATATGTTGTCCATAACTATAATATATTTCATGGATGTTAGACATACGAATATGATTTATCTTAAATACATTGTTTCTAAGAGTTTTCTTTCACACTCATATTGTGCATTGATACTATTGTACCTAACAACTCCATGTTTGACCTATTCATGGTCTCTAATTGGTTTGACATTCCTAAAATTATTTTTATCTTAAATTAATTTAATATAGTGATTTACAAAAAATTGAATGTTGTTGAAGGCCTTGTAATAGAATACTTCCAAATTTAATGAAATATGTGTTCATTATCATGTACAATTTATGACCCAAACTAATAATAAAAAAACAATGTCTAGACTCATATAAAACATGGAATTTTCATAGATATCGATTACCTAATAAAACATCACAATCTTCAAGAGGGGAAAATTCACACAATACCTCATCTGCAAAGGGATTGATGGTATAAGGCAAGAAATAGTGTTGGCTGACATAGAGATATCGCCTTTGGTGGAGCCACCAATTGGTGTACTAATGTGGGTGCATTGTTGTTAGTAGCTCCAATATATTAATGACCTAAACTGATATTAGGTTATTTTGGATCCCACTTTCGACAATGAACTGCATCGATAAACTCTTTACCCATATATTTGAGTGGAAGACATGCTAACCCTGCTCTAAATATTCAAGTTCTACCTTTTTGAGCTTGGTGATGGCTATCGTCGTAGTGGGTTTTGCATCAATGTTTTGTTTACCCTTATTGGTTCCCTTGTCAAGTTTGAGCTTAGAATCAAAGCATGCATCCATCTATAAGTCTCTCAATTCGGCCACCAACACCTGCTTGGTGCGACATTCGTTCGTGTCGTGAATAGGAGTTTTATGGAACTCACACCGTAGGATTAATATTATAAACCCTATCAATAATACTATATTGTAAGAATATGAGCCCTTAGATTAACAAACCCAAGGGATTGATATTATAAATCCAAAACACCAATAAATGCAAGGGATAATAAATTTATAAACCCAAGTAACTAATAAATTATTTGTAAATTATATATATATATATATATATATATATATATATATATATATATATATATATATATATATATATATATATAAGGGAATTTATTTATAATAGTTAACATTAGTACTAATAGTAATGTTAATATATTATTTAATATTAATATGTTAATGTAAACATGGTTAAATTATAAACCCAATGGATTTATATTACACTCAAAGATTAATATTATAAATCCAAGGGATTAATAATAACAACTCAAGAGATTTTAAACCAAAGGGAATAATATTAAACCCAATCGATAAATATTATAAGCCCAAGGTATAAAAATCCTAAGATAAATATTATAAACCCTAAAATAAACTTTCTTGACCATGGCTTACCATCATTGATTTTCATAACGAGACGATAATTGTCACAATGAGACGTTTGACCAAGAGACAATGTATATCACAATGTGATCATAATTATTAACCAAGGTTGACCATGATTGATGATGGTTAATTTTTATATTGATACAATCTTTGTGACAATACTAAAATCTGAAGTGATTATAAACCCAAGGGAATAATATTAAACCGAAGGGAACAACAGGTTATATAAATCTAAGATAAATATCATAAAACCTAAAATAAACATGGTTTACCATCGTTGACCATGCTTCATTTTCATATTGACACAATCTTTATCACAATGCAACATTGGACCATGGTTGGACATGATTGATTATAAACCCAAAAGATTTATATTAAGCCTCATTGTTAATACTATATTGTAGAAATATGAACCCTTAGATTAATAAACCGAAGGGATTAATATTATATATCCAAGGCACAAATAAATGAAAGTGATAATAATTTTATAAATCCAAGACACTAATCAATTACTTATATAAATATATATATTTATAAAATTAATTAATTTTTTTTAATTTATAATAATTAACATCAATATTATAGTAATATTAATATATTAATGTAGACATGATTAAATAAATGCTTAATATTATCAAATATTATGGATTATAAATTATTTATAATTAAATTATAAATATTTTATGTTAGTAATATTCTTTAAAAATATTAATATTAAAATGAATGAAATATTTTTATTTATTTATAATATTACTAATTTTTATTATTTATTTATAATATTGTTATAGAATCATTTATCACCATCATATACTTGATGACTTATGCATTGGCCTTGGGCAACGCTTCCCTTCACAGTTGGACATGTTTCTCAAAAACAATATCTTAAAACCCATATGGGACTCTGCCCATACTTTTCCTTGTATACATGCGAGTCCATACATAGAGAACCGCGTATGCAATTTTAAACAATAAAAAATATATATTTTCCTTATTTTAGAGGCGGAGTTTACAGTTGTTCCAGTAACTTAACTACCCTAGCCCGTGGCCTAATTGTTTGAAACTACAATAACTAATTTGAGGGAGTATAAAAGCCCCTCAAGGGAATGGCCTAAGGGGGAAGAGAGAGATAAATATAGATATTATACGTTGTTGGAGCCATATCCAAGTTAGATATATTCCCGTGCCTTTTGCACTTCCCAGATATTTTCAGGAAACCCTTATTCCCTTGAGATGCTCACCACCCTATGTGACATCCATTGTGCACTATCTTGGAATAAACCTTAAGAGGCTAGGGTTGGACGGATCTAGAAGACAATATGATTGAAGGTTGTGGCAGACTTGAGGTGATCTCTCCACATTTGTTTACTACACATGTCATTAATAATAGAAGAACCATCTTGTTCCTAATGTTTACGTGTCAATAATATTTTATACATGTGTAATGATCTTAAATTATTCATTTAATATTGTTTTTATGATATTATACATTCTTTTCACTAACATCTAGAACATATATATGCTATAAAACTAAGATTTTGTGTTTGTTCTTTGCTGGTTTACAGATTACAAAGCACAAAGAGTTGCAAGGGGGTTTCACCCCATAGGATCCACTTCAACCGAGGGACATCCAGGTAAGGTCTGCAACCTGTAGTTTCTAGTTATTAGCATAAAAGTTGGTTAAGTGAGTCCTTCTTGTAATGGCATTCCCTTGATCTATTAAGGTTCATTAACCAAAGACCTTTATGGTAACATTTCCCGAAACAGAAATGGTGACTCCAATGGGGATCACATTCTTGTGGATTCCCATTTGGGTTGTTTTATCTGTATTGTAGGCTCCTGATAGGTTTTATCACTTTTTACAGTCTAGTAAGTCTTTTTTCAGTCGGACAGAAGACCTGGTCCCTTGATCAGGCTTCACCATTTTATTTTTCCTTATGTTTATTTCCATACGCAACATAGTCTTTGCGCAGTCGCATATACCTCCTATATTTTCCAAAAGGACCCACGTATACATGAGTTTCCTTGGTTACAGTCGCGTATACACGCTAGTTTCACTCTGCAAAATTGTGTATGCCTAGGAAAATTTGAAATTTTGAGTTTTCAATCTCTGTAGTCTTTTCTGTCTGTGTTGAACCATTCCAGTGGTGTCTTTATGGTCTCTAGACTGTGTTTAAGGCGATTTCATATCTTTTTTCTCTCTTGTTTTTATGAAAACCTAGCCATTTGGTGAAATTGCATGTTTTGTGTGTTTGCGATTGTGGCTGAAGCACCAAGATATTTTCTGAAATTTTTTGGCTGTTCTGACCATTCAGAAGAGCGAGCCTCTTCTTGTTTTCTCTTCTTGGCCCTATGCATTGGTTCCATTGTGGTTTTAGCCTCTTTAGTCTATTTCGGTTTTCTTGATTTCTTGGACTTGTCTTGTTGTGAATCTTGAAGAATCTCTTTTTGGTTTTTTGAGTTGTCATTCATTGCAAAATTGTGCTACTATGCTGAATCAATTGATTGAGTTTCAATCAATTGAAACTCATTTAATTCCTACTATGAAAGTAGCATAGTTGGCTTGAGCACTTTGAAGCCTTTGTTGAGACTCATTTTTCTTGATTCCGGTTCTTGGGTAGTTTTCTTGTCTTCTTGTAATATTTTTTCTTCCATTATAAGTTAAAAGCCCAAAAAAAATTTGTGTGTTTTCTGTAGCTTTTTCTTTGAGTTTTTTTTTATGGTTTAATCATATCTTTTGAAGCTTTTGTTAGTTTCTAGTCTTTGGTTCTTGGCTTGATTTTGAAGGAAGTCTTTCCTTGATTTTTTTTTTTTTTTTGTATCAAGTGCATTTTGGAGTTCTTATGCATAGGAGTTCTATTTGGAACTTGCCTTGTTTTTCTATCAAAAAGTGATCAAACCATTGTCTTTATAGGGACCCTTATTCACTTCTTTAGAGTTAGCATATTAGCATCTGCATATCATTAGTAGTTTGTATTAAGTGCATTTTAGCATTTTAGTCTTTTTCATAACTTTCTAGGTCATGTGAAGTGTGAGTGTCTGAAAAGAAAAAAACAATGTTTTTTCTTATTAGTTTTGTAGAACCCATGTAGATAATGCTTTTTATCAAAAGGAAATTGTTTCATTTTCATGTAACTAGATTTTCATTGATTTCTTCTACATCATAAAACACCATCAGTTTCACTTCCGTGCACCCTTGACTTAAGTAACATCCAATTTAAAACAAGCGATATAATTAAAAGCAACTAGAAGTTTTTGTATCATTTTCATTAATCATACACCAACTATCTAGGTTGTAGGGCCCTGTATTAGGTGAGTGGAGATTTAAATCTCCAAGGCCGCTCAAATTTTTAAACATAGATTTTATTAATGAGTGAAATCCAATACCGTTAAGTGGATCAGGAAATATCTCCTCTAGAGAGTCAAGCGCGAGGGAGAGTGTAGGCAGAGAAGAGAGATACCCCCTCTCTTACTTGTGAATCTTGACCTAAAACCGTTCTACCCACCTACTGATATAGATTGGTTCCATTAGTTTCCTATCCTAGGGACCACATAGGTGACTACAGGGGGGAATACTCATGGTACCTGAAACAGACGTTTCATCACTTCCATCAGTACTTCTGGAGGGTGCCCTTGTGAAGCTTGGGGACTTGCACCAACAAAGGTTGTTGTTAGGAGTTCAGTGTAAATGTTTTTATTACCTTCACTAGTAGGCCTAGGGCATAATTACCCCAGACTATTTTCGAAAGGTGCTATTATTTCACTTTCTTGTATTTTGGTGTCCGGTCGTCATCACCCCGAGCAGAAATACCTGAGAGCTTCTTGTCAGGTTGTATTGTAGGAACTTTTTAGAGTGTGCTCTTTGCTCCTAGATAGCTTAGCTTCATATATTTTTTGGGTTTAAAATTAATCTCTTAAAGTGGTTGACCGATCACCTCGTCGATCAGATAGGCTTCGTGGGTTGTCTCCCGCGAGTGCTAAGCCTTCTTCAAGAAGGTGTAGGAGTAATTAGGTGGGTTATTTTCACCAAGTGGTTTTGAATGCAGTAGAGAGAGATCCTCCATTGGGGCTTGTTGCTTCTGTGGGTGGTTCTGGTGTCAGTGTCAGTATAGAGAGGAGTGCTCTGCTCATCTCTCATTACAAGGAAAAGACCCTCTAGTGGAGGTTATAAAGGAGGTTTATAGTGTTATAAAATTGGCCAAAATTTTCAAAAAAACATATGCTACCACATCCATTTCTGGATACAGAGGTTTTGGCAGAGCTTTTAATGAAAATTCAACACAACTAAAAAAAATTGGCAGCCGAAGGTTCTTACAGATGTTTTTTTCATCGGTGTGCTACTCTTGCATAAACGCACTGGGGTGTACATGTAGAAGGTGCCCCGAGGTGATGAAAGGAGAATGCACCAGGCCGTTAAGGTATAAAACAACACCAGGCGTAGTGTTGGTGATATAATGCACAGGGCCGTTTTAATTGGTCTTGGGATTTGAGCGATGCCTATAGGTCATATCAACGCACCAATGTGTATACTTATATAAATGCCCTGGTGCATCATATCACGCAAATGAACGAGGTTTATGATTGGTATCATTATTTGTGTGGTGCAAATATTTCATACAAATGCATCGACGCTTATCGACACATAAACACCCTGGTGCGTGCTGTCACACAAATGCACTGAGATTTGTAATTGGTATCATTATTCGTGTGGTGCCTATTGGTCATCCAAATGCACTGGTGCGTATAGACACAAAAATGCCTTCGTGCATAGTATCACATAGACGCTCCGCGATTTATAATTGGTATTGGTATTCATGCGGTGCTCATAGTCGGTAAAATGACACCGATGCTTATATATACATAAATGCACTGGAGCGTCATACCACACAAATGCCTCGATATTTTTAACTAGTTTTGGTATTTTTGCGGTGCCGATAGGTCGTAAAAACGCACCAGTGCGCTTATTAATACAAGTGTACCAGTATAAGAATACACGCACCGGTTTTCATGTTGTACTTTTTAGAAACATCGACCTGTGATAGTGCAATTATTGTGATTGTTTTAAATTCATTATTCATCAAAAGTAGACACATCTTATAACAATATTCATATTAATTAAATTTTTATTAATGGATTTGAATGTGATGTTTAGATTAATTTGTTATATCATATCATAATTATTGTGGTTTTTTAAAATTCATTATTCATGAAAAGTTGACACATATATATCTTAAAACAATATTCATATGAATTAAATTTTTATTATCGAATTTGAGAACGACAATGGAGAACGCAATAGTGACAATAGAGAAAGCAATAGAATAAATTAAAACATTTTTTATTATATATATATATATATGAATATGACATTCTTTGTCATACAAAATGGGACAGTTATTGGTATCCCTTTCTCTTTCAATTGGGACACTATGTCTATTACATTAAAGAAAATGTTTGATTTCACAGACATTTTTCCAAAAATAAAATGCCTTTGTTTTATATCCAAACATAGTGATCATCATTCTTCGCTTGAACTGCTGTCACTGCTAGAGCTACTTCCATGACTTGGGTTATTTTCAGAAATTTTTTGTTCATGACGTTGATTGTTTTCATCTTCTTCACCTTCTTCCATCTACAAACATCAAAATAAACTGTAATAAGTGTATATATATTGGTGAGAATAATGAAAATTGCAATATTAAATAATATACATCAGTGTAAATCGAAAAGAAATGACGTGCCAATGCAACAATTGACTCATAAACTATACACATTCTTTTAAAACCATGTAACATGCCATATTTCAAGATTTGATCTGTTGGCGCGGTGCCATACTTTGTTTCCTGCAAGTTTTATTCCCCATAACAAATCATATATTTAATATAGAAGATTTATTTTTTCTATTAATTACAGACGAAGCTAAGTAAAACAAGATCGATAGATGCTTACAAATTCCACAATTAAGTTCTGATATGCCAACATATACGCACAACCCATATTTATCCCAATGTCAATCAATTCCTCTGATGGTTCTTCTTTGTATGTTAGCACCTGTTTGGAGACATTCAATGATTATTTTTGTAAAACAACGTAAAAAATACAAAAATTAAATCTAGTTAACTTGTTATAAGGAAGTAACAATTACTCACAAACTTAGATATCAATCCGTTTCTTCCTTGTCGTCCTATTTTATGTGCTGAATGGGTTCCATTTTATTTTCTTTTCTGCAAAAAAATACTTGAAAATTAATATTTAATGCTAAATTATTTATTTATTTTACCTAATGATCAAAAAAATTCAATGATTATATATTAAATTTGAAGCACGTTGTCGTTGAGATGGCTCGTTCTGCGATGAAATTTTGTCCATTTCTTTGACCATCTCGTTGTACACCTTTTTGGACATTCCTACTGTCATATTTCTAATATCATCTCATTCGTCTTTTGAGATTTTCATAATCTTCCTGAAAATGTAACATGAAAATAAACTATTTAATTTTTATATTGATATATGAAAAGTAAGTATAACAAAAGTGATATTTATAAATAATTTTAGAAAAACATCTAAAGGAATATTACTTTTTCAGTCCTTCTTTTTTGTTGTACGTTTTTGCTATTAAAAGTCTGACATGTCTCATTGACCATTTCTCTGGAAACTCTTCCTGTAGTTTACATAAAATCTAGCTCTTGGAATCATTGGATTGGTTTTTGTATTGTAAGCGGAAAGAACGTCTATATATTGGTTCCACTAGATCTCTCAAACTTTTGTAAAATTTCTTCCCCCTTTCGGTAACCTCCAACACCACTCCAGATGAGCTAAGGAGCAATTCATTTTCATTTACATGTTCTATTGTTTTTCTTTTCTTAGAACACATTTCCATTTCTGAGTTTTTGGTCCCTATAGAACATTAAATAGATGTGAATTAATAGAATTTTTTACACATGTTATCTAATAATTTTAATTACATTATTTATGAAAATTAAAAAAAGAAACTCATATTGGATAGATAGTATTTTCTCATTCACCTAATTCATCCTTTTGCAATTTTTCCATCAAGCTTATATGCTCTTTTGGTCCTAGATCATAAATAATCTTATCAAGCTTCATCATTTTGTGGATTTGCATGATACACAGTGAACAATACATATTATTTAAACCTACATATAGTTCAATTTTTTTTTTTTTGTAAAAAATTTACAAAGAACTTGCCTTTTTTGCTTTTCTTAATGTGTTATCGGTATTTTTGTTACTTGATCTCTTGTCAGTGATTTCTTTATCAATATAAAATCTTTATCATATCATTCAATAATATATTTTTAAATAAACTTTCAACTTCTCAACTAAAAAAAAAAAAAATCTCAAAAAAATGGTGTGCCATTCATGGTGTACGCATCGAAGCCAGTGCGTGTATGTCTTCCCAACGCACTGCAAAAATAGTATAATACACCGTACGGTGCTCTATGTCAACAAGGAGCCCTGGTGCATTACATGTCAATGGCCTCACCACTTAACCATCATAAAATAATAAAAATCGTCTAGTGTTAGTTTTTTAGCATAAATTGGTGCCATATTTTAGATATGGCACAACTTTTTATCACATTACTTATCTAGTGCACTTTTAAAATATAGTGCACCAATGCGCTACATTACTCTAGGCGTACCGGTAAAAAATATATATATTTTTTAATTTATGCCAAGGCCCACATGGATTGGGATACGACTATGCTAATCGTCTCATCGGTTGGATGTCCTAGGCATATATTTAGCAATACAAACCCTATAAATCTAAATTGAAAAGCCCTAACTCTAAAATCACAGAAAGAGGAAGAATAAAGGGGAGAAACAAAAAGAATGTAAGTTTGTATTTTTTGAAAGTTTTTTTTTTTTTGAAACTAAACATTCATGGTGTGCCATAATGAAATAGTGCACCGGCTGCATATTTTACAAATGGTGCATTGAGAATTTTTATTTTTTTTCTAATTTTTTATCACAGTACTTGCACGATGCGCTGGGATAATAGAGCGCCCCGGTGCGCTATGCTAGATAGGACGCATCGATAATTTTTTATATTTATTTTTAATTTACGCAAGGGCCGACATGGATTGGGATCCAACTATGAAGGTCAACCCGTTCATTGGATGTATTAGGCTTATATTTAAAAATACAAACCCTATAAATATAAATTGAAAAGCCATAATTTTGAAATCACAGCAAGTGGGAGAAGACAGGGCAGAAACAAAAAGAATGTAGGGTTTGTTTCTAAAATGGTTTTTTTTCCAAAACAACATGTTTGCGGTGCTCCATAATGAAATAGTGCACTGATGCCATATGTTACATATGGTGCACCGATAAAAACATATTATTTTTTGTTTTTTGTTTTTTATTTTTTATCATTACACCTGCGTGGTGCACTAGTATAATAGAGCGCACCGGTGCGATGTGTTATGAAGGGCGCACCAACGAAAAAAAGTGTAATTTTTTAAGATTGACGCAAGGGCCGACATGGATTGGGATTCGACTATGAAAATCCTCCCGTTTGTAGGATGTCTTAGGCTTATATTTAGCAATACAAACCCTATAAATATAAATTGAAAAGCCCTAATTCTGAAATCAGAACAAGTGGGAGAAGAAAGGGAAAAAACAAAAAGAATGTAGGGTTTGTTTCTAAAATGGTTTTCTTCAAAACAACACATTTGCGGTGCGCCATAATGAAATAGTGCACTAGTGCCATATGTTACATATGGCACACTGATAAAAACATATTTTATTTTTCTTATTTTTTATCACTGTACTTTAGCGGTCGATTAGTATAATAGAGCACATCGGTACGCAATGTTACGTAGGGCGCACCGACAAAAAAAATCGGTTTTTTTTTTAGGAGTGACGCAAGGGAAAACATGGATTGGGATCTCAATATGCAAGTAATCCCGTGGGTTTGATGTCTTATGACTACACAAACCCTATAAATATAAATTGAAATGAAAGAGGGGGAAGAAAGGGCAAAAACAAAAAGAATGTAGGGTTTTGTTTCTAAAAATGGATTTCTTTTTTATTTTTGTTTTTAAAAGCTGCAAAAAAGGTTAAAAAAATGCAGAAACAAAAATTTTAAAAAAATAAGATTTGATTTTTTTTATTTTACTTCATAAAAAATCCTACAGAAAAAAAAAGACTTCGATTTCATATTTCACTGCATTAAAAAAAATGTAGAAAAAAGTACAAAAAAACAATAAACTTTACTCACGTTGTTTGAAATTCTATGGTACAGGGTTTGAATTACTAGAGGTTTGGAATTTCGATTGTCTGAATACTTCTGTTCGACTGTGTTTCCTTGCTTCACAGTGCTATCATGCTCTGTTTTCTCCAGGTATGTATCCTGCAAATCTCTAGCTGAAATTTTTTGTAAAAATAGTAAAATAATGAAAAGTGTTTAGTATTTAAAGAAATGTTTTATGAAATTAGTTTTTCGAAGATATTTTGCCGCCCAATTTTCAATTTACTGTTTTTTTTTCACTTAAAATAGCTTTGTGCTTTTTTTAATTGTGGTTATTCATTTACTGGTGCAATATTTAATTTAACTGCATCGGTGCATCATGTTATAAAATAACACCGGTGTGAAAAATAAAAAACTGATCGGTGCGTTTATATGTATATTATGCACCGGAATTACATTTAAGTTTGTGCACCAAAATTTATTGTTGTTTTGCTCAAATGCAGGAGAAGATATCTTATATTGTATGGAATGGAAAATTCTTCAAAATCCAGCTCGGTCCATAATATTTCTCAAAGTCCATCGTGGAGTTCTCCCTATCCATGTGGAGATGTAATATTTAGTTCAAATTTGTTTTATTTTTTCACTATATAATTGAATATATTTATGTTTTTTATCCATGTAGTCAATCATGCACAACTTAATTAAATTTTTAATGTATACAAATTTGTAGGTTCATGCTGATTCATCATCAAGTTCAGATGCACAAAATTATATTCAAACTACTCCAAAACATCGAAAGTTCTTATCAAGAGCTGCATATCGCATGACACATTTGGTAGATGAAAATGTACAGTCACTTCACCCTGCCAATTGTAACAATATTGCATATTCTAGCCACAATCCCAGGACAATGATGGTAACTATAATTATAATTTTTTGGTATATATATTGATTAATATGTAATTATTTCAACGTCAACCCAATTTATAATCATGCAATATTGTCAACGTGGTTACTAACTGATATCATATATTTTGTACTAACATGTTTAATTTTTTTCTTTAGTTATTAGGATTCTAGTGATGATGAACGACCTACCTACCATCTTCCGTTGCACCCCAAAAAAATTTCAAATCTAGAGAATACTGAATTAAGAGAAAAAATCGGAGTAGAACGATACCAATAATGGTTGAATCAACCACCGATTCAATTCCCACTACGTCCAGATTCACCAATTAGGAATGACTAGATAAATAGTAGTTCTTCACACGCTGGAAATGGAGTCAATCAAATAGAGGTTGGTATGGATGATTACTTAAGGGATACGACTACCATGGAGACAATGTTGTTAGATGCATTCCAAAATGATGGTCAGCTAGGGGATGATGCTCATATCGCTGACACCTTTTTCGAAAGCCTTAAATTTTCTTTCACCACCCCTCTCTTTGGACCCAGAGGTCAGTCTCTACCTAGTTGGGGACAACGATGTTACTGTACAACTTGAAAGCAAAGTTTGGATTGTTGAATGTATGTTTCTTGAAAATTTTGAGGTATGTTACTTATTGTATTGTACAACAACCCTCCCCATTTTTAAAATTTAGAGTAAATCCCATTTAAAAATAGGTCCCGTTTTTATATCTTTATTCCTAAATAGAAATAAAAATTCATTGATAAAGGGATACATATTACATTTTTATTCACAAAGTGTACAACCTTTAATAACTTTCCGATCTGATGAGTTATAAAGCCTTTTAATCATATCAAACACATTATAAAGCCTTTATACTTAATAATAATTAAAATGAACAGTAATCACAATCGGAAACTTGGAAATTTGACTAAAATATTTGTTTTTTCTTTGTAAAGTTCTGATGCATTCGCGCTAAATTGCAATCGCATTTCGAATAAGTTTAAAGTGTTGTATCTCTTGTATATATTTCCGATGCGATGCGATTCATCGCAATCACATTTCAAAAGAATTAAAACATTGCATTCCATTGTTTTAAAATTCCGATGCGATAGATCATACCTCTGCGCAATCGTAATTTCGGAGAAAATGTTTAACGGTTTATTTCATTTTAAAACTCCGGTGTGATCTTCGCAATCGGGATTTGGTATAGCGCTTGTTTCATTTCCCTTTTAAAACAAATTGCGATGTGATTGTGACTTAAATATCCATTTATTATGATTCATCGTGTTTCATTGTTTTAAAGGGAAATATATCTATAGTTATTTCGAAAATACTCCAAATCTCTAATTGTACGATAACATTAAACTCACGAATCAAACGAATAACAAGGATTCATTTTGTTATTGAATGCATGAGTGTGACCCCCAAGAGGGAATTTAAGTTTTACACCATGGAAATAATAAATACAAATCAATAAATAAACCCTTTGTATAGCTGTTTTTCATTATTACATTTTTACTTTGGCTGAAAGCTTCTCCTTGTCGCAGGGCAATAGAACATCCAATTTTTCTCACAGAGAAAGAGAAATACTCCTAGACACTGAAATGTCAAAGCAATTCAGAAAATCTAAAGCTACCATTGCTGCAAAAGCCCCTATGATTACAATTTCGCCTAAAGAGAAACCAGTGAAACTTAAGCTGGTTACAGAGACCTCCTGCCAAGGACTTGGGAAAATGTCATGGGAAAATGTTTACAATCTATTGGAAAAGGAAAACCCTAGAGTTTTGGAAGCTAAGGCCACAGTTCCTGATGAAGCCGACTCATACTCAGATTCTGAAAGTCCTCTTGGTTCATTGGCAAACTCATTTCTGAATAGAGTTGCTGCTTGGGAAAACATTTTCCTGTATTATGATGTTATTATATGGGTGATTGACAATGTGTCTACCAAAGACAGAAATTTTGTTTCTGCATTTGGGGAAATCTTCGGATCGTTCAGACCAGAGGATATCAAGGCAATGTACCACCTTCCTGACCCACAAAAGATTTATATCAAAGAATTTATCAAAGAATTTGCTGCAAATAATGAAAATCAGTCAGAACCAATCAGAGAATGGACAAGGGCTCCTGAAAAACATAGGCATGAGGCATTAGGTATGTACTCCATGGAGTCTCTCTTGCCTCCATATTGTTATGCCACATCTATGATGTGTATATTGTTTGGTAATGATAATTCGGTCAGGTCTTCCATTCAAATGGTTCTATTGATACATGCTGCTATTAATTATGAGATAATGGATTGGGCTATTATCTTATTTGATAGGACAAAAAATAGAATCCTTGAGTACAAGAAAGACAAAAGCTCTGGAAATTCCACTCCTATTTACTTTTGTGCTTACATCCTAGATGCCCTGTGTTTCAATTCAGAATTTCCCCTATTAGGATGGAAATTGACTCCTAAAGAACCTGTCCTAATTCATATATATCATAAGTTGTTATGGAAGGGGTATTTCAGAAGTCATGTTGACAGTGTTTGCCATGGTTTTCTTATTTTGATTTACCAAATCATTTTTGGCTGATTCCCTCCTAGACTTTCTGATAAAGCTAGAGTTGATTTGTCCTATATTGGAGATTGGTTCGGCGAGGAAAATTTCACTTAAGTCAGAATTTTTGGAAGTATTTTAGAGCCACATATCCTTCCTTTATATGTTCTAGACAAGCTTTTAGCACAGGAAATTTCTTACCAGCTGATAGTAGAATGTATGTCTACGACTTTAAAGAACAACAAAAAGCTCATGTGGCTTACTTTTCCTTTAAAATGTGGTGACTATACTCTCAGAAATTTTGTCCATGCTGAGAAAGAAGTTGTTAAGTTAACTGATATTAAACTTTCAACAATTCATGAAAGACAATATGATCCCAGCAAGGTGGCATATGATTTTGCTACCTCTATTTCAATTGCTCGGTTCGAACATGAACCAAATTTTTTTGATGATTTATTTTTTTTGTAGATAAAATGCCTCAAATTTTTGATTTGGCCAAGTCCAAACTTCAGCCTGAGGAGATGAATAAATTTTTATTATTTAGAAGTTAGAGGCTACTCAGAGTTCCTCTAGATCAGTTGAGGATTTCTACACAAGGATGTGAACCAGAACAGAAAGATACATGAAGTACTTCTGGTAAGGAAGTAACAGGAGCTAATCCCATTTTGGAGAAGAAAGATGATAGAAACAAAGCTGACACTGGAAAGATAGAAACCGCTGCTAAAATTGATATACAATAGTCTTCTGCTCAAGCAGGAAAAGAGAGCACAAGTACTGATGCCCATGTACGTATTGAAAAAGGAAGCACAAAGAGTAAAAACACTGAACAGACACCTAAAGATGATATGAACAATAATTCAAGTTCTCAACTTGGAGGACAAGAAGCAACTAAACTTATTGTTACTCCTCATTTGATGATCCAATATGAATAATATGCCCATCAAATAGGACAACAAAACACTCCCCAAGTTGATAATCCAAAGGATCAGGATGTAGAAATCATCCCTAAAAACCCCACAGGTGAAATCATGCTAAAGATAAAAGAAATCCCTCCTTTAGATATATTTTACAGTCGCAAACATAGGGTTGTGGTGAGAAAAAAAAGGAAAGGGAGAAGAAATGATCAGGATGCACTTTTGGCATCACAGGGGGAATTTATGAATATTGTTTATAAGAATGTTGAGGTGGATCCATCTGAGGATCTCACCAAATTGTCTCTGTATGCAGGTGCCTATAGTGCTACCACTATAGATAAAGCCTCCGAAGTTACACAGTTGATGAAACAAAAAGATGTACAAATTGCCTTTTTTGAGGAACTAGTTGCAGAAAACCAAAAAAAAGATCATTCAGTTAGAACATCGATTACAGGATGAAGAGCTTAAGTCTAAACAATTAGAAGAGCTGCTGGCTATTGAAAAAGAGAAAATTGATCAGCAGACCCTAGAAAAGAAATAGTAGCTAAATCAAGAAATTGCAAAATTACAAGCTCTTCTACAAAATGAGAAGACTTTGAAGATTGAACAAGAAAAGATGTTTCAATCTAAATTGGAAAATTTCAAGAATTATCCCACTCTGGATCAATTCAAAAATGAAACTTTGGAGACAAACAAATTATTGTCTCAACAATTAAATGAGTTTTGTCTAAAGATTGCAGAAGTAGAGTCTCTATGTGAGCTAACATCTTCGCTGATAGATGAAGAAATCACTATTAAGATTGAATTTGATGAAGTTGAAGAAAAGATCTTCGATTTTCTTTTATGGCAAGACTCAAAATCAGGGAGAAAATCAGATCTTCCCAAAATTATGGAGAGACATAAAGAAATTGTTTTTGTAGAATGGGAACAATGCTTGATCAAAGTAGAAAGGGCCACGTCTAGAGCTAAGGGAATAATAAACAATGTAACACAGATGGTAAATGATAATTTATATGCAATCAATTTAATTGAAGATTGTAGTCCGAGCCAATTACCCAGAGTAAAAGAAATTGATCTTAGATGGAAACAAGAGATCATTAATAAAAATCAGCAAATTGGCCAATTACAAGGAATATCATGGGATTCAATGTGGACATATCTCATCAAGCCACATAGTCAACAAACAACAATTAAATTTCTCTCAAATTCCATTGATTGCATCATTCCTGAGTTCTTCGATGCCACATATACAGGGTGGTTTCATTCAAAACTTAGTCATCCTGAAGAAGTAAAGGAGATGCTCAAAATTTTCCACCTTCACACATCCACTTCAACTAATGATCAATGAGTCAGTTTTCATCAACCTCGCATTTTTGTTTCAGATATTTTTTAATTTAGATAGATTGTAGGAATAGTTTTAATTTTTTTTTTGTTATGCACCTATTTAAACCCCTTTTATGCATTTAGAAAGGGGTCCTGAATTTGTAATATTTTGACTTGGAGATTACATTTCTGTACTCCATTGACTCCTATATTTTTATAAAGGATCACATCTAGTGATTATCTGCGAAATTATCTTTAAGAATTGCATTTCTGTATCTTGGAATTGATTTTACATTGAAGTTGCCAGATTTGAATATCGGCTTGCATTAAAAAATATCGAGATGGATATGGTATTTCTATCTATTCACTGCTAGTTTCTTTTATTATATGATATTCTCTTTTAAATTGCTATCGTTTATATGTATTTGTTTCACAATATTTCTTTATACATATCATTTCTGAGTGTGTTAGAAATATTTATCTTTTATAGTATATGCAAGCGATATATTCTGATGAATGCAATATGTTATTATATCTCTGTTTAATTTATTAAACAGAGTTATCTTTATTTTTTACTGCACATTTCAATTAAACTGTAATACATTTTCATGGTTATTGGTTAATTGAAAAAATTTAAAGTTGTTTTCACATTTGATGCCTGGGTTAGTCTTAGAGTTATTTCATCAGTATTTAAATTTGATTAGATAGTTTTATTTCATTCATTTAGTCCCATTTTCCCTGATCCAATAATTCCATTACCGACCAATTTAAATTACTAGGAAACTGGTCCTATAAATCTAGTCAGAGCCACCACACCAAACGGAAAAGGAGTTGTCTTAAGGTCCCAACCGGGTGGTTATCCCCCGATGTTTGAAGCTGTAATTTTCGAGGCTTCAACATTTATGGTGCTACAAGGAGGGCCATAAGCTATGAATGGCAGATAAATATAAATCCGAAAGCCATTCTAAGAGCACATCACCCTCATCACCTTCAATTTCTTCCACATCTCAAATCACAAGAGAAGAAATTGAGAAAAGTATTCAAAGACCCACTGCCAAAGTTTCAGATCAATCAAATAATCCAACTCCTGAATCCCCTGAAGTTGAAGCCTTAGTCATAAACTTCAAGGATTCTCATTATCATTAGAAGAATCAGAATTATTTGAAGGTAGTGTCACCTCGCAGTTTATTTGTTCCAGACCTCTTACTAGGTCACAGAGTGAAAAACTTGGAATTTCCCTGAAAAATTTCCTATACCTAGTAGAGTCAAAACAAGAAAAACTCCATCGGAAATAGAAAGTGGTATTAGTTCTTCATCGCATGTTCAATCATCTGTTTCCCAAGCTCCAAATCAGGAAAGTGTAGTAGTCTCATCTTCATCTACTCAAATTACATCTACTCAAACATTAATTGTCTCTTCTGGTACTTCAATAGTTACTACTCATATACCAGTTATCACTTCTATTTCATCTACCATCATCACAAGAATGGCACAACTAGCACAAAGACCATGGACTAGACCAGGAGCTGTGAATATGGCTGCACCTTTGCATGATCTACCTGATCATCCTGAAAAATGGCTCCTAAAGTTTAGTCCAGATACTGGTATACAAGTGGAAGAACATATCAATAACTTTATGCTTGCTATAAATTTAAATCAAGTAGTGCATGAAGATGTTGTAGTCCGATTATTTCCCTATACTTTGCAAAGAATAATAGGATCTTGGTACTTTTCCTTACCTTCTGATTCTATCACAAATTGGGATATGTTTGAAGAACAATTTTTAGCTAAATATGGAGATGATAGATCAGTTTCTACCCTAATTAACGATCTCTCCAATTTAAAGACTCAGCCCAAGGAGCCCATTAAATATTTTAACTCTTGATTCAATAAACTCTTGAATAAGATCATTGCAACATCTAAGCCTAGTGAACAAGTTAGAAGTGAATGGTACATTAATGCTTTGCCCTCAAACATAGCAATTTTTGTAGATAGATCTGTAAAACCGACTTTAGTTGAGAATATGAAAGAAGCAATTTCATTTGAAAAACGGATGATTGCTCTAGATAAGAAAAAACCTATTGAGGAAAGGAAATCAAAGAAAGTCAATTTTAAATATGATTCCAAGAAAAATACACCGAGAGATCCATATGACATGGAAGGTTTACAGAAAGTCCTTAAAACCATGTCTAATGAGATGGTTGAAATCAAAAAGCAAGTAGCAGAGACTTCTACGAAAAAACCATTTAGAAATTTCAAGAGAAATCAAACCGAATCAAAACCTCCCAATGCAATATCTAATGCAAAATCAAAAGATGATGAAGAAGAAGAAACTCCTCTAATGTTAGATGAAGAAAATGAAAGGGAAGAAGTAGTTGAACTAAATGGAATGTGGGATTTCATTCTCCCTAATTGAGATACTGAAATGGAACAAGAAGCTATGCCTATGAGTACAACGAGCAAATCTACATCAAAACCTGTTCAAATTGTTCTGAAGAAGAAAAATACAACTCCGAGTACTAAAGAAAAAATCCCTACAAAAAGAGCTTCTCCCTTACCCACTTAGAATCAACCATCATCTCCCAATCCTCCCACATCATCATCCAAAACTTTGGTGGTATCAGATACGATGGATTATAATATCATTGAGGACATGAAAAAGACTAGAGCAAACATCTCATTACATGAACTCAGCAAACTTAAACATCAACAAAAGTTGCTATTAAAAGAGTTAAATACTACACCTATTGCTCCTCTACCAAGTGGTGTAGTAGCTAAAGCAGCTAAAGGGACTGGTAAGCCACCAGAAAAATTAGATGCAGTTGATACTATTCTTATTGGAGAAATATCAAATTCTCAGACACCTCCATTTCTGTTGACTTATGAAATCTACAATAAGAACTTACATAATTGTTTAATTGGTTCTGGAGCATCCTCCAATATAATGCCTTCTTCAGTCTGTGCTAAATTGAATATTGAACCATAGAAGTGTATTGTTCATATTGTACTATTGGATCACTCTAAAGTTCAAGTTGTTGGAGAAATAAATTCAGTTACTATTAGACTAGCTTCCGATCCTAGGATTGTCCAAAGAATTGGTATTATAATTGCTGATATTCCAGAATTCTATGGGTTCGTCTTAAGCAGAGACTGGTCTGCGAAACTTAATGGTTATATCTCAACTGATTATTCACAAATGTGGCTTCCCTACAAAGGGAAACCCAATGAAATCAAAGTCGAGTGAGAAAAAAATATGATGCACACTGTAACTAAATTTGAACAACCTAATGAACCTATAGCTTTCAACAATAATATTCTTGGAGTTTATTCTGCTAA
This sequence comes from Pinus albicaulis, assembly GCA_034641835.2. Lineage (NCBI taxonomy): Eukaryota > Viridiplantae > Streptophyta > Pinopsida > Pinales > Pinaceae > Pinus > Pinus albicaulis. Next base: position 1,065,964,792 of record CM076570.1, read on the forward strand.
GTCTTTTCTTGGAAATTTTATTGCACCACAATCACCATTTTCTGTAAATACTTTTGTTTCTCAAATTTAAATTTTTTCACAATCTGATTCTTCTAGAATTGTAAATATTTTTGATTCATTTGTAGATAAACCTATAGATAGAACTTTATTTTGGTCATTATATTTTGATGGATCAAAACATACATATGGAGCAGGAGCAGGATGCATCCTAATTGATCCAGAAGGAGAGAAGACCATGTTATCATGTGGATTATAATTTGAGTGCACTAATAATACTGATGAATATGAAGCCTTGATTCAAGGGCTTTATAAGGCCATAGGGTTAAATGTAAAATACTTGAAAGTATATGGAGATTCTGAAATTGTCATAAGGCAAGTAAGGAATACCATCCATTGTCTTTGAGGACATATCAAACATTATCAAACCCTAGTACATGACCTTACCACTCAATTTCTAGCATTTAATATCTCTTCTATTCCAAGAAATCAAAACACATCAACTGACTTGTTAGCTAATGTTGTGTCCAAACTCCTTCCTGCTAAAGATTGCAGTCCTGATAGATTTTCAGTAGAGTTGATTTTTCGCCCATCTATCCCAGACAATATTACTAACTAGAGAGTATTCTACCCTGATCAAGATATTTTTAATTTCTTAACTTCCAAGAAATCATATGATGAACAAATTATTGATGAAGATGATCATGATCTGCAAATTACTTCAAGAAATAATGAAAATCCGATTCCTAAATCTGTTGTTGAACTTGAGGATCTTTATGATATTAAAGACAGATTCAAGAAATTTACTAATGCTAAAATTCAAAGTTCAACTTTGAAGTTTGAATTAGTCAATCTTGGCTCTGATTCTAAACCTTAGAATGTTAATCTAGGTCTCAATTTAACTCTAGAAGAAAGATCTGCTTTTATTAAACTTCTGAGTAAATATAAAAATGTCTGTGCTTGGAGTTATGAGGATTTAAAGACTTATGATACTTCTGTAATTCAACACACAATTCCAATGCTATCTGATGTTAAGCATGTTCAACAGAAGTTAAGAAAGATTCATCCAAATCTTGAGGATCAAATCAAAATAGAACTCAATAAACTTTTGAAAGCCAAAATCATTTTTCTTGTAAGGCATTCCAATTAGGTTTCCAACATGGTTCCTGTTAGGAAGAAAAATGGCGATATTAGAATCTGTGTTTATTTCAGGAATTTAAACAAGGGATGTCAAAAAGATAATTTCCCATTGCCAACCATGGGGCAAATTCTCCAAAAGGTAGCTAGTTCTGAACTCATGTCCTTCCTTGATGGATTTTCAGTGTATAATTAAATTCTTGTACATCCAGAGGATAAGTTGAAAACCACTTTCAGAACCAAATGGGGAACCTATGCTTATCAGAAAATGCCTTTTGGTTTAGTAAATGCAGAATATACTTTCCAAAGAGCCACGGACATAGCATTTAAGGGTCTGATTAATAGATCGGTTGTTATTTATCTTAATGACATAACAGTTTATTCAGAGAAGAGATCCAATCATCTACAAGATATGAAACAAATATTTGAAAGATGTATAAGATTTGGTATTTCCTTAAACCCAAAGAAATCCTTCTTTGCTCTTGATCAAGGAAAACTCTTAGGTTTTGTTGTATCAAAAGATGCTATGTATATCGATCCTGATAGAGTTAAAGAAATTTTTGATATTTCTTTACCTCACAATAAAAATTCCATGAAATCATTTCTAGGTTAGATTAATTTTGTAAAAAGATTCATTCCAGATTTTTCTCAAATTGTTTTTCCTATGCAGAATATGATTAAAAAAAAATCAGTATTCAAATGGGGTTATAAAGAAAAAGAAGCCTTTGATGCAATCAAGAAGGAAATCATTGATGCACCTGCATTAAATACTACCAATTTTTCCAAAGATTTTATTCTGTATACTTTGGTAACCGAAATATCTTATGTTGTTGTTTTAACACAGCTCAATGATCAACAAATCAAAGCACTGATTTCTTTCTTTAGCTCAAATATGCAAGGAGCTGAGCTGAATTATTCTGATGTTGAAAAACAATATTTCGCTGTATTTAAGTCAATCAAACATTTTAGGCCTTTTCTCTTAAAAACACACATAAAAGTTATTGTTCCTTTCTCTGCAGTAAGACAATTACTAATTCAAAGAGAAGTAGGAGAAAACAAGGCTAATTGAGTGATGGCTTTGCAAGAATATGATATTGACATTAAACCAGCAAATATTGTTAGAGGACAAGGTTTTTGCAGATTATTAGCAGGAGCTCATAATATACCAGAAAATCAAGATCCAGAGAATGTTGTTCAAATAAGTCAAGTAAGTGTTACAGATTCTGAATCTTAGTATGTTGATCTGATATTTTACTAGAAAAATGGGTATGCTCCTCCTAATCTCAGCTATAAAAATAAATGTGCTTTAAGATTGAAGGATACTAAATATGAAATCATTGATGATGTGTTATTCAGAAAAAATTATGATTTAGTCCTATTAAGATGTCTTGAAAAGACTGAAGCAAAAAAGGTACTGCAAGAATTACATGATGGACCAGCTAGAGGTCATTTTGGAGGTGATACCACAGCTCACAAAATTATCCATGTTGGCTATTATTTGCCTACCCTTTTCAAAGATACACATGATTATGTGAGAAAATGCAAAATTTGCCAAACTGTTAGTGGAAGACAAAAGAAACGAGCTTTTCCTTTGCAGCCAGTAAACATTGAACAACTATTTGAGCAATGGGGGCATGATATTATTGGTGAGATTGTTCCTCATTCTTCCAAACAACATAAGTACATTCTCACTGCAACAGATTACTTCACAAAATGGGTAGAAGCAATTCCTCTAAAGGTAGCCAATTCTGATGCAATTATTGATTTCATCGATCAATTCATCATTACCAGGTTTGGTGTACCTAACGCTCTGGTCTTTGATAATGCATCTTATTTTTCTGGTAATAGCATAATGGAATTTGCAATTAAAAGAGGTTTTAAATTGAAAAATTCAACAAACTGTTATCCGCAAGGTAATGGTTTAGCTGAATCCACTAACAAAAATCTCATCAAAATCATTAAAAGGACTATTGATCAAAATCAAAAAAATTTACACAAGTCTTTAATCTTTGCATTATGGGCTGATCGTATTATTCTTAAAGCTTCTATTGTAACTTCACCTTTCAATTTACTTTATAGTAAAGAAGCTGTGATACCATCAAATCTAGCTCTACCATCATTAGCCCTAGTGCAATTCATTGAATAAAATCCTTCCTCATCCATTTAGTTGAGATTTGATCAAATCCTTAAATTAGAAGAAGATAGAGAAAAAGCAAGAGATGTTCATGAGAAACATCAACAACTTGTAAAATCTTCTTTTGATTTATGTTCCACCGGCTCAAAAAATTTGTCAATTGGTGATCTTGTTCTGAAATGGGAGAAAGCACATGGAAAAAAAGGTAAGCATACCAAATTTCAGAAAATATGGTTTGGACCATTTCAGATTGCTGAAAAGATAGTCTAATATACATTCATACTTCAAGATTTAACAGGAAAGAGAGGATCTCTTCCTGTAAATGGGCTTGTCTTAAAGAAATTCCTTAACCCCTTCTTACTTGTACATATTCCTTTCTGCAATTTTTATTTATTTTTGTAAATAAAGGTTGTTAATAGTTTTTAATTGACATTTTACTATTTGAAAATTGTCTTGGAAAGAACGTTATAAATACTTATTTTGTCTAAATAAGAATTTTCAAGGAAATGATTACAATTTTGGATAGTTTAAAATAAAATGTTAAACTTTGAAAATTTGTTCAAAACATGTGCATGATCTTTTGAAACCTTGATGAAAATGTAAATCATTATAAGTTTCTTAAGTAGAGAGAGGTTATCTTTAAAATGTAAAAACTTTTTTCAAGCTTTAGTAAACAAAAAACTCTAAAAATTGTCATCCATTTATTTTTAAGGATAAAACTATTTCACCCCATCTATTTTGGTTGTGATTTTTAGAATGTAATTCTAAGAAATTATATGACAAAATTTAGGAGATAAGAGGTCTCATCACGAGCCTACTTACCATGATCAAAAGAAGTAATAAAACTGACATTATGAATACTGCATACAAAAATAGGGTAATGTCTTATAAAATTAAGACAAGGGGTCTCATCACGAGCCAGCTTGTTCAATTTAATTACAACTAGTGAATGGCATTGTTAATAAATGGCTACCAAACCAGAACAGTGGCTCTTAAATTTAAAAAATAAATAAAAGACAAAAGAAAATAAGATAATATGTCTTATGAATTTATTTTTAAATATTCATAATCTTAGTTGGATGGGATAATGGATAGTTAATGGTTAAAAGGTAACCCTGTCAAGACTATGAGTGTTTGCTGGCATCAGAGGCAATGCCTATGACAATAGAGTATATTACAAAAGCTAAAGTTGAAGAAATCCATTTAATTTATTATTATAACCCAATGAAAGCTTGAGATAACTCAAAAAATGTTTTTATCTTTGACGAATTAGAAAGAAATTGTAAGTGATTTTTATTCTTTTTCACAGTTAGATTTTATTTGAATTATCTTAAGATAAGTTTTAATTATCTTTAGAAATTTTTACTTACTAAAAATATAGTGTTCATTTCATTTTTTCAGAGATAATTGTTTCTTCCAGTGAATCGCCAATTGTTGTACTGTACAACAAACCTCCCCATTTTTAAATTTTAGAGTAAATCCCATTTAAAAACAGGTCCCCTTTTTATATCTTTATTCCTAAATAGAAATAAAAATTCATTGATAAAAGCATACATATCACATTTTTATTCACAAAGTGTACAACCTTTAATAACTTTCCGATATGATGAGTTATAAAGCCTTTTAATCATATCAAACACATTATAAAGCCTTTATACTTAATAATAATTAAAATGAGCAGTAATTGCAATCGAAAACTTGGAAAGTTCTTTAAAAGATTTGTTTTTTCTTTGTAAAGTTCCGATGCGATCACACTCAATCACAATCGCATTTTGAATAAGTTTAAAGTGTTGTATCTCTTGTATATATTTTCAATGCGATGCGATTCATTGCAATCGCATTTGTGAATAATTAAAACATTGCATTCCATTGTTTTAAAACTCCGATGCGACAAATCATATCTCTTTGCAATCGCAATTTTGGAGAAAATGTTTAACGATTTATTTCATTTTAAAATTTCGATGCGATATTTGCAATCGGGATTTGGTATATCTCTTGTTTCATTTGCCTTTTAAAAATAATTGCGATGAGATTTTGATTTAAATATCCATTTATTATGATTCATCGTGTTTCATTGTTTTAAAGGGAAATATATCTATACTTATTTCTAAAATACGCCAAATCTCCAATTGTATGATAACATTAAACTCGTGAATCAAACGAATAACAATGATTAATTTTGTTATTGAATGCATGAGTGTGACCCCCTAGAGGGCATTTAAGTTTTAAACCACGAAAATAATAAATACAAATCAATAAATAAACCCTTTGTATAGTTGTTTTTCATTATTACGTTTTTACTTTGGCTGAAAGCTTCTCCTTGTCGCAAAGTAATAGAACATCAAATTTTTCTGTTCGCAGAGCAAGATAAATACTCACAGACACTGAAATTTCGAAGTGATTCAGAAAATATAAAGCTACCATTTCTGCAAAAGCCCCTATGATTACAATGCCGCCTAAAGAGAAACTAGTGAAACTTAAGCTGGTTACAGACACCTCCTGCCAGGGACCTGGGAAAATGTCATGGTAAAATGTTTACAATCTATTGGAAAATGAAAACCCTAAAGTTGTGAAAGCTAATGCCAAATTTCCTGATGAAGCTAACTCAGACTCGGATTCTGAAAGTCCTCTTGGTTCATTGGCAAACTCATTTCTTCACAGAGTTCCTGTTTAGGCAAACATTTTCCTGTATTATGATGTTATTAGATGGGTGATGGACAATGTGTCTATCAAAGACATAAATTTTTTTTTTGCATCTGGGGAAATCTTCAGATCGTTCAGACCAGAGCATATCAAGGAAATGTACCACCTTCCTGACCCACAAAAGATTTATAACAAAGAATTTATCAAACAATTTGCTGCAAATAATGAAAATCAGTCAGAACTGATTAGAGAATGGAGAAAAGCTCCTAAAAAACATAGGCATAAGGCATCAGGTATGTACTCCATGGAGTCTCTCTTGCCTCCATATTGTTATGTCGTAGCTATGATGTGTAGATTGTTTGGTAATGATAATTCAGCCAGGTTTTCCATTCAAATGGTTCTGTTGATACATGCTGCTATTAACTCTGAGATAATGGATTAGGTTGTTATCTTGTCTGATAGGATAGCCAATAGAATCCTTGAGTATAGGAAAGAAAAAAACTCTGGAAATTTCACTCCTTTTTACTTTTGTTCTTACATCCTAGATGCCCCGTGTTTCAATTCAGAATTTCCCCTATTAGGATGGAAATGGACTCGTAAAGAACATGTCCCAATCCATATATATCATAATTTCTTATGGAAGGGGTATTTCAGAATTCATGTTTACAGAGTTTGCCATGGTTTTCTTATTTCAATTTACCAAATCATTTTTGGCCGATTCCCTCTTAGACTTTCTGATAAAGCTAGAGTTGATTTGTCCTCTATTGGAGATTGGTTCGGGGAGGAAAAGTTCACTTATGTCAGAATTTTTGGAAGTATTATAGAGCCACATATCCTTCCTTTATATGTTCCAGAAAATCTGTTAGCAAAGGAAATTTCTTATCATTTGACAGTAGAAGGTATGTCTAGGACTTTAAAGAACAACAAAAAGCTCATGTAGCCTACTTTTTCTTTCAAATGTGGTGACTATACTCTCAGCAATTTTTTCCATGCTGAGAAAGAAGTTGTTAAGTTAACTGATCTTAAACTTTCAATAATTCGTAGAAGGAAATATGATCCCATCAAGGTGGCATATGATTTTACTACCTCTGTTTCAATTGCTTGGTTAGAACATGAACCAGATGTTTTTGATGATTTATTTGTTTCTGTAGATAAAATGCCTCAAATTTTTTATTTGACCAAGTCCAAACTTCAGCCTGAGGAGATGAATAAATTTTTATTATTTAGAAGTTACAAGCTACTCAGAGTTCCTCTGGATCAGTTGAGGATTTCTACACAGGGATGTGAACCAGAATAGAAAGATACAGGAAGTTCTTCTGGTAAAGAAGTAACAAGAGTTAATCCTGTTTTGGAGAAGAAATATGATAGCAGCAAAGCTGACACTGGAAAGACAGAAACTGCTGCTAAAATTGATATACAACAGTCTTCGGCTCAAGCAGGAAAAGAGAGCACAGGTATTGATTTCCATGTGCATGTTAAAAAAGGAAGCACAGAGAGTAAAACCACTGAACAGGCACCTAAATATGATATAAACAATAATGCAAGTTCTCAACTTGGAGGACAAGAAGCGACTAAAATTATTGTTACTCATTTGCAGAGCCAATATGAACAATTTGCCCAGCAAATAGGACAACAAAACACTCCCCAAGTTGATGATCCAAAGGACCAGGATGTAGAAATCATCCCTAAAATCCCCGTCGGTGAAATCATGCTAAAGATAGAAGAAATCCCTCCTTTAGATATATTTTATAGTCCCAAACATAGGGCTGCGGTGAGAAAACAGAGGAAAAGGAGAAGAACTAATTAGGATGCACTTTTGGCATCACAGGGGAAATTTATGAATATTGTTTATAAGAATGCTGAGGTGGATCCATCTGAGGATCTCACCAAATTGTCTTAGTATGCAGGTGCCTATAGTGTTGCCACTATAGATAAAGCCTCTGAATTTACACAGTCGATGAAACAAAAGGATGTACAAATTTCCATTTTTGAGAAACAAGTTGCAGAAAACCAGCAAAAGATCATTCAGTTAGAACATCGATTACAAGATGAAGAGCTTAAGTCTATCCGATTAGAAGAGCAACTGGCTATTGAAAAAAGAGAAAATTGATCAGCAGACCCTAGAAAAGCAACAACAGCTAAATCAAGAAACTGCAAAATTACAAGCTCTTCTACAAAATGAGCAGACTCTGAAGATTGAACAAGAAAAGATGTTTCAATATAAATTGGACAAGTTCAAGAATTATCCCACTCTAGATCAATTCAAAAATGAAGATTTGGAGACAAACAAATTATTGTCTCAACAAATAAATGAGTTTTGTCTAAAGATTACAGAAGTAGAGTCTCTATGTGAGCTAACATCTTCCCTGATAGATGAAGGAATCACTCTTAATATTGAATTTGATGAAGCTGAAGAAAATATCTCCAATTTTCTTTTATGGAAAGACTCAGAATCAGGGAGAAAAGCAGATCTTCCCAAAATTATGGAGAGACATAAAGAAATTATTTTTGCAGAATGGGAACATCGCTTGATCAAAGGAGAAAGGGCCACATCCAGAGCTAAGGGAATAATGAACAATGTAACACAGATGGTAAATGATAATTTATATGCAATTAATTTAATTGTAGATTATAGTCCCTGCCAATAACCCAGAGTAAAAGAAACTGATCTTAGATGGAAACAAGAGATCATTAATAAAAATCAGCAAATTGCCCAATTACAAGGAATATCATGGGATTTAATGTGGACTTATCTCATCAAGCCACATAGTCAACAAACAACAATTAAATTTATCTCAAATTCCATTGATTGCATCACTCCCGAGTTCTCTGATGCCACATATACAGGGCAGTTGCATTCAAAGCTTAGTCATCCTGAAGAAGTAAAGGAGATGCTCAAAATTTACCACCTTCGCACATCCACCTCAACTGATGATCAATGAGTTGGTTTTCATCAAGTTTGCATTACTGTTTCATATATTTTTTAATTTAGATAGATTGTAGGAATAATTTTAGCTATTTTTTTTGTTAGGTACCTATTTAAACCCCTTTCATGCATTTAGAAAGGGGTCCTGAATTTGTAATATTTTGACTTGGAGATTACATTTCTGTACTCCATTGACTCTATTTTTATAAAGCATCACATCTGGTGATTATCTTTGAAATTATCTTTAAGAATTGCATTTCTATATCTTGGAGTTGATATTACATTGAAGAGTCTGGATTTGAATATAGGATTTCATTGGAAAATATCGAGATGGATATGGTATTTCTATCTATTCATTGCTAGTTTCTTTTGTTATATGATATTCTCTTTTAAATTGCTATCGTTTATATGTTTTTGTTTCACAATATTTATTTATACATATCATTTTACGAGTGTGTTAGAAATATTTATCTTTTATAGGATATCCAAGCGATATATTATGATGAATGCAATGTTATTAGCATAGCTTTCTGTTTAATTTTATAAACATAGTTATCTTTATTTTCTTTTATTTCAATTAGTATATTATTTTCACGCTGGTTATTGGTTAATTGAAAAAATTTAAAGTTGTATTCACATTTGATGCCTAGGTTAGTCTTAGAGTTATTTCATCAGTATTTAAATTTTATTAGATATTTTTATTTCAGTCATTTAGTCCCATTTCCCCCCATCCAATCATTCCATTACCAACCCATTTAAATTACTAGGAAACTGGTCCTATAAATCTAGTCAGAGCCACCACATCAAAAGGAAAAGGAGTTTTCTTAAGGTCCCGACCGGGTGTTTATCCCCCAATGTTTGAAGCAGCGATTTTCGATGCTTCAACATTACCATAAAGTAATTCCCTTATATATAAATTTGAAATATAATCAGTACACTGCAACAAACATTACAAGTGTTAAATTTTATGAACGTTAATAATTATATCAACATTAATGTACATTTATTAATATAGTTTTCCATGATCACCAACTATAGGTTATTCAAAGATAAGGTTCTTTCGAGTGATAATGTCTTGCCCGGTGGTTTTCTGTGACGCGTATATATTTGGTAATTCTAATCCATCTACTACAGTCAGGGAGCCAACTTGGGACATGCAGATGCAAGACATTGCCAATTTCTGCAATATCACGATTGCCGAGGAAGAAGACAATCCGTCCAATGTCTCTATTCCAGAATCTGAGGGTAACCGCGTAGTTGCAGGACCTTCACTACATATGGTACCTGTAACGAAACCACTAAAGCTGCCCGAAGTCAATATTGGGATGGCAGCCCAGCCCAAGTTAGCCAAGATTGGTAACTATTGGGATAATGACACCATCAGCAAGGCGGGGGAATTGCTGATAGAATATCAGGACCTATTTCCAACCAAATTCTTTGAACTCAAGGTGATAATTGGAGATCTTGGACTCATGCACATCACACTCAAGCCCGATGCCTAACCAATCAAGCAACAACCTTATCGATTGAACCCGAAGTACAAAAAGAAAGTGAATGAGGAATTAAATAAAATGCTCACTGCCGGTATCATAGAACCAGTCGAATAGTCAGACTGGATCAGCCCAATGGTTATTTAGGAAAAGAAATCAAAGGGATAAATTCAGATCTGTGTTGACCTGTGCAAGTTAAATGACGCCTGCATACATGATCCTTTCCTAACGAATTTTTCGGAGGAGATACTGGACAGTGTAGGTGGTCATGAGGTGTATTCATTTACAGATGGGTTCTCTGACTACCATCAAATCCGCATTTCCCTAGAATACCATAGCAAAAATACCTTTGCCACTGAATCAAGTTCCTTCTAGTATACTGTGATGCCATTTGGACTCCAGAATGCTCTAGCTATCTTATCACGTGTTGTTGTTGCAGTATTCAATGATTTCATCCACAAGTTTTTAGAAGTCTAATTTGATGATTGGACTGTGTTTGGCTTAGTGCAAAAGACGCATGTCTCGAACCTATGCTTAATGTTGGATGCCTGCCACAAATACCAAATCTCCCTCAACATCAAGAAGTGTATCTTTTGCATACCCTTTGGCATTTTACTTGGGCATATAGTCTGCCAACAAGAACTGATGGTGGATCCCACAAAGATCGTTGTCATCATCAAACTGGCTGTCCCAAAAACTGAAAAACAATTGCATTCAATTCTAGGACATACAAGCTATTATTGGAATTTCATTCAAGGGTACGCACTGATCACAACACCTCTAGAGAAGTTGATTAAGAAGGATGTCTTCTTTTTTTGGGATGATGAATTTCAGAAAATCTTTGAACTACTCAAATAAAAGATGGTCTCTCCACCTATTCTTGTCTTTCTCGATTGGATGAAGGAATTTCATGTACATGTAGACGCCTCTGGCATCGCTTTAGGGGTTGTCCTTATGCAACTAGGAGAGGGGGAATTTGATCATCCAATCGCATTTGATAACCAAAAAATCTTAAATGAAGAACAAAATTATGCCACAATAGAAAGAGAAGGGCTGGCCATGGTCTACGCACTACTAAAATATCAGCACTATGTGCTCAGCGGTCACTTCAAAATGTATACCGACCATTCGGCCTTAAAATACTTGGTGAATAAGCCTATGTTGGGGGGGGAATATGTCGATGGTTGCTGCTGTTCCAGGAATATAACTTCGAGATCATAATAAAACCAGGAAAACTGAATGCGGGACCAAATCATCTATCCCGCATTAATACTAGAGAAGAACCTACTAGTCTAGAAGAAGGCCTACCTAATGCACAACTGTTCACCATTAAGCTTGTCAATGCACACTTTTCTGATATCATCTAGTTCCTGACTACCAGTATGGCACCACAAGACTACTCGGTCTAGAAAAAGAAGGATTTGGTCACACGGGTGTCATATTTAACCATCATTGCAGGACACCTATATAAGCTAGGTGCGGATGAAGTACTACACAGGTATGTTCTAGAACATGAGCGACGGGCCATCCTAACAGAAGCCCATGATGGGATTGCAGGAGGGCACTATGCAGGCGCAATGACACAAAATATTTTACGAGCCGAGCTAAGGTGGCCCATTGTACATAGTGATTCCCGAGATTATTGCAGAGCCTGTGATACATGTGAACAAACGGAACAACCATCGAGGTGCGATGAGATGCCCTTACAACCACAAATGGCCCTACAAGCCTTTGATAAATGGGCCATCAATTTTGTTGGACCTATTAATCCGCTAGGAAAGAAAACAAGTGCTCGTTATATAATCACTGCCACAGATTACGTGACCCGATGGGTTGAAGCCCAAGCAGTACAAGATTTTACTATGGAGACTGTTGCGCACTTCATTTTTGAACAAATTATAACCTGCTTTGGGTGCCCTAAGATCCTCACGAGTGATCGGGGCACACACTTTGTTAATGAAACTATCTAAGTGTTGATTGAATAATTCTAGATTCCTCGTGAAAAAAGTACTCCTTATCACCCAGAGGCCAATAGGGATGTTGAAGCATTTAATAAAATCTTGTAAAATGTGCTAACCAAGGTCTGCAACACTGACCATAGTGATTGGGATGCATGCATCCCATCAGTTCTCTGGGCCTATCGAACCACTTGCAAGAATTTAATAGGAAAAACCCAATTTCAATTGGCTTACGGCAAGGAGGCCATCGTGCCTATGGAGTATATTATCCCAAGTCTATGTATCACAGCCTTCAAAAACCTGGATGACCTATCTGTCCTCGAAGAATGCCTGATGTAGCTCACCGCCTTAGAAGAAGACCGTTTTATTGCCAACTTTCAACAGAAAGTCCAGAAAACACACGATAAGGCATGTCACGACCATCATATACACCAGAAAAAGTTTGCAGAAGATGATATGGTACTCTTATATGACAGCCAGTTTGCAAAGAACCCAGGAAAATTTTGACAACATTGGTCGGGTCCTTATCTATTCAAGGAAATCACGGATGGAGGAGTTGTCCGGTTGGCCACTCTACAGGGTGATATGCTTCCGGGGTACGTTAATGGTAGTAGACTCAAACTAATCTCTATTACCTGCTACGTTTTATCTATAATATGTTCAATGCTATCTGACCTGATCTAATCTGTTGCAAATACTGTAATTTATATCATTGCTCGGTTGAACACACATGGATGCGAATCCAAGATCTAGATCTATAATACTGTGCACCCTGGTTATCTATTAAAGTCTACAAATAAGCTTCGTCCCCATAGATTTGTACAATGTGTGTGGCTTGGCTTACCTTCTCTCTTTCTGGCTATGGAAACATGGTTCCAGCACCCTCCCATACTACTTCGGGTGAGAGTTTGACCTGCGCAAGCAGGTCACTACCGAAAGGGCTAGTAGTATAGGGGTTTGTTGGTAAACCTTAATGTGAGAACCTAGGTTAGGCCCCTTAAAGCCAACAGAGTTCATAGAAATGTTCGATTCAAATGGGGAGCCTAAGTTCGATGATCCAGATTTATTCAACACCCATGTTGAGAAATTTCCCATTGGGATGAAAAAGAAATCTATATTTTATGACCTCCCATATTGGGAGAATCTTAATATTACCCACTTATTATATCCCATGCATATATTTAAAAATGTTTCATCTTCTTTATGGAGGCACATATCCTCGAAAAAAAGTGACACATTGGCTGTTAGGAAATATCTTATTACTTCAAAAACTAAAACGAAATATTGGCCAAGACGATTAGAAAGTACGGGATTAGAGGTAGGCGTTGGTCCCTCTAATTCATGGTTTTTCAAAGAAGGTGATGTCCCATGGATTTAAAAAAAATGATATATCTTTGGCAAAGGAAGTTATAATGATTGTGGGGGTGCCAACTTCATACAACTCTTCACTATGGTGCTGCTTCACTGTGGATGACCATTTTTCGGGGTTGAAATCACATGACCATTTTAATCTTCTAAGAGTATGTATAATGTCAAAAGCATGATTTTACTATTTTTTATATTAATAAATTTTATCCCATGCAGGGATCATAAAACATAACTAATTTTGTATATTATTGCATGTTTTTATAACTTTGCAATGTCATTATCCTTTGTTTGTGCATGGGTGTGTGAAACATGAATTCCTTCAAGACCTAGGACGTGCTATATCTAAATTATATATATTTGTACGTTGGATCACGTCAAAGGAGATGCATGTGGCTAGCATTCCACGGTGGCGTCAAGAGATAGTTGAGATTGTTTATATGTTTGAGAAGGAACTACCAACGAGTTTCATGGACTTACAGGTTCATCTTCTAATCCACCTAGTAGATGAGGTTGAATTAGTTGGGGTTGTTTCTTGTCATTGGATGTTCTTATTAGAGAGGTACATGAAGAAATTGAAAGGTTTTGTTCGGCAAAGGGAAAAACTTGAGGGTTCTATGGAAAAGGGCTACATATCGTATGAGTCTTTCTACTATGGTAGTGAGTACATCAAGCAAATAAAAAATAGGCTAGGTGTAGTGATTTGGGGCGATGAAATGGATGAAGACAAAAGAGAAGGAGAGTTGCTCCAAACAAGTGGAAAAAAGCGCTTGATAAAGAGTAAGTGACTTATAAATTTTCAAATTTAGAAAAAGTAATTAATATTCATGTTGAACTTCGATATAATGTATATTTTGATCTCTAATTACTATATAATGTTGGTTTGATTTCATCAACAAATGCAAAAATTGAAGCAATCAATAAATTCATTCTTTACAATTCTGAAGCGACACAACCGTGGGTCACATTGTACGAACAAAAAAGGATGAAATGGGATAGTGATAGGAAATAATTCAGATGGTTGAATGGTATAAGTGTTCCTTATCCCGATCATTTAAAAGAAAATATGCCAAAAATATGCCCCAACAGTTAGGTTGCTGACCAAGTCAGAGAGAAATACGGTGCTACCGGTCATTACCCGTGTGCTGAAGATGATGCACTACACATAGGGATTGGGTGCAGCAACTCAGTAATAATATTTTTAATTTACATGTAAATTTGAAACTATATTAAGACATCTACATTTCATATTTTAACTATTGGATTATTATTTATAAGCACATGACACTTATATTATTTTAAAATTTTTTTTTATAATAGGTGCATTTTTTCCCATCTATGTGGGCATATGGACACCATTTTCGCACAGAAAATGCCGATGCTGGAAACATCACACAAGATTGTGGAGTTGAAGTCGAGTTCGATCAATCTAGTCAATCTAGCCACTGTGATCAACAACTAGTAAAAGGGATGTTAGGTTACGTAAGAAAGATACAACAGATCATTGAAGTATATTTTTCTTCTTTCCAATGTGTTATTTTTAGGTGCAAGTGGTGGGACACCTTTGATCGGAATAATGTGAAGGAAGATCACGATAGTAGGCTAATATGTATCAACTCTAGAAAGATGTGGAATGAAGATAAGGAGCCCTATGTTTTCCCTAAACACTGCAACCAGGTGTTTTTCTACGCAGATGTGTTGGATAGGTATTGGTGGTTCATATTGATAAATGACCCTAGATCAAAACAGATTTTTGAGAACAATAGTGTTATCATGCCATGGGAGCTAGAAGATAATGAGGGTGATCATGAGAACCAAGAGTGATATGGTACATGTGTTATTTCATCAATATTTATACTTTTTAAGATGATTTTTTCAAAATATTAATATAATATGTATTTTGAAGTAATTGGTAATTTGCATTGTGTTAATGTTAAAATCAATAATTCACTTGATAATTTGGTATTATGTACCTAATCTCAAAAATAATGGTGTACTATATAAATTAATTAATTTTTTTGTATCTAAGATCATAATAAAATAATTATAATGCTAATTAAGTACAAAAAATTATTTGCATTATTTTCTAAACATTATTATGCTACAATAAATCATATTATTCTAGATTTATTATTTTACAATTATTTAAAATTTACAAATTTTAATAAATTCATTTCACATTAATACATTTAAAATTTTACAAATATTATACATACAATTACAATTATAATTACAATTAGAATTAGAATTATTAGAATTACAATTGCAATTTTACAATTTCACGTACAATTACAATTACAATTTTAGAAATTTACATATATACCGTTACAATTACAAATTTAGAATTTTAAATACAATTAGAAATATAAATATTACAAATGTATAATATCATGATCATTTCGTATTTATAAATTAATTAATAAACGTCACGTTCATGATAACCATCATACAAACATCATATTCGACTAAAAAACACATTCAAAATCGCTAACTGCATCCTCGTGATCATGATCATCTAACAAAACAAAATTAACATTATATATTAACATCATGAGTACAACACAAACATAAACTATGCATCTCATTCTATCACATACACATCTATCTACAAGATGTACATTAAATGAACATATCTTACATGACCTAACAACATACACATCATGATGATCACCGACATGTAAACTAAGTACAACTGCAACATGAACATAAAATACATGGACCACATATATATATACATATATATATATATATATATATATATATATATATATATATATATATATAATTGAATAATGTTAAAAATATACAACTGTAATATAAATGTCATGGATAAGTCGATGATCGAGCCTCATCTCCATGATCACTACTGGTAGATGCTACTAGAGGCTCATGCAAATCTGGTGCGGCACGAAGCTGTAAAAAATCATGAGATGATGGTACAATGTGCCTCGCATACTGTCCATCACGTGCTGCGTCTCAATCGTAACGTACAACAGTCCTAGTCAGTCACATAAAAGTTGTCGTAACTCCTACGACATGCCGCATCAGGTTGTACATGTCACGCAACATGTCTCTCCACATCTGTAAGAGCCTATCATCGGCCTTTATGTCTCTGAAATCAGTAGAGAGGATGCCCGCCTCAGCAAACAATGCAATGAGTTGGTCGCCTAATTCCATCCTGTATCTAGCACCACTAAGACATCGATCGTGAACAGGCACACCAACAGGAGTAGGTATCTGATTTGCACTGGCCTCCTGATGATCCTCAGTAATATCTGGCATGCCCTCATCCTCATCAGGATACACAGCTAGATTAGGTGGTGGTCGCAGCATCTCCTCGCCATCAAAAGAGCCAATCTATGCAAAATATATACAAGTACACAACAATAATCAGACAATTTCATTACACAATTTAATAAAAACAAGTTAAAGAACATGTTAGAATAAATTTAAATAAAACAGTAATATTACCTTTATTATTTGGTGGCTCATCAGCTATGAATAGGATGTCGGCACACCCTCTCCAATCCAACCCCGCATAAGGACAGGGGACCATAATGAACGGATGCTAAAAAACACTGGCTAGTAACCCTAGTTCATCATCTAATATCCTCACTGGAAACAAAGTCTCCTCCCTCTTGGGCATCATCTACCCCCACATGTGCACACATGCCTTAGTAACTGGCCTCTGAGGTTGGCGAATAAAAGAAGGCCTCGTCTCTAGAAACCTCTCAAAAAATAAACAAAAAATCTCTAAATAAAAAGGGAAGTTGACCCTCCCTTGTGAAAGAGCATGACGTCTATCTAATGTTGTACAAAACTGCCGCAAAAGAATGGCAGACAACCTGACAAGTCGTGGCTACTGTAGTAAAGAATCAACATAATATAAAACCTGGAAACTAATGCGTTACCTGTCACTCGTGTTATGCGAAATGGTAAAAATTATAAGTGAGAGACACTGGACCTCCTCATGACCATATGCACCAATACGTAACTGACCTTTGGAGACCTAAAAATCTGAAGGAGACAATATATCTTCTCCAATTTATCTCTGGGAGTAAACTAACTGAATCCCTGCCACACTATTGGGTATGTGTTATATTCTTTCCATGACTAAGCATGCACAGGGGGGTAAGAGGGGGGGCCATAGCCCCCCCTTTGCGCTGGGCGCAATAGGGGGCTCATGGGGGGGTGGTAGCCCCCCCCGTCGGGGTCCTGGGCAGCACCCCGGTCAAAATTTTTAGTCCTTAATTTCCAGTGAGTAGTCCTCGCCCATGGTTTTGCACATGGTTTTGGGGTACGATGGTTTTCAGCCCCTGGTATTTTTGTAGATCCAGTCAAGGGAACTATGGTTGTGTTCTAATCCAGGGTTAATGGATTAGGGTTCATGTATGCTTTAACATGTATATATATGTGTTGTAACACTAAAAGGAATATAATGAAAAATGAAGCTGGTCGTCCCGATTTGGGATCCAGGGAAAAATCTCTGTGTTTATCTGTTTTATGTTTTATGCTCTCGTTATTGTTTATTTTCTGTTATAAGATTCGTGTGTAGATAATTTTTGTTTAGGTTTAAAACCTACATTTGGTATCAGAGCTATTTCGGCTTCAAGGGGATGTCGTTGCTATTGAGGTTTTTTTTCTCGGGCCTGAGGTAGACCCTGTTCAGTGGGAGATCTATGGGATCGATTCTTGCAGTGAAAGAAGATGGCAAGCGACGAAAAAATAGAGATCGAGAAATTTAATGGTCGGAGTTTTGAGTTGTGGAAGCTCAAGATGGAGGATTTACTGGTGGATAAAGATCAGTGGATCGTGGTAGATCCAGGTACTAAACCAAAAACAATGTCAGATGAAGATTGGAAGAAACTGGATCGGAAGGCTAAGAGCACAATATGGTTGTGTCTTAGATTCAGTATTGTTGAATGTATCTGGGGATGCTACGACAAAGAATTTGCGAGAAAAAATTGGGACTTTGTACCAATATAAGTCTCTGGTGAATAAGTTGTTCCTACGGAAAGAGCTGTATAACTTGAGGATGAAGGATAGAGACTCGGTGACAGAGCATTTGAATGCCTTCAATACTGTGGTAAGTCAGTTGTCATCTATTGATATTAAAATCTCAGATGAAGATAAGTGCATCAGTTTTTTGTGTTCTCTACCAGACTCGTGGGACAGTCTAGTTATTGCAATAGGTAGCAATACAACTACCTTGAACTTTGATGACATTGTCTTAGCCTTGTTGTCGGAGGAAATGAGACGGAGAAATATGGAGGGCCAAAATGGAGATGCGTTATCTGTACGAGGAAGGTCCCAAAATAGAAACAAGAATAAGGTTTCAAGTGGGAGATCCAAATCGAGAGGGAGATCTAAATCTCTTGGAAATTTTGTAAAGGTATGCTCAAAATGCGGAAAGGAAGGGCACTACAAAAAGGATTGCAGATCTAAAGCTCCTGAGAAAGGAAAGGGATCTGATGATGCTCCTTCTGCAGAGGAAAAAACCACCTCGGATGAAGGTGGGGATGTGTATTTGGCTTCTTCTTCAAATACACATGTAGATCATGAGGCATGGTTGATTGACTCAGGTGCATCCTTTCACTTCACTCCCCATAAGGAGTGGTTTCGCAAGTATCAAAAGTATGATGCTGTTGATGTCTTCTTAGGAGATGATAGGAAGGCTATAATCGTTATATATGGAAAAGTTAATCTTAAACTACAAGGTGGAATGATTAGAACACTTCGTGGTGTTCTGCATATTCCTACATTGGCCATAAATCTAATTTTTGTAAGAAAGATGGATGACGCAGATGTAAAAATAGTGTTCAAGAAATATACATGCAAGATGGTTCAAGGAGCACTAGAATTAATGTGGGGAGTTCAGATTGGAATTATGTACAAGCTTCAGGGTAGCACTGTTATTGATGGGTGCAACGGTTATGTGGTTCCTGAAAGTGGAGCAAAAAGCCTAGCATTCTCTGGAGAAAAGACCATGCTATGGCATCAAAGGCTTGGAAATATTTGATAGAAGGGCCTTCAGATA
Source organism: Pinus albicaulis (assembly GCA_034641835.2). Lineage (NCBI taxonomy): Eukaryota > Viridiplantae > Streptophyta > Pinopsida > Pinales > Pinaceae > Pinus > Pinus albicaulis. Next base: position 1,065,984,479 of record CM076570.1, read on the forward strand.
CTACATGGTAATCAAAAAGGTGGAAGGTATGTATAATTTCTCTATGGATTTCAATTTCTGTGAACATTGTGTATATGGGAAGCAGAATCAGGTGAATTTTCCTTCTGGTGCTAAGAGGGCGAACAAGATATTAGATCTTGTGCATAGTGATGTGTTTGGACCTATGTTGGTTCCATCATTGGGTAAGTATGTGTACTATATTTCATTCATAGATGTCTTCTCAAGGAATACATGGATATATTTCTTGAGGAATAAATCTGAATCATTTGAAAAATTTAAAGAATTTAAGGCTATGGTGGAAAACTAGACAAAGAAGAAGATAAAGGTGTTGAGGACAGATAATGGTGGAGAGTTCTACAAGAAGTAATTTGAAGAGTTCGGTAATAAGTGTGGTATATCACGGTAGAAGACTACTCCATAAACACCTCAGCAAATGGAGTTGAAGAAAGAATGAACAAAACATTGATGGAAAAGGCAAGAAGCATGCTCAATGGTACCAGGTTAGGACATGAATTCTGGGTAGAGGCAGTGGAGACTACATGTTACCTAGTTAACATATCACCTTCATCAATGTTGGAGGATAAGACTCCACATGAGGTATGAATTTGGTAAGAAACCCTCTCTTTCAAATATAAGGGTATTTGGATGTGATTCATATGTACATGTTCCGAAGGAGAAAAGGACCAAGTTCCATAATAAATCAAAAAGGTGCATCTTTATTGGGTATAAGAATTGTTTAAAAGGTTAGAAGCTTTGGAACCCATAAACAAGGAAGGTTGTGTACAACCAAGATGTGGTGTTTAGAGAGGTGAAATATGTTGTTAAACATGAATTCATACCAAAGGAACCTGGGAAGATAGAGTTTTAGCTAAAAGAGGATGAATCAAACTCTACAACAGAAGAAGACTTAGAAGGGGAAGAGCCACAAACTCCAGTTGTGAGAAGACCAGCTCGGGAAAGAAGACAACCAGAAAGGTATAGTCCATCTTCTTTCTATTCAAATTTTTCCTTAACTATAACTGATGATGATCCTAGAAATGCTAGGGAGGCAGTAGATTCAGAGGATGGAAAACTCTGGAAGGAGGCCATGGTTGATGAAATGGCATCCTTGCACAAAAATGAGGCATGGGATCTGGTGGAGTTTCCGGCTGGAAGGAAGCCCATCGGGAGAAAATGGGTGTTTGAAAAGAAGATGAATGTAGAAGGCAAGGTGGAGAAATACAAAGCTCGGTTGGTAGCAAAAGGTTATTCCTAGGTGCCGGGAATTGATTTTGGTGATATTTTTTCTCCTGTTGCCAAAGTTACTTCTATTAGATTACTTTTATCTGTTGCTGCTGCATTTGATTTTGAGATAGAACGGATGGATGTGAAGACAACATCTCTTCACGGGGATCTAGAAGAGGAGATCTACATGAAGCAACCTGAAGTCTTTATGGTGAAGGGTAAGAACGAACTGGTATGCAGGTTGAAGAAGTGTCTATATGGGTTAAAACAGTCACCAAGGATGTGGTATCAGAAATATGATACCTATATACGTGGACTTGGCTTCGCCAGAAGCAAGGAGGATCAATGTGTTTATTTTAAATTAATTGGTGACTTTGTTATTTATTTCGTCTTGTATGTGGATGATATGTTGTTGATTGGAAATGACAAAGAAATTATCCAAGATTTGAAGACCCAACTGTTCTCCAAATTTTACATGAGGGATCTTGGTGCTACAAACTATATTTTGTTCATGGAAATCAAGAGAGATCAGGCAAAGGGGAAGATCTGGTTAAACCAAGGGAAGTATGTCAAGACTATTTTGCAGAGGTTCAATATGTAGGACATTAAACTAGTGAATGTTCCTATTCCTGTAGGTGTAAATCTATCTCCTGAACAGTGTCCCAAGACACAAGAAAAAGAGGAGGATATGTCCTATGTTCCATATTCAAGTGCAGTGGGTAGCCTGATGTATGTAATGGTTTGTACTTGACCAGACATTGCACATGCAGTGGGAGTATTGAGCAGGTTTATGTCAAACCCAGGGAAGGAGCATTGGACAACAGTGAAGTGGGTTTTCAGATATTTACGTGGCACTAGTGATTATGGCTTGTGCTACCGAGAGACGAGTTGGAAAGAATGTTGGACATTGGTGGTTTTGTTGATGCAAACTAGGTGGAGATCTAGACCAAGAAGATCTACAAGTGGGTATGTGTTGGCCTATTTGGAGGCGCGGTCGATTCTGGATGAGTAAAAAGACGAGTCAGCAGTGGCTCTTTCAACTACAAGGCGAGAATACATGGCATCCACTCATGCAAGTAAGGAGGCAGTTTGGTTGCAGAGATTGTGTTCAAGTATGGGGTTGGTCCAACAAGCTATAAGGATAGATTGTGATAGCCAAAGTGCAATTTTCTTGGATAAGAACCCTGCTTATCATTCAAAGACAAAGCACATTGATGTTCAATATCACTTTTTTATAGATATGGTTGAGGCTAAAAGGTTGTTGCTGGTAAAGGTGGACACTTTGAATAATGTTGCATATGCATTGATGAAGTCTGTGAGCACTCAGAAGTTCTCTTGGTGTATAGAAACAATGGGTGTTGAATAATTGGGCCAATGACTAAGCTCTCCTGTGGCCCCCTACGGAAAGAAAACAACAAGTGGGAGAATGTTGGGTATGTGTTATATTATTTCCACAACTAAGCATGCGCGAGGGGGTAAGAGGGTACGATATTTATATACAGGTCTCTGGTCGATGTTAGGTACCTCTTGGCCCAGCTTTGCTACTCTGGCTGAGGCTTATATCTAAGTCAGCACACTGCCCTCCTGCCACCTTACATAGTCGTCGGTGCGGTATTTTAAGAGGCCACACCATTGACACTGTCCAAATACGATAGGCCATGCACTGAAAAAAAATATCCATCTCGGGGCCGTTATTTGCATCAACAGACCGCATCACCAATATTCAGCTAGCTCAGTGGTGCGGCCAGGTAGCCGACCGCATCGCTCTTTCTAGAAAAATTTAAAATAACACCGTGCACCTTTGGTATCTGTCCCAGAACCAGTGCGGAAGACCTTAGCATCGGTTTACCAGCCCGAACCATTGACAATGTGGAATTACGGATCCGGTGCGTTGAAAAACTTACGTGCCCCGGGCGGATAATGTTGTCAACACACCGAGTGGCCACGATACACCATTGTCAACAGTGCAGTCTATTAGATGATCACACCGCACTTTTTAAATTTTTTAAAATAACATGGAGCACCTCGAGGTACCACCCTGAAACCGGTGCGGATTCCGTTAGCACTGCATACGGTGCGGCCTATAAATTTATAGTCAGCATCGAAAACCGGTGCCAGCAGAACGGCTCAAGCACATCATGTGAATTTTTTTTTTAATGGTTAATTTTAAGGTTTTTTTTAAATTCTAATATGCTAAAAAGTTTAATTATGGAAAAACAAGAAAAATACTTGTAGATTTACCCATCGAGGTGGCATATTGGCTGTACAATTTAAAAAAGAAAAATTTTCCACTGTTTTATAAAATTCAAGCTAGAGATTGGGGGCAATGCACAGTAGCAGTGTGTGCAATAAGTGCAATGGGAGCATGGATGTCAGTGCAGATCAAGAAAGAATAACTTGCACCGGTGCTTGAGAGCTCTGTAGCACTGACAAAAGTGAAAAATGTGGTGTTTTGACCATAATTGTTTTTAATTCAACCCTATTCTGGTGCATGAGATTTTTATTGGAATACCGTTGCATTGTCTATATTCCGCCCCGGGTGCTTTCTGTTTTCGCATGCTTTTAGGAGGAACCGAGGCAGCGTTAGTGTAACACACTGATGCTTTATAGTAAAATGACACACAAATAACGGTGTCCGTTGAACAAATGATTTTTGTGGTTTTTTGGCCGTAATATTTTTTTTAATTAACCCTTTTCTAGTGCACGGCATTTATGGGGGCCCCAGTACGTTTTCTTCATTCTGCCCTGGGCACTTTATGTTCTGCGCGCTTTTAGGACGCACCGGGGTGGGGTGGATGTAACACACCAGTGCTCTACAGTAATAAGATGCACTTGTAATGATGTCTGGTGAACCAATGATTTTTGTGGATTTTTGGTCATAATTTTGTTTGCTTTTAACCCTTTTCCAGTGCACGCCATTTATGGGGATCCTAGTGCATTTCTGTCATTCCGCCCCAGGCTGTTTATGTTCTGTGCTCTTTTTATGAGGCACCGAGGCTGACGATTTGACACGCACCATTGTTGTTTCTTAATTAAAAGCACCAGGAGGGTACATACGGAGTGCACGGTTTTTGGTGTGCCAATGTTTTATGCGGTTTTTTTGTCATAAATTTTTTATTTAACCTTCTACCAGTGCACATGTTTTATGGGCACCCCGGTGCATTTTCGTGGTTCCACACCAGATTGCATCTATGCGGTCGACATGTAAAGAACTGGTGTTGTACAGGGATGATGCACTGGGCGAGCATTTTTTTTGGCGTGCCTATGTTTTGTACGGTTTTTTGGCATAATTTTTTATTTATTTAACCATTTTTTGGTGCGTGGGGATTTCAGGGCGTCCCGGTGCATTGGCGACCCAGTGCGTTTAAGTGCGACCCGGGCAGTGTCAGCTTTCGCACGTTTTTTATGAGGTACCGGTGTGGAAGTCATGTAAAGCACCGGTACTCTACTGAAATAAAACACACCGGGTCAGTGTGTATGGAGCACATGGTGTCCGATGTGCCAAATTTTTAACTACACTGGTGCTTCGTCATATTGAATGCACCGGTGTTTCATAAGGTGATAAGAGCACCAGAAGAAATACATCCACAAAAACCTCTGCCCGCCAACCTCTAGGATAATTTGCTAGAAATGGATGTCTGGGGTATTTTTATAAGTGGTTCCTCAAAAAATTTGCTAGAGGGTCTTTTCCTTGTAGTGTCTAGAGTTTTATTTCCAGCAGAAGAAGTAGAAATATAGTAAGTCCCACAGCTTGCTGAGTCTCTTCCATCTCCTCTTCCTGCTAGTTATCCTAAAATTATTCAATACATCGGGCCTGAGTCTTAGAGACCAGCTAGTCATTTTCCGTCATATCCCTTTATTTCGATGGCCACGACTGGGAACACAATTTCAGATATGAACACTACAAGTGCTCAGACTCATCTTTCAGTTGAAGGAGGGGGAGCTATTGCTATATCGTCAATCACTTCTAGTGTTGTTATCTTTGTCTTTGGAAACACCCAAGTATGTGCTTCTCAATCTGGTCCCTTTTCTTATGGAATTCCCAATAGTGGAATTCCTTCTTTCTCCTTTTTTGCTGCTTCAGCTATCTCCATGCCCATACCTTCTATGACTATTGGATTAGCTTCATTTCAAGGGTTCCCCTTTGGAAGTGGGCACATCCCTCATTCAACCCCTTCCTTAGGATCTTTACCTCTTACCTCTCAGAATCAAGGTTTCAATCCTTTCTCAGGAGGGAAAAGTTGTAATGTATTTTCAGGATGGAACCATGTTTTTATAGCATTAGGAGTAGGGAGTCAGTTTATCGTTGGTCAGCAAAATAATGTCCCATTACCTTCATCGAGTAATTCTCAGGCTTTTTCTCCCTTTTCAAATGAAACCCTTACCAAGGGGTTTATTCTTCATTAAATACCTCAGTTGGAGGGATTGGTCATGTGTATAGTAGCTCAATGTTGGGGGGAGGGGGGGGGGAGGTGGGGTGGGTTTCCTTCTCTGAATGTTGGGTCACAAGGATATTTTTTATGGCCCAACATTCTCTACTAACAAAAACTGGTAACTTGGTGCCTCGACAAATCTAGGTTATTCTTTCCAGAATGCGGGAAATCTTTCCTATGGGGGATGGAATTCCAAGTCTCCTCCTCACTTACCATTTATGGAAATGTTAAACTTGCTAGATCTATCGAAATTGAGTAATGATCCTATTCGGTATAGTCTGGGTTGGCCTCCTGTCCCCACCAAGCTCCCCTCAGACATTCCAAAGTTTGAAGGGAATACTAGCAAGGATCCGACAGATCATATAACCACTTTCCATTTATGGTGTCCATTTGGCCACTTTCAATTACATCCCCCATAGGAATTAGGTTGAGATTATTTCAAAGAACCTTAACTAGAAATGTGGCCAAATGGTACATAGATTAACTGGGGGAAGTTGTGCTACTTTTGGATAATTGGCTACCATGTTCTTAAATCATTTTCAATTACCATAGTTTGTTATGGCGTTGGGACTAACCTTCTGGCCAATTTTCAGCAGGACAAGGAAACTCACATTTCTAACCATATTCAAGAATGGCGAAGAAGGAAGAGGCTCATTAAAGCCAAAATACAGAATGAATTCCTTCTTGAATGGTTTTTGAAATATTCACCACCAAAAATTTCGAAGGATGTATCTCTTTTAGGGGTATTTTTTGAAGAGCAGTCTATTTTTAGGGATAAGCAGTTAGAACTGATTTATTCTCAGTATGGAGTCCTTAATAAAAAATTTCTAGATGCTCCTCAATCCAAATTAGACTTAGCCAAAACTAAACCCGGTCCTCACGGTGATGGGCTTATTGGTTTGATTGATAGCAATACAGCTAACCTGCTAAGTCAATTGCAGTAGTTGTCTATACAATCTTCTTCTTCTGGTCAGGTTGTGCCTTCAGTGTCAACTCCTTTCCAATCCTTGGCAATTAATGATGTCCAAACTTCCAACCCCAAAGGAAATCAACAATCCGATGGGAAGAAGAAGGGACATAATAACAAGAATAAGGACAAGGATGGGAAGGGGAATGCAAACAAACCTAATGATAATGTTGGAGAGGGTAAAAGGGATATTAGAAGGAAAGTGAAATTTCCATGAAAATTGTGCACAGGAGATCATATTATGCACCTTTTCCCCAAAATTCAAGATGTGCAGTGCTTTTTATCTCAACAGGGTTCTTCTAGTTCCGAGGCTCTGCTGATAAACCATTTTCCCCAAGGGAAACAATTAGTTGTTGGAGCGAATCCAAATACTAGGGCTCCCTCTGTGGGTAACGAGGAAGGAAAAAATACATCAAACATATACATGATGAGTGTTCATGCAGATATCACAATGAGATATCGTGACTATGGAGAAGTTGAGTCTTCTAAAGCTAAGGGTTCTCTTGATAGTACTGAGCCGCTTCATATTACGAGGCCTACTGTTAAGCCTATACCTCAGATGCTGAAAGGGTCTTCAAAATATTCCACGATCAATCCTAATGCCGAGGCTACCCAGAACTACTTAATTGTAGAAGATCTGGCTCAGAGTCCTTGTGCCATGTCTACGTTAGAGGTGCTCCAATATTGTGCAGCTCAGTGGAGTGATTTTGTCACTACTACTGAGGTTGTTGATCCAAATAATTCTCTTATGATCACATTTGATATATTGAATTTTAAAAAGAGACTTCTTCATCATATGGATTTCCATATCATATCGACTTATCGGAAATTAAACATCTTTCAAACGGTTTTTGATGAGGGCTCTTCCATGTGTGTAATGTCTCTTGCATGCTGGAAGGGTATTGGATCTCCCGCAACTGTTCCTTAAGCCACTCTTCTAACTGCGTTTGATGGTCATTCTCATAGGCCACATGGTATTGTTCCAGCTTTTCCCATCTGTGCTAGTGGTAATACTGTTAATATCAAATTTGAGATAGTCGATGACAGCTTAGACAATAACCTTCTGTTGGGGTGAAACTGGATCTATGAGATGGATGCCATAGCATCCTAATTATTTTGTATTGTTTGTTTCCCTCATGAAGGGATAATTGTCATAGTTGACCAACTGGATTCTTCTCCTGTAGATCTGAATGCATCTTCTGGCTCAAGCATTCCTTTGGTGAAGGATACCAAGCCACCTGTTGAGAATCTGGGGGTTGGAATGTACACTTCCTTGATGGGTAATTTTTATCTTCCACCTCCTTCGATTCATATCAATGCTCTTTCATCCTCTAGGGCTCCTACTTGAAGAGATTTCTTCAGAACTCATTATTTTTCGGACCCCTAGACCTTACCTTATCCTACATCCACATTAGAAGAAGGTCAAGTGGGTGGCATGGAATTTCCTTTGTCTGCATCTGAGATTGCTTATAGCTCTATTGTTGACTATGCAGATTCCATTCCGGTTTCTCTTTCACCGGAGGAATTGGATGGAGATGTGGCCCTGACTTGGACTCTCAATTAATCTTCAGCTCAAGATTGCCTTGATACCACTCTTCCATATGAAGAGGCCATCCTTGAAGAAATTATTCGTGTAGAGAGACAGTGGGATGATTTTCATCATCGGTCTTACTTTCTCTCGGACTTGCACGCAGTTGAATCAAGCTTCCCTAGCCCTCAGTCTTCTGGTCCTGTTCACCCAGTCCTGAACTCTTTAGCACCAGCTCAATTTTTTGTTGCAAGGAACATGGCTATTATTTCTCCAACTACCTCGATGAACATCTCTAGTGATTGAAACATCATAGAGAATGTCTTCATTCGAGCGAGTGTTCCCCTGAAGAGATTCAAATTTACACTGATCTCTTTTGAGAGTTTCGCGATTTATTTACTTGGTCTTGTGAGGAAATGCCTGGTATAGATTCAACTATTGTCGAGCATGAGATCAAGGTATACGAAAATGATAAGCCTATCAGGAAAAAGCATCATCTGGTCAACCCTATGAAGGCAGGAACTATCAAAGCTAAGGTGGAGAAGCTGCTTAAGGCAGGGTTCATTTCAAGGAAAAATTTAAGAATGAAAGTTTATCTTGAAGTTTAGAAACCTTGGTGAATCTTAATAGTCCCTAATATGCATATTTTAAAATGTTTGGAAATAATTTTTGTAAAAATATTTATATTTTTAATAATTTTATATTAGTCTCTATAAAATTTTGGCGATTTTAAAGGTAAAATAATTTTATACTATAAAATGTGGGCGATTCATTTTTAGAAAAAAAGGAAATTTGTGAATCTTTTTTTTTGGAAAAAACATGGAAAATTAGGCCATCTACGAATATTAGCCCCTAAAACTTTCCCTGGTGTACTGGTTTGTGATCTATTTATGAGAAATGACCTTTGTTTTTTTTCTACGAAACTTACCCTCTAAATTCCTACATTAATTAACTATTTAATTAAATCAATTATTTCAAATTTTTTCAATTTTTTTTCAAATCTTTAAGTGTTTGTATAATCTTTATTTGCATTCACTAAAAGATAATATTTTTAAATTGCATAGAGAGATAATTCATCTGGGCATAGATATAGATGGGTATATTTATTTACTTCAATCTTAGTATCACTCCCATATACCGAGTTACAATTAGCTATAATACCATCCATTCACCCAATTATATCTCACTAGGAGACTAGTCCCCATAAATCCAGTCGGAGCCACCATATCAAACGGATAAGGGATTATTTTCATGTCCCTGACTAGGTGGTTTTCCCCAATGTTGTTGCATCGATTTTTAGGGCCTCAACAGGTTCATAAAATCTAAGGAAAAAAATAATGGTAGTGTGAAGAGAACATGTGATAAAAGCTTCTTGAAGAAAAGGGGGGACTTATTGTTGTTGATGCCAACTTGTTGGATCATTGATGGTTTCTAGGGTTTTTTTTATTTTACCATGCTATAATTTGGAGATCTATATATTGTACCATTTTTCTGATAAATTTATTCACATATATTTCATTTCTTCTACATATTTATAAAGTATGTTTCTATCCAAAATTGTGTGATTGAAAATTTGATTTTTCTTCTTTCATTGTCTTCATGAGTAAGTAATTTTCAATATTTTTCTTTCATGTTGATTTGATATAACATAGGGATGAAATGTTTAAGTGTTTCAATATATAACATAAAGATAAACAATATATTTCTATTATAGTATTTATTGTAATAAAGTGATTACGAATTTTGGTATGTGCTAGGACAAGTCTTCCCTAACTGATATGTTTTTTTGAAATTTGTTTGAGATCATCAATTATCGTATGGCTAGGAATATGTGTAGCAAAAATGTCTTTAGAAGCCCAATTGAAGCACCTTCAACAATACATGTCAGAGTGGTCACTTCATAATAGGTGATATTGCATTCTCACAACATAAATGCAAATTCAGATTAACAAAATAACACTTCAATATCAAATTAAAAATCACTTCAACTCATACACACATAAAAATATACATATAAAAATACATATACATACACACACACACACACACTGAAATTTGTCTCAAATGAACATATTTAACAAAATGGCATGATGTGCCCAAAATAGAAAACAACATCTCATGCATAAACATGGAAGTATGGCATGTGGTGACATATATAGAAAAGTATTAGAATATATGAACAACATATCATGCCCATACATGATTTCACATATGATGTTAGATATAAAAATGAGTCTCTTCACCACTTTGACCATCAGCACCATCGTTTTCATCTTGGATGTTTACCTTTCTCCTCTTACTAGCAGAAGGAGCTACACTTTTTTTCTTTTGGGGCATACTTCTTCTCTCTATGTATTGGAGAAAGAAAAAACATTCTCATTAGATTTTTTCACCAAGAAATTACACAATTTCAAACTAATACTTTATAATTGGAGCACATAAAGCTCATCAAAGATGATCTAATCAATCACAATGGTGTCTTCTTCTTGGCATTTATATAGAAAGGTATTATAATATATGAACAACATATCATGCCCATACATGATGATTTCACATATGATGTTAGATATAAAAATGAGTCTCTTAACCACTTTCACCATCAGCACCATCATTTACATCTTGGATGTCAGCCTTTCTCCTCTTACTAGCAGAAGGAGCTACACATTTTTTCTTTTGGGGCATGCTTCTTCTCTCTATGGACTGGACAAAGAAAAAACATTCTCATTAGATTTTTTCCACAATAAAATACATAATTGCAAACTAATACATTATAATTGGAGCACATAAAACTCATCAAAGATGATCTAATCAATCACAATGGCGTTTTACTCTTGGCATTTCCTTAACCTCTTTACAATACCACTCTTCAATAGTTACAAGAATTGGAGCATAAAAACAACTGAGAAACTAGACTAAAATGTTCATAGGAGAAAATACCTTCTTATAGTTGTTGTTGCGTGAGAAACATTGCACTGTAAAGAATGATAATGCACTCGAAGAAGCAGTATATATTTCTAGGAGATCACCTGAGAATGAACTCCACTTGAAACAAGCATTTAAGGTAATATCTTGAACTAAAATCCCCTGGTTCCATCTTGAAAACCCGGTCATAGTAAGAGTGGCTCATGACAAATGATACTTGTGGGGAATAATGACATGTCTCCCCATTTCTATAACTTCATTGTCAAACTTAATTTCACATTATATTTATATATAGAGATAAACAAATTTATTCTAAACAATATGTAATTTCCCTCTTAAATGGCTCCTTTTTAGTATGAGGAAGATGTGGAATTAAGGAACATTTTAGGGGCTAATATTCCCAGTTGGGCTAATATTCCATGCTTTTTCCAACAAAAAAAAAAATTAACGAATTTTCATTTTTCTAAAAATGAATCTGCCCAAGTATAAAATTATTTGAGTTAAAAATAACCAAATATTATATATTGTCGAATATAAAATAATTAGAACTCTAAAGAGTTTTACAAAATTATCATCAAACATACTAAAATTTGGAAATTAGGGACTAGTAAGATTAGCCAATTTTCCATTGTGGAATTACTAATTGAAATAAGGAATCTTACGGCAAGTATGGAGGAAATGCTTAATTCATTCCATGCTAAACATAGAGTTGACATGTAATATTTAAAAAATATATTTATAACAAAAAAAAATTAGCCATAAATAAAATATTTCAATGTCTATGGTAACATAATTTTATATCTACTTGGTATAAAGAGGTAAAATAACTTAAAATAAAAAATCATATATTTTCACTTTTAATTATAAGAAGAATATTTTGTTTCCTTATCATTTTAAAAATATTTCAATATTGATTTTAATTAAAATATTTAAATACCTATATTATTTAATATATTTTAATATCAACTTCACATATATCACTAATATTTATTTGCATATATAAAAAAAGCAAATAAAATAAAATATTTTATTGTTTAATATAAATAATATATTTCAATATGAAAAATAATATATATATAACAAATATTTCACTATCAAACCATTGAGAAATATATATATATATATATATATATATATATATATATATATATTCTATACTCTCTTTTAAATTATATAATATTTATGAAATTACGAATAACATTTTTTAACCTTATGATATTCTTAGTACTCAATACCGTCAAACTAGATTAAAAAAACCATAATCTATATCAAATATTCAAAGTTCTTTGGAAACACACATTAACATAAACACTGAAACATATAATATACCAGTAATCAAAGTGGCTCCTCAAACTAAATGGAAAACCATAACTACAATGAAATATTCAGAATTGTTTGGAGAAGACAAACATAAATCATAAAACATTTGATAAACCAGTGATCAAAATGACTAAAATGTACCACGATGACATAAAACTAAACACAAACACATTTAACAGTACAGTATCGCTCTATCTAAATCCAGCATTATAGCAGTCTCGCTCTATTTAAATCCATTGCTGTAAGCGTAAACAATAATTAGTCATTTGCAACAAAGCCAGCAAGTACCGCAGAACTCAAAGCAGCACGGTTTAGATCCGCATCCCGGAACAGTAGACTGAGACTTACGACCCATGCACAGCGGCCGCGGCCCTAAAAACACACACATCGAACAATTTTACAACACGTAACAGATTACAAAATATTAAATTGACTCTTTTACTGTGTAACAAGAATTTGTGCAGACATCTATTTATTTATTTCAAATTGAATTTGTTAGAAAAGCAAATAGTTCCAATGATTCAGTGCTATATGCTATTCAGTTGTATTTTACCGGGTGCCGCCGTCATCTGGTTTCCAGAAGCACCTGGACCATCGTCTATGGCTGTTACATGAGATTGCACGAAGAGCGCGAAAATGCAAATTCCCAATACTATTACCATTTTCGAAGCAGCCATTGACATCGACCTAAAAGAGAAAACAAATTCCAGAAAGGAAGAAATACGGCAGGAATGAGATGAGACGTGAGGGTGAAGAGAACGAGCGGAGCTGAATTTATAAAAACGATAGGGCCCGAGTTCCCGAATTAAATATAGTATTCGAGTCCAAATCTACTACTGCTTTTCTTTATATATATATATATATATATATATATATATAACAAAAATAATTATATAGATGAAGAATCTTATGGATATATTATATTAATTGAGGATGGATAAGCATTTTAGATTATAGCATTCGAGTTCCAATCTACTACTGCTTATATATATATATAAAATAATTATATAAATAATTATATACATGATAGCATTCGAGTTTAAATCTACTAATGCTTATATATATATATATTACAAAAATAATTATATAGATGAAGAGTCTCATGGATATATTAATTGAGATGTATAAGCATTTTAATGCATAGAATATGAATTAGAAATAATTAGAAATGAGTTTTATAAAATATATATTTTTTATATGTTTCAAATTTGTATTAACACACAAATGTTAAGTTTAGTAGCAGAAAAACTTAAATAAAACACAGACACATAGTAGAAAACCATAAAGAGACGGAGATTTTAACGTGGTTCACCTAATCAATCTCGGCTACATCCACCTAACAGGGCATCGGCAATCTCATTTAGAAAAAGGAGAATTACAATAGCAGAGTTTTGCATCTGCACATCTCTTCCACTCACCTCACATTCCTCATGCTCATTTGCCTCTACGGGCTTACATTTTATAGTTGGGAGTAGAAACTAAATCATAAATTCACTCACAACAAATATAGGATGCATTAACTCCACATCAGAATTAGATGGAGTCAATTTAGCAACAAATCCTATTGTTGTCACATTCATGAGATTTTCTCCAAAAATAGTTATAAGAAATCTCAACATTCTCCACCTTGACAACAATTAGCGTGATACCATGTTCCATTATTACTTTTATCTTTTTCTGCAAGCCAAGAGAAGCCAGAAACCATCGTAGCTTCTCTAACAAAACTGGTTTCGTGAACATGTCTGCACAATTTTCCTTTGTATGCACTTTTTCAAGAGAGACTCCTGTTTCAGTGATAACATGTCTTACAAAATGGTACTTTATAGGTATATGCTTTGATTTACTATGATAGGTCGGATTTTTAGCCAAGTGAATTGCACTTTGACTATCACAAAATAACTTGATGTTGTCCTGCAACTTACCAAACTCACCAAACAAACTTTTCAATCAAACCGCTTCTTTGCAAGCATGTGAAGAAGCTATGTATTCTCCTTCTGTAATGGATAAAGAAACAATGTTCTGTAGCTTTCACATCCAGCTAATAGCTCTACCTGCAAGAGTAAATACATACCCTGAAGTTGACCTTCTTTTATCCAAATCACCTGCAAAATCAGAATGAACATAACCACAAAAAAATTTACTACTTCTGTTATAAGTGATATAATAATCACTTGTGCCTCTCAGATACCGAAGCACCCATTTCACTGTTGACCAATGTTCTTTTCTTGGATTTTCCATATACCTACTGACAACCCCAACTGCATGTGAAATATCTGGTCGAGTACAAACCATCGCATACATCAAACAACCTACTACATTGACATATGGAATTCGAGACATATATTCTTTTTCTTCATTAGTGTTAGGACATAAACTTGAAGAAACCTTAAAATGGGAAGCTAAAGGGACTGCAACATGCTTCACATTGTTCATACCAAACCTCAAGAGTATTTTCTCAATATACTTCTTTTGTGATAGCCACAACTTACCATTGCTCCTGTCTTTGAAACTTTCCATGCCAAAAATCTGTCTTGCTGCTCCAAGATCTTTCATATCGAACGCCCTAGCCATCTGAATCTTTAACCTGTTGATCTCTGTTATGCTTTTGCTTGCTAAAATCATATCATCAACATATAACACTGAGATAATGAACATGCCATTACTCAATTTCTTAAAGTAAACACAATGATTATATTCACTTCTTATATAATTTTGACTCATCATGAAAGAATCAAATTTCTTGTACCATTGTCGAGGCGACTGCTTCAGACCATACAATGATTTCTTGATCCTGCAGACAAATTTCTTGTTGTGATTTTGAACAAACCCTTCTGGTTGTTCCATGTAAATCTCCTGATCTAAATCTCCATGTAAAAATGTAGTTTTAACATCTAGTTACTGTAATTCTAAATCAGGTAAAGAAAATAATGCTAACATAATCCGAATTGAAACAATTTTTACAACTAGTGAAAATATCTCATGAAAATCAATGCTTGCTTTCTGAGAAAAACCTTTCGCGACCAACCTCGCTTTGTACCTGTCTTTATTATCAT
Organism: Pinus albicaulis; assembly: GCA_034641835.2. Classification (NCBI taxonomy): domain Eukaryota; kingdom Viridiplantae; phylum Streptophyta; class Pinopsida; order Pinales; family Pinaceae; genus Pinus; species Pinus albicaulis. Next base: position 1,065,999,926 of record CM076570.1, read on the forward strand.
CAACACCCCTCTTCAATTTGTAAACCCATTTACATCCCACATTTTTTCTGTCTTTAGGAAGTTCAACCAGATCCCATGTGGCATTCTTGTCTAATGCCTTCATCTCGTCCTTCATAGCCTCTTTTCACTTATCACTATTATAACCTTCTACAGCTTCCTGATAGCACAAAGGCTCATCATCATTAGAGGTTAAAGCAACTAAAGTAACATAATCATCATACCTTTTAGGAGGACGTCTGATTCTCGTGGACCTCCTTCAAGATGTTTCTGGTACTTCAACAATTTCTTGATTATTATCTGTAGGAACTTCTTCATGATCTGCATTTGAAACATGTTCATGATATACATCTGAAACTTATTCATGATCTGAATCTAAAACTTGTTCATCTGGATTATCATCAGTATTTGAACTAGTTTCAAACTTAATGTGTTGAAGCTTAGATACATTATCCTGTTTCAATTTATCATCTACATCTATATTTTCAAGTGAAGATTCATTGAATTTAACATCTCTGTTACTGATGACCTTGTGAGTAGCAGGATCCCACAACATGTATCCCTTAGTCCCATCACCATATCCAACAAAGATATATCTTTTTGATTTAAGATCTAATTTAGAATGCTAATGTTTTGGAACTAGAGAATATGCATCACAACCAAAAACTTTCAATTTAGAATAATCACAAGGATAGCCTTTCCATACCTCTTGAGGAATTTTGCATCCTATTGCAGTTGATGGTGATCGATTTACCAAGTAAAAAGCCATAGAAACCGCTTCTGTCCACAATTCATTCTCCAAATTGGTGTTACTAAGCATATTTCTTGCTCTCTCTAAAAGAGTCTTGTTCATGCGTTCGACAACTCCATTTTGCAGAGGAGTATACACAGTAGTTTTATGTCTTTCGATCCCAACGTCCTTGCAATAATTATCAAATTCCTTTGAAGTAAACTCACCACCATTGTCAGTTCTTAAACATTTAATGGTTGTTCCAGTGATGTTTTCAACTAATGCTCTAAACTGTTTGAAAACTATGAATACATCAGAATTTTTCTTTAACATGTAGACCTACACTTTTCTAGAGAAATCATCAATAAAAGATACAAAATATGATGATCCTCCATATGAGATCATAGGAGATGGACCCCAAACATCAGAATGGATATAATCAAGGATTCCCTTACTAGTATGTTTTCCACTTTTTAACTTATGCTTGCTTTGTTTTCCAAAGAGAAAATGTTTGCAGAAATCTAACTTAGAAGATTTTAAACTAAGAAGTAACTTACGATCACACAAAATTTTTAATCCTCTTTCGCTCATATGGCCCAACATTTGATGCCATATAAGAATAGAATCACTGTCGTTTTCAGATACTGTAGAAGCATGATCTGACTCTGTTCTTCCTTCTAACTGAAAAAGATTTCCAACCTTCTTTACTTTCATTACTAGTAAAATTCCTTTATAAACGTTCATTACTCCACCTTGAATAAAGCTTTTATAACCATTTATGTCTAGCACTCCTAGTGAAATGAGGATTTTTCTTAGTTCAGGCATGTGTCTTACATCAGTGAAAATTTTATTGGTCCCATCAAACATTTTAATATGGATGCTTCCAATTCCCACAATATTACATGAGACATCATTTCCCATGTAAAAAACTCCATCATTAATTGATTTATAAGTTTTAAACCACTCTCTATGAATGCACATGTGATTTGACGCACCAGAATCTAATAACCATTGTTGATCATGATTAGACAAACCAACTGATAACACTTCATCACTTATACCTAAAACAGATGCCGATCTGTATCTGTCGTGTTTGCTTCTTTCTTCTCCGTCGAAGAGTCTCCTTTGGATGTTTTTTGTCTCTTCCAATAGTCTTTCTTCAAATGTCCTGATTTGCCAAAAAACCAGCACTTTACCTTACTCTTCTTCCCTTTCGATTTTGAACGCGAGTTGCTGTGCTTACTGAAGCGTCTTTCTTTAGAACGATCTCTGACCATCATTGCTTCTGATGTAGAGGTTCCTGAATTTGACCTTTTCCTTGTTTCTTCAGACAGGAAAACTCCAACAACATCATCAAACTCAAGAATTTCTAATGAACTAATACTTATAGAAGTAACAAAATGATCCCATGACTCGGGCAACGAGCATAATAAAGTTACAGCTTTATCTTCTGATTCAAATTTTACTTCTATACTTTCTAACTGCACCAAGAGAGTATTAAAGGTATTTAGATGATCGGTTATCGTCGTACCTTCCTTCATGCGCAAGATGTACAACTGTCGCTTCAAAAGAATCCTATTGGTTAAGGATTTTGTCATGTACAATTTTTCAAGCTTTTTCCACAAACTAGTAGCAGTTTTTCTGACACGATGTTAAACAAAACATCATCCGCCAAACACAAATGAATGCTGCTTAGTGCTCTTTCATCCATGTCACTCCATTCGTTATCTGTAATGGTGTAAGGCTGTTTGACTTTTCCCAACAGCGCCTTCACCATGCCTTGTTGCACGAGTAGATCATACATCTTCATTTTCGAGATCTCGAAGTTGTTTTTCCTATTGAACTTTTCGATCTCAAACCGATCACTTTGTGTTTTTGGCATGTTTAGTAGCTCGTGTCACAAAATCTCCAATTGCAACTCTTAATAAATGAAGTTTTTATTTTAAAAATTCCCTTAAGTTAAAAAAATGCCCTTCACCTATAAAATGCTTTTCACTTAATACCATATGCAAATGGCATTTTAAATTACAAATCGATTTAAAAAACTTTTACAACATGATGTGCCAACTTATGACTTCATAAAAAATCGATTTATAATGGACCATCTCCTCTTAAATCAATAAAGTGCCACTTTTTTTTTTTTTTAAACAGGCCCTGGACACTGTCTAACGACATATTATAAAAACTTGATATTCCAATCTTTAGAGACTCCATATAAATCGATTTTTAAAGAACTTTGAATCGATATATAATATATATCAAATACAAATCCAAACATTGCATATGCCTTCAATAAAGTGATTTGCAAAAGTTATATGCCTTCAATAAATCGATTTGTATATAATAAATTATTTGTTCAATTTAACTTACGACATTTGAAAATGAAATTAGCTTTTTTAATGAAGCGATTGTAAACCTCAAATCTAAAACGTTCAACGCTCTTGCTTCAACGTCGTTCAACAGGACGGCAGCTCACAGCTTGTTTAATGCTTCTAAATAGCTCACTGTGTTGTGGCTCCTCCACAGTGCTGAAAAACCTCTAGCATTCACAGCTCACAACAACTATCAACAGCATTTATGGCACTGTTTTCAAACTCGGCTTCTGCACATAAGAACAACGCGAGCCCGCTCACGGTCTTCCACAACAATCAGTCTCCACGGTTCTGGTTGTCACTGCATCACAGCGACAAGTAGAAACTCAGCTTCTGCATTCGATGGTAAATACTAAGCCAACACCATTCTGCGCTCACAGAGCGGACACACAGATCAACAGATCTGGTGCTCCAACTCGGCAGCTCAACAATACGCCCTGATACCAAATTGTTAAGTTCAGCAGCAGAAAAAATTAAACAAAACACAGACACACAGCATAAAACCATAAAGAGACAGAGATTCTAGCGTGGTTTATCCAACCAATCTCGGCTACGTCCACCTAACAGGGCATCGACAATCTCATTCAGCAAAAGGAGAATTACAATAGCAGAGTTTTGCATCTGCACATCTCTTCTACTCACATCACATTCCTCATGCTCATTTGCCTCTACGAGCTTACATTTTATAGCTGAGAGTAGAAACTGAATATAAATTCACTCACAACAAATATAAGATGCATTACCTCCACATCAGAATTAGATGAAGTCAATTTAGCAACAAATCCTATTGTTGTCACATTGATGAGATTTCATCCAAAAATAATTAAAAGAAATCTCAACATGTAAAATGTAAATTATAAATAAAATATTTTAATGTCAATTACATATATTTTTAGAAAACTAAATAACTATTTGATAATGTTTCAATAAAAAATTGTAAAAAAATACATTTTTTTTTTTTTAATAAATAACTAAGTTTTATATGTAAATACAATTATCATTTCCCAACACTACTACCATTTTCAAAGCAGCCATTGATATCGAACTAAAAAAGACAAAAACAAATTCCAGAAAGGAAGAAATGCGGCAGGAATGAGACGAAACGTGAGGGTGAAGAGAACGAGCGGAGCTGAATTTATAAAAGCGATAGGGCCCGAGTTTCCGAATTAAATATAGTATTCGAGTCCAAATCTACTACTGCTTTTCTTTATTTATTTATTTATATATATAACAAAAATAATTATATTGATGAAAAATCTTATGGATATATTATATTAATTGAAGATTGATAAGCATTTTAGATTATAGCATTCGAGTTCAAATCTACTACTGTTTATATATATATAACAAAAATAATTATATAAATGATAGCATTCGAGTCTAAATCTACTACTGCGCTTATATATATATATATATATATATATATATTACAAAAATAATTATAAAGATGAAGAGTCTCATGGATATATTAATTGAGATGTATAAGCATTTTAATGCATAGTATATAAATTACAAATAATTATAAATGAGTTTCATAAAATATATTTTTTTATACGTTTCAAGTTTGTATTAACATTTTAGTGTGTAAAATGTAAACTATAGATAAATTATTTTAATGTCAATTATACATATTATTAGAAAACTAAATAATTATTTAGTAGTGTTTTACTAAAAAATAAAAAAAAAATAAACATTTTTTTTTAATAAATAACTTAGTTTTATATGTAAATACAATTATCATTTATATTTTTATAAAATGCAATACAATTCCCAATTGCATAATATGACTTACACTATTATATAACAATGATATATTATATTATAAATCAATAATAGTATATTATACTTTAAATCACATTAATAATTAAAAATATTAACTACTTAAATGACAATTAAATTATAATTGATCACTATATATTTATATTTTTATAAAATAACATTATTTTATAACGCAATACAATTATCATTTACATTTTTATAAATTAAAATATAATTTTCAATTGTACAATATTACTTATACTATATTATAATATAATAATAATATATTATATTTTAATTTATATAATAATTTTATAGTATAATATAATAATAATATATTATATTTTAAATTATATAATAATATTATATTATATTTTAAATGACATTAGTAATTAAAAATATAACTATTTAAATAAAAATTAAATTATAATTGATCACTATATCAATATATGTGTTTATTAATTTTAATATTATAACTCTAAATGAATTACTAATAATTAGAAATGAATTTTATAAAATACTAATATTATAATTCTAAATGAATTATAAATAATCAGAAATGAATTTTATAAAAGATATGTTTTTCTTATCGATTTCAAATATGTATTAAAATTTTATTGTATAGAATTATGTATTTTTTTAGATAATTATATAATTATTTAGTAGTGCGTAAAAATATGTTTATATTTTTTTTGTTTTTGGTAAAAACAAAAACAGTTTTTTTAATAAATAACTTAGTTTTATATTTAAATACAATTATCATTTATATTTTTATAAAACATCATAGTTTTATACTCCAATACCACTATCATTTATATTTTTATAAAGTAAAATATAATTCTAAATTAATATGACTTATACTATACTATAATATAGTAATAATATTTTATATTTTAAATCATATAATAATAATATATTATTAGGTAACTTAGGTTTAACATTTTAAATTAGATTCATAATTTAAAATATTAATTACTTAAATAACAATCAAATTATAATTAATTACTATATTGGAAAAATAGTAATTTTTTTTATAAGAAACGAAATTACATGTTATATCAACAAATAAAACGTCAGCAACTAGCCAAGATTGGGGTAAAAAAATTGAAGCAAAGAACATTAATATACAATGAGGAAAACTATGTTTTCCTCCTCTCTTTTTTTCCACCTTCAGCCATGCTCTTTGAGATGAAGTGGGAGATGAAGTGGGAGACACAAGGGCGAGCTGATTTTCAAAACTCCAACATCCTTGTTCGAGTCAGAGTTATCTAATGTGTATGATAGTTATCTAATGTGTATGATACCTTTTTTTTCCTATGTTGTCTGTTACAATTGGTTCCTTTGTGGGTGGGCCTTGTTGCGTTCGTATTTCAAATGGATCCTGAATTTCATTTTTTTGTGCATAGGGATAAATGTTGAATGTTCTTTCTTCAGTTGTCTCTCTTTGCTTCAATACAATTGATCACTATATTAATATATAAGCTTATTTTTTTTAATATTATAATTCTAAATGAATTACAAATAATTATAAATAAGTTTTATAAAATATATATATTTTTAGATATTTCAAATATGTATCAACATTTTATTGTGTAGAATGTTAATTATAGATGAAATATTTCAATATCAATTATGTATATTTTTTAGAAAACTAAATAATTATTTAGTATCTCCTAGAAATATGTTTAATATATTTATGAAAAAAATTTGTAAAAAAACATTTTTTTAATAAATAGCTTAATTTTATATTCAAATACAATTATTATTTATATTTTTATAAAATAATATAGTTTTATAGGCAAATACAATTATCATTTATATTTTTATAAAGTAAAATATAATCCTCAATGGTATAATATGACATATACTATACTATAATATAATAATCATATACTATATTTCAAATCATATGATAATATTTTATTATATTTTAAATCATATGAGTAATTAAAAATATTAGCTACTTGAATAACTATTAAATTATAATTCATCACTATATTAATATATATATTTATTTATTTTAATATTATAATTCTTTTTCAAATATAACTTTTATATATATATATATATATATATATATATATATATATATATATATATATATATATATATAATTGACTTATAATTAATTGTTATAATATTTCATATATTTTTATTATAATATTGTAATTTGTTTTCTAATATAAATTTCAATTATATTTTATAAATGAAAGTATATCACATTATATAATATTATATTATAAATTATATTTTAAAACAAATATCTATCCACATAAATAGTAAAAATCTTAAATTACTTAACTCTTAATTATTTAAATTTATTTATTTATTTTTATATAAACTTGACATAAAACTATGTCATTTAATAAGTATATTTAAATATTTTAATTATAACTAAAAAAATATTTTTTTTTATTAATATATCTTTTGTTTTTACTATTACACATGAACTAAGCATAAAATGGATTACATATTATGTAATATCAATTCATAGCCTACAACCTAACAATCAAGGAAATAACACCCTATCCCATACTCTTGATCGAAGTTGATTTATGCCTCATTGAATGTATGACTATGTTTAGATATATGATGTATAAGAATAAGCTTTTCAACATGGAATCTAACAGGCTCCCAAAAATTGCTTCTAACTTTAGTTAAAGCCCCCACCTTAGCCTCAAGTGCGGGTGGCATAAGGATTCTCAGTCTTTGCTCAACCATTGGGGAATTAAGAACGAGATCGGTATGGGAATCAAAGATAGTCTCAAAGATAATATTACCTCCAATTTTAAGGAAAATTTGTGGGAGGATAAGGAGGTTAAGATACTACATGGAGGTGATCAACACCACCCTTGATAACAAGAATTATCTATCTGTGTTGAACGAGACTAATAAAAAAATGAATATCTTTAGAATATAAACTATTTCTCATGAGCTTTAGAGAGAGACCAGGCAATTTTCTATTCCCAAGGTTCCATGTAATGAGGGAATCTATCAAATTTGCGATACTAAGCAGGTGGAAAATGAAAATCACTTCCTTTTAGACTCTCAACACTTACTCACATCACTTTCAATCTTATTGACTTGTTAAGGAAACCCATCTAGAGCGATATTTGGTCATAGAAACAAGTTGTTGAAGAATCAGACTTCTATTTTTTTTCTTTTTATTTTCTTCAAGTTTGATGAACCACATTAGTCTTAGTGGACGTTAATCATAACCATCATCATCATCTTTATTTTTAAATGACATATCTCAACTTCATATTATGTAGTAAATTAATTATATATCTTTAATATTAAAAAATAAATAATTTTCTTCCCTAATTAATTTAAGCTTATATAAAGTAGATGTAAAAATATGGTGCAAATATTTATATAAAGCACATGTAAAATTATGGTGGAAATATGTATTTTCTTTACTATTTCATATGGTGTTGATATATACCATATAAAAATAATATTAACACATTCAAATTTTCCTTTGAAGGTTTTTTTATTTTTTTTTATGAAAAACTTTTGCAACTTCTCCATGGTTTAATTATATGCATGAAATTTATTATTTTTTATTAATATTGCAATTTATTATTTGCAATAAAATTGGTTCACATCTTTTTCTATAATGATTGTGTTGTGTGTTCTTGTAACACACCCCAGTTTTACATATAATAATTAACACTTAAATAATTTTCTAACTACCACATAAGTAAATCAATTGATTGACCATGAGTTTTCCATTGAATGTTTAATGTATATGGAATGCATAACTATTAAATAGTCATATTGAACTCTGATAATCTCATTTCCGATAAATAGGTACCAAAGTATTAAACTAGCAATTGCACCACATGTTGCAAAGAAACATCATAAGGAAGTAGCAGAGGAAAGAGTATAGTAGAAGAAAGAAGATGTTGTAGAGAAGGAGCCATGGTGAAATAATGAAAGGAGAAATCGAAGGTGTTGCAGAGAAGGATCCATCATGAAGCAATGGAAGGATAAATATTCTTTGATGGAACTAGGTCATGGAGTTTTTAAAGATATTTATGATAAGAGTGATCAGTAGGTAGACATTCCAGAAATGCTGGGAAGATGCATTGAAGAGGTAGTTCGAAGGGATTAACCCTCCGCTATCACCAAACTATCATCAATACACATATATGTAACCCAACATAATCTGCTCACATATACAAACAAATGTTACAAATATTAAAATAGGAAATTGGGGGTGAAAACCCTTCAGTGATTGATATCATCCTCATGGAAATTGATTGTTAAAAAAAGTACCTCCATTCAAGTTTGTTACATAATGTAGACATGCCCCTTTTTTATTTACTATAAAATTATTACACATTTATTTGGATGCTTACTAGGGATCCCAAGGGTTCACTTTATCTTAGCTCTGAGTGTACTTGGAATTAGATACCACAAAAAAAAGAGTATGTTGAAAAAAAAAGAATTGGCATCAACTTTATGAATCAAAATTATGAGCACGTAGAATGATAATTATGTCACAAAATTTGACATAAAAATAGATACCAAAGATTTCAGTAATTGACAAGACTTGAAACAAGGCATATGCCTCACCAATAAGAATCTCCCCTAAAAGAGGGTGTCATTTAACTCCAACTACACCTTTGAGAAGCTCAATTTTCTCCTTTTCTTTGACCATATCAAAGGAATCCTTAAGAGATCCAGGGGGTTGAACACCTGTGATAAACATAAAGTGTGTTTATTTCCTCAACATAAGAATGGTGTGGATCTTTAGTGTATCCCACAACCTTTCTAACTACATGAATTTCTTCCCATATTTTTTCAACACGGTCAAAATCCTGTAAAACATGAAACAGGGGCAATTTGTTTTCAACCCTCGTCTCTAGTTAAATTCAAAATAGTTGATCGAACAAAAATCCTAGCTTCGTTTAGCATCTTAAGACATGAAAAAACATATTTTGATAACCATTAATAAAAGAAAAACATATAAATATTCCTTCAATCTATTGTTTCAGTATGAGACTAAAAATTCACGATCGAACTACATCAGTGATTTGAAAAAAAAATCCAAACTCAACATGCTATATAAACTATTCAAATATTCATCCTTTATTAATTTTTCCTCCTTCCTGGTATACAATACATCACAAAATCACATACACTTCATCATCAACTTCTCCTTTCCTCGAAAGGAAGCATATGATTTACCTTATTTATATATTTTTTATCTCCTTGTTTCCAATGATAGGTGATGAGATTTCAGATTGAAATGCATCATTCATACATGAAGTTTTTTCTCTTCAGAGTATGTTGTTCCATGTTATGGTTTCTTTAGGAACTCTTCTTTCCAACCTGGAGAATCTTATGATTTTACTATAATGAACCTAGGTTTTGTACAAATCCTATTTCCGTATTGATGGAAATTTTATATGGACATCGATAACCATTTTATGTTGGTTTGATTTCATACTCGCTAAGTATGTTTTTTTATTTGTGGATTATTGACCTATTAAATATTGTTTAATCTACTAATTTCTCATTGTATTTTGAACTGATGATATGAAGTTGGTCACTTTTTCTCTTTATGCAGATAGTAAAAACTATATGGAGAATGAAAAATATATTAAGGGCACACTTCCCATCACATTTGTAGACAAATTTATGACCGAGTATCACACTTTTTTTTTATCAAATATAAATTGTTTAATCTACAAAGTTTTCATTATAGTTATGAACTAATGATATGAAGTTGGTCACTTTTTTTCTTTATGCAGATAGTAAAAACTATATGGAGCATGAAAAATATATTGAGGGCACACTTGCCATCACATTTGTAGAGAAAATTATAACAAAGTTTCACACTTTTTGTTATCAAATCTAATCTTATCCTATATGCAACACTTTTTTTATCAGATCTAAATGATCCTACATGCAACCCTAGTTTCCTATACATATCAGGGTATCATAATCGGATCTAAATGATCCTATATGCAACCCTAGATTCCTATACACACGATGCAGTGGCGACACAAACAAGAGAAAAAATATTTCTCTAATTAACATTGTGCAGGGCTTTAGACAAAAAAATAAAGAGCATTAAACATTATGAAGAAATGTTAGGGTGAGGAATTGTGAGAATTATCCAAAAATTTAAGGCTATAAATGCCTATCCTAAATATCATAGATATGAAAAGATTGACATTCAAACCTGTCATTTCAGTGTTTGGACAAATCATAATGACAATTCAAACCTATTATTTCAATTTTTTTGGAAAATCATAATGAAAATTCTTCATGATGCTTGGTGCTCACATGCATTGCCACGAGAAGGGGTTAATGAAATATATGTATGTTTTCCAAGACTCCACAACCACTTGGTTTGGGTTTGAATGGCATCCATATTTGGAGTGGTGCAGTTGTTAAAAAATATATTCAAGGCACATTCATAGAGAAAATTACAACAAAATATCACACATTTTTTATTGGATGAAAAAGGAAAAAAGTTAACCATTTAATCCTCACAAGAATGTTATTGTTACAAATTCATATACGTTATGATAATTGATAATTATTTCATATCTTATTATTTTTTAAAAAATTTGATTTTTTTTCTAATTAACTAAAACAAACATAAACATACAATTATATTTGTAATTGTTATCACATTTTATTTAATAAAAAAAATTCCTAAATTATAAAAAAAAAAAAAAATCTTAATAAAAAATTCCTAAATTACTAAATTACTAAAAAAAAAAGGTCGTAATAGAAAAAAAATTCTTAAATTACTAAATTACTAATTTTTTTGTTATTCTTAATAAAAAAAATTCCTAAATTACTAAATGTTGAACTAAATATTTCATCAATCTAAAATTAATATGTTGCTTGTTGATAAAGTTGTAACATCTAGTATTTCTTCCATGGTTAAGATTATTCATCTATAAATAAGTAATTTGTTGTAAATTTCATATTTGTAAAGATTCATTTATCAAATGTAAAGTACCTCAAAGTTAAATATTTATATTTTAGAGTTCTTTAATTTGATTTCTTTTTTGATTAGAAATAAAGAATTTTGTTGTAAATTTATATTTGTAAAGATTCAATTATCAAATGTAAAGTAGCTCAAAGTTAAAAATTTATATTTTAAATTTCAATAATTTAATTTATTATGTTGATTGGAAATATTTTCTAAATTAATCACATTAAATTTTAAAACATAGTTCAAATAGCTACAAATAATTATCTTCTTAAAAATTATTTGGGACAGGTACTCTATTAAGGATTCCTTGATGTGAGCTCATCGATTCAATTCCCCATCGTGATCAGGGTGATATATTGCAAGAAAGTTACTATTACAAATTCATATATGATCATGTGATCCCAACACGATGATCCTAATCATACTTTTCTTATCAGATCTAAATGATCATATATGCAACCTTAGCATCATATACATATTAGAGTATCACACTTTTCTTATCAGACCTAAATTATCCTATATGCAACCCCAACTTCCTATACACACAGTGCAGTGGGGACACAAACAAGATAAAAAAATAGTTCTCTAATTAACACTGTGCAGGGCTTTAGACCAGGGAAAAAAGAGCATTAAACATTATGAAGAAACGTTAGGGTGAGGAATTGTGAGAATTATCAAAAAATTTAAGGCTATAAATGCCTATCCTAAACATCATAGATATGCAAAGTTTCACATTCAAACCTGTCATTTTAGTGTTTGGACCACTCATAATGACAATTCAAACATATTATTTCAAAATTTTGGGAAAAGTAAAATGGAAATTCTTCATAATGCTTAGTGCTCACATGCATTGCGACAAGAAGGGATTAATGAAATCTATGGATGTTTTCCAATACTCCACAACCACTTAGTTTGGGTTTGAAGGGCATCCATATATGGAGCAGTGCAGATATTAAAAAATATATTCAAGGCACATTTGTCGAGAAAATTACAAAAAAATATCACACTTTTTTTATTGGATGAAAAAGGACAAAAGTAAACCATTTAATTCTCACAAGCAACTGACTCTTACAAATTCATATATGCTATGATAATTGATAATTATTTCATATTTTATTATTTTTAAAATTTTTAATTTTTTTTCTAATTAATTAAACAAAACATAAACATACAATTATGTTTGTAATTTTTATCACGTTTTATTTATATGTGTTTTGTTATTCTTAATAAAAAAATATTCCCAAATTACTGAATTTTGAACTAAATATTTCATACATCTAAAATGAATATGTTTCTTTTTGATAAAGTTGTAACTTCTCATATTTCTTCCATGGTTAAGCTTATTCCTCTATAGATAAGTAATTTGTTGTAAATTTCATATTTGTAAAGATTCAATTATCAAATGTAAATTACCTCAAAGTTGAATCTTGATATTTTTAATTTTATTGATTTGATTTATTTTGTTGACTAGAAATAAAGAAATTTGTTGTAAATTTCATATTTGTAAAGATTCAATTATCAAATGTGAAGTAGCTCAAATTTAAAACTTTAAATTTTAAATTTCAGTCATTTAATTTATTTTGTTGATTGGAAATATTTTATAAATTAATCACACTAGATTTTAAAACATAGTTCAAATATTTACAAATTATTATCTTATTAAAAATTGTTCTGGACGAGTACTCTATTAAGGACTCCTTGATGTAAAGTCACTGATTCAATTCCCCACCCTGATCGAGGTGATATGTTTGAACCAAGTTACTTTTACAAATTCATATATGATCTTGTGATCCCAACACCATGATCGTAGCATATATTTGTTGAATATGATATGCCTTGTGGTAGTCACTTAGTCATTCATTTGTGTGATCCTGAAATCATTGTCTATGCTATGTTACCATCACACTATATACAATTATAACACCTCAATTCACACAATGTTGTGGCTATAGTGGATTCTATTTCTTGACAATTCTATCACCTCAATTTGCAAAATGTTGTGGCTACAGTGGATGTTATTTCTTGACTATCTTCTGATCTTGCAACTCAAATTTTCAAACATTGATCTGTACCAATTTATTGGAAAGGTGGAGAGGATAATTCAAATAATTAACACAAAAACAATATGAGATGCTACTCTTATTCTATTGACATGCACACACTTACTAAATTCAACCTTTCAAAATATAGAAAGAACTCTAACTACTAATATTAGATTCACTTAACTCACAGTGACTCAATTCAACTGTACTCTAAATCTAAACTGCACTCCATGTGAGAGTAATTATTATTTCCAACATATAAAACAAAAACCTTGAGAGTGACATGCCATGATCTTGAATTATCGATGCTAACAACCTTTCCCATTCAACTGGACTCTAAATCTAGACTACACTCCATGTGAGAGTAATTATTATTTCTAGCATATAAAATGAAAACCTTGAGAGTGACATATGTCATGTAATATTCCAAATTAGGAAAAACAGGAATATAGAACATAGAACTAGAAAATGCAGTAAAATATCAACACATAAAAAATGATCACATCATTGAGCCATTTTATTATGTATCATAGCAAAAAATGAGTATAAGATCTTCAGGAAAAAGACACTCAACTTAGGCAAAACAAGCCTCAAGAACCCAATACATAAATATATGAAAAACCGCTGCTATATGAACTCTTGGGAGGCCATGACTGTGCAATACCTACTGGAAATAACTGCTTCTAGAAACTAATATTGAGTATATCTACTAATACAGTTCCCAGAAAATCTCAGGATTAGAGATCTAGGCTTTCTAGCACAATTCTAAGAGAACCCAGAAGGGGTTTCTGGAAATATACAAAATGGAAGATGCAGCCGTAGGGTTGAATAATGCACTGCAACTGGATAAATACTGGGAGGTGGTTGATATGATTTAAAAGTGGCTGATACTCATCCCTACTGATCCTCCAGATGAAGGGTTACTCCCCTCACAAGAAAAAAAACTCACAAACTTGGGCACTAAGCCCTCCACTGCAACTACCGTGCAAAATAACGCAGTTTCTAAAGGATACTATGTTGCTAAAGATGGATGAGTCTTTGCATAGTTCCATATAGTGGAAAAAAAGCTCAAGGAACCTCCTAATAGGTCCTCCGAATGAAGGGTTGCTTCCCTCAGTGGAAAACAATGTCACAAACATGGGTACTTGACCCTCGAGTGAAATTACCCTCCTGATTTCCGCAATTCCTCAAGGAGAGCACACTGCATACGATGGATCAAGCTTGGACTGATGCCAAATGGTGGAAATGAAGCTCAGGGTACCTCTCATGAGTGGGCACTCAAAGTCCCTTGAGGATGAGGGTGGGAGTTCTTCTTAGAAACACCCTTGTGCTAAATAGCACAACGGACTCCGCTAAATAGCTGACACATGCAAAAAGTCATAAAATACCACACATAAAAAATATTTAGAATGACCTTTATGGTTTCCATCACCATCCTTATATGATTTTTGAGCCTCCTCACCCTTGGCCCCACTCATTAAAGATGTTACTCCAATTGAGACTCCCTCCCACTAAGACTGTGTTTTCCTCCAATAACTCTCCACTACCTTCATAATGACGTTGTTGATTTGGTTAAATTTGACCCCATCCACATGCTTTAGCCCAGATTCACACCTAAGAGAGATTTATTCAATGGATACAATGATCCACATTCACATTAGAAGTGGGTTTACTCCTACTAAAGTGATTTATGAGTCTCTCTAGCCTCTTATTCATATATTTTAACAACAAAATAAAAAATTAATATTCCAACTAGCTAAAAGATAATTAGGAATACTATATTCCTCCTCTCCCAAATGTTGCTTGTCCTCAAGCAACTGCAAGGATGGATGTTGTAAATTCTCCTCTCCTTCCCTTATGGTATCCTCATCTGATAAACCAAATGGCTCACATTATAAAGAAGTGGGAGATCCATGGTGGCAACTACATGCGTTCCAATGCCTTCATTGAGGCATGGGACATGAAAAATTTTGGAGGTCTTACTCCCAATGAGAAGCTCTAATCCATATGCTACTCCTCCAACAAGATGGATCACCCTGTGTGACCCATAGAAAATATTCTTAATCTCCTTTTTCTACAATATAATTGGTCTATGTGGCTGAAAATGGAGATAGAGAAAAGTGTCCACCCCACGCTGTCTCTCTTCCCATCCATGATCTTTGTAGGACTCTTTTTGATCTCAGGTTGTAGCAATGTTGTCCTCAAGAGGCTGAAATACATCCTGACCCTCTAGGATCCAATCTTTGGTTCTAAGAACCTTGCTAACCCAAACCATTCTAACAATAGTGACTAAAACATCACCAAAATTTGGAATCATAAATAGAGATGTATTGATGGATATATAAAATGACAGATGGTGACAATAGTTCCCCGAGTGGAACCAGTACAGTTCAACTCCTTGTTGCCCTAGAGCACATTGTGGTAAATAAATTCTTAGCCACTTTCTTGTTGCCTCTATTTTCTCATCTGCCTGGGGGTAGTAATTGATGTTTGGTGTCAACTTAGTGCACCCAAAATAACAAAACATTCGTCCAAAGGCCTATAGGAAGTGGCCATTCCCATCACTGAATGTGGTCCCAAGAAGACCATGAAATCCAAGGAGAGGCTTACCCTATTGTGGAGAAATGCACTATAAATAAATGGCAAAGGAATGCAAATACTTTGTTAGTTGATGAATAATTACAAAGTCACAACCCTTACCATGTACTGTTGGCGAGATAGAGATGAGGTCCATAGATGAGCTCTCCCATCTCTTTCCTGGAAAAGTAGGTGGTTGTGACAACCTTGCAGGATGGTTGTCTCCCTCCTCATCCTTCAAGAAAACTACACATCTACTTATATTTTGTAGCACATCCACCGTGAGACCCTCCCATGAGAATCTATCCCAAATGGTCTGATATGTCCAGATGAAATCTTGATAACCATGTTGGCTCCCTGTGATTTATAAGAATGGAAAGAATAAACATTGCAGGGGCCACATTAGAACTACTTTGGAATACTTGGACCTAGCCTTCCTGGATTCAGAGAGGGATCTCTCTATATGAGTGTTTTAAAGTGATATATCTTTATGCTTTTTTTATGATATTAGGCTAGTTATGAAGCTCTGAGAACTTATTGGTTTTGGTTGATTGAAAGGTCATTTGAAATATTAAAGGTTGGAGTAGATTGAGGAAATATTTCAGCTGGAAAGATTGACTATGAGACATCATTAATCCATTGGGCTATGGAGTCATAAAAGGATCTAATTGTTCAACAACTCTTCAAGGGTTTTCATAGGGAAAATTATCTATATTAAATGGATATCTTTAGATTAACTTTGATATGAAACATTAAGGTGTTGTGAAGGTAGGAAAGCTATAGTCAATTAAGAATCTTCTAGCTCTACTAAAACAAGAAAATCATTTCAAAGTAACTGTTTGAAGAAAGCCAAAGGACAAGGCAAACCATAGACTTATTTGGACAAACTTTTATTAAAGAAAACTTTTAAGACAACAATCAAGTAATCCTAAGACTAATTTCAGATAAAGAAAACATGCAATATGACAATGAGAGCAACCTAAGATCAAATAGGAATATTCTAATCTGCTTTTGACCAATTCTATAGGGATCTTTCAAAGAAACATTTAAAGGCAGACCAGAGGATAGGGCATACCATAGACTTCCTTGGATTAGACTCTACTTAGCATACTTTGAAGGAGATCATTTAAAAACAATATCTCAAGTTGTACTCAGAAATACATAGGCTCACCAACGTTCCCTGGTTATACTCTATTGAATCATTCTTAAAAAAAAAAAATGGATAAAACCATAGGGTAATTAAGAATCCTCCAATCATACCTTAGCGAAAGAAAACATAAAGATAAAGCTTGCAGATAGAAATAGGGTACCTTTAACAGTAAATCCTAATATAAATTTTATGTTCTTTATCAGAGAAAATGGACAGAATGTAAAACATAAGAAGAAACAAATAAAAAGAGGAAAAAAATCACCATTAACATAGACTAGGATCCTGTGAATCATCTTGTTTTATTGATGTTTAAACTAGTTACATACTCTAGCACAGTGGGTCTTTGTAGCTCAAAGATTTTTCTATTCATCCTAGTATTCCTCAACTAGCTCAGCAACTCTCTAACTCTCAGATTTAGCTTAACAGCCAATTTTAACCAGTTAAAAACATTAATAATGAAGTCATCATGCAATATATATAAGCAAATGAGGGGGTGAAATGAAAACTAGGTCTTAAGGGTTCATTTATGATAGAGTTAACGATTTTTGACCTTTGCGACCATGCAAGGCCCAAGGCAAAAATATCAGAGATTTTTACTCTGCATAATGAATGTTGTCTTTACTTCTAAGTTACTTTAGTTGTAATTTTTTACTTTTAAGGCTTTAGTGATAACTCTGTAATAAATATTGAGCTACTTATTTTTAAAATATCTCTGACTCTAATAGCTTCTTTATGTCTTTTGAGGTAAAGCATGCTTGTAGGTGGCAATTTGTCTCTTGATGAAGTAAATGCTTCCTTGATGAATCCTTTGAAACTGCCTTTGGGCTTATCAGTCTTGGTTTAACTCTTTAAACTTTGCTTTAAGGTCTTGTTCTGCATTTTGGCCTTCATAATCTGTCTTCACTATATTTATCTTTTTTCTACCTTATGACTGTTTGATTCATTTATCATCTATCTTTTAAACCTTTAACCTTTTTCTTTAATCACTCTTTCTTAAGGCTAATCTTTAACTATATGTTTTGTCTGTGTCGAGGGGTTTCTTCTTTATGCACTGGAGGGTTTATTGAATGACTGATGAGCATGAATATCATTGATCGATCCTTGATATAAAATCTTGGTCCCTTTTCTTCATGTTTTGGCCTCTTGGATTGTCATCCAGAGGTTTATTGCCACTTTCTTGAATCTGGAAGGCTTTTACGCCTGTGCCGCCATTAAACCTACAATAAAAAAAAAAATGTTAATTTAAAACCTGCGAATTTTGGATTAAACTACCTTTGGGGTTTATGAGGTGTTGGGAGAAATTGCAGAGGAAGGGGATAATGTAGGGGAAAGGTTCCCATAGTTGAAATAGGTGGAGGGGCGAAAGATTTGAAAATTGGAGCGAGGGTAGAAGAAGGTGGTTTTGTGAAACCAGGGCGGTTTATCACATCAGAAATATGTGGTAAGAAGTATTGGGGTGGCACTGTGCAATACCATTAAATGGCCTCCATGTGTCCTAGGTGAAACCGCCCATTTTGTGTGGAAATGGGTCGTTAAACCCCGACAACGAAATGCATGTGATATGTGATGAGGGCTGTTAGATCTCAAGCGATGATATCTACGGTGCAAGTTAAACCCAATGGGGAGTTCAGGTCAATAGTGGAAAACATGTGGTAGATGGAGATTTTTCAGTAGTGGAAGTAGTGGGAGGTGGGGCTGGTGGTGATGTAGGTTAGTTTTCTGGGTAGCGGGTTTGGTTTATATGCGGGGTTTTGGAAAGCGGGGGTGTGGTGGCCGTTGGATCAGGGGTGATCAATGGTAGAGATCACTTGAAGGAATGAGTGGGGAAGGGTCAGAAAGAATGAAAAAGGATCTTAAGGAAAAGGTGGAGGTATGGTCTTGTGGGGGGAATATGGGACTAGGGGCTCAAAAATAGGAGGGCTTAGGGATAGCGGGCATTCGGGATCCCAGGTCTTATGAACAGAAGGGCTAGGGCTTAACACTGAAAGGGGGTGGATTAGGCCTAAAAACAAGGTTTTTGAGTGTTTTTAGGGGGTCTGATAGGGTGGAAAAGTTAACTTAAACCAAGTAAAAGGATTTTACATGGTTTTTGAAGCCTTTTTGAGAGAAGGTGATGAATGAAAGTGGAAAACTTATGGAGGGGGAATGAATATTTTTTAGAAGGGGAAAAGTAGGAAAATTGGGAGGGGTGAAATGAGACCATTTAGGCCTAGAAAATGAAGCTTCCTTCCCAGCGGGGTAAACTTTGAGGAGGCTTAGATGAAGATTTTTAGTGAACTGAGAGATTTAGGATAATGAACACATTGATATTTCCAAAACTCACAATATTTCATAGAATCTTGTTTTTGGAAATCCAAGGACCTATTACTTAGCCATATTCTAATATAACATAATTTTACTGATGGCTAATAGTGGCTCCACTTGGGGAGGGAAGCTCTTTGGAGGTGTCAAGAACCTTAGAGAATAAATCTCTGGAAAGTAGACCAGTGCCTGGTTTTTCACTTTGACAGTCCTCTTTTTGGCTTGAGGATTTGTTGTCTTGAAGGTATTTTAAACATCTGAATCATCACAAGATCAGTCTCTAACCTAAACTTCTACCTACACAACACACTTTCCTAACATTTTTTCTTCAGTAAGTGCATTTATACTTGCAAACCATTGTAACATCAATTTTTTCTTTTATTTCAATAGGAAACTATCTAGTTCTACCCTTATATCATCCAAGAGTTCAGATTAGAATGATGAACTCATTATTTCTCTACCTATTCTAACTATCTGTCAAGATTAAACTATTTGACAGATTTTCATTCTCTAGTCTAAAACAAGAAATTTAAAACATAACCAAAATCAGGATTAGACAGTGTGATTTGTTATGGGCTATGGCATTTTGTAGAAGCTGCACATAGCAGAAAACAAAAATTTGAGGGATTGTAATATGAAATGTGTTAAGCATCCCTCTTTTTCTTTGGTTCAAGTTTTAATATTTTTAGAGCCATTTCATTCTTTCCTAATCTAATCTACTGATAAGTCAAGTTTATAAAGTTTGGAAAATCTTCATTCACTAACCTATCAACATAAATTTAAATTTATTCAATCATGATTAGGTTGTATGACTAAATGACATTTTTTTCTTTCAAAGCAGTGGCATTTGGACTTGCACACCTTCAGATTTTTCTCTTTTTTGGTATGGGGTTGTACCTTCTCTTTTTATCTTCCCTCTTTTATCCTTTCGTTTGTTTTTGTGTTTATTTTTCTAACTTTATTTATTAAGCAATGTTATTTACAATGGACAAAGCTTTAAACTGTGATTTTTCAACAAAAAAAATGTTTAAGAATCCTGCCATTGACAGGACTTCCAAAGAGTTCTGTTCCATCCATCTCTTGAAGAAAGAATGCATTTTTACCTATAGCAGACTAAATGAGCTAAGTGCCTTTCCATAAATTTTCAAACTTTCCATGTTTGCCCTTATCTTCTCTCCTAGAATCCCATTTTAGTACCTAGTCACCAATGTTAAAATCATTTTTCTTTGTTCTCTTATCAAACAACCTCTTGATGTTTTCTTGTACTTTATGTGCTCTGTTATAAACTTCTTCTCTGGTTTGTTGCAACTATACAATCTGATTTATCCTTCATATCATATCATCTTCTTCAAATTGTACTTCTTGGATCAAATTCATGACTGGTACTCCTAAACTGGTTGGAAATATTACATCTGCTCCATAAACTAACTGATAAGGGGACATCCCAATTGAATTTTTAATTGTCAATATGTCTACCCATAGTGCATGTACTAGCTTGTGTGCCATGATTTTTTATTCTCTTCTAGCAAGTTTTTGATGATGTTTACCAAACTTTTGTTTGAGGATTTTTCCAACCTGTTACCTTGAGGGTAATAAGCTATAGAATGGCCGAATGTAATCTGATATTTATGGAAAAATTCCACCATATTTTTGGATCCAAAGGTGGCAGAATTATCAGTGATAATATTCCTAGGATAACCAAATCTAGATAGGATATGGTTTTCAAGGAATTTAATGATGACTGAGTCTGTGGCATTCCTAGAAGGGATGGCCTCTATCAATTTTTTGAAGTAGTCAGTTGCTCTGAGGATAAATTTATGTTAGGCAGATGAAGTGGGATGGATTTCCCTAATGAAGTCTAGACCCTACTATTGAAAAGGAGCTTCAACACTGATAGGTTGCAGAGGTAAGGGTAGAAATTTTATTTTTCCTTCAAAGATTTGACACTTATGGCAGGAAATTACCATTTTATGGATATCTTGAAAGAGGGTGGGCTAGTAATAGCTAGCTCTAAGGATTTTGTTAACCATAGTTTTCCAATAGAGGTGGCCTCCACATTCTCCTTCATGGAACTCATGCTTGATCTTATCTGCATCATTCTCAGGTAAAAATTTATTCAATAATACACTAGCATTTTTCCAATATAGAATTTTATCTAAAATGTAGTAATTTACATCCTTTAACTTTAAAAACCTTGCCTTTGTTTTAGAGAAACCAGGAGGAACATTAAGATTGAGAAGCACATAAAAAATATTAACATACCAAGTTGAATTCAGAAAATGATCTTAAATAAGTCGAGTTGCCAACTCCTCTTGTTCATCTAATGAATTTAACATATTTATATCAAGTGCTTGAAAGTTGGTTTCAACCATGATTTTTTCTAGTCCTTGGCCTTTGATGAGCTTAGTGGGCTTGATTTCTAAATCATATTCTAATATTACAACAATCCACTTTCCTCTTTTTCCATTAGGATCTTGTGTCAAGATGTCTTTCACCACAGAATGAGGCACAAATGCAATGATGTGTGAGTGTAAAATGTAAACTCTGAAATATTTTAAGGCTTTGATTAAGGCAAAAGCCTACTTTTCCTTTATGTTGTATTTCAGAGGTGCATCTTTTAATGCCTTGCTAAAAAATGCAATAGGCTGCTCTTGTCCCTTTATATTTTTCTGTAATAGGACAACATCAATTGTATGTTCTGATGCAAAGGAGAATATGAAGAAGTCTTTGGTAAAATCAGGACTAATAAGCACTGGTGTTCAGGTAAGTGTTTTTTTTACCAATTCAAATGATTCCTTTACTTCTAAGGTCTGTAATGTTTCTAAGGAGTTCAACTAGGTTGGGTATGAACCTTCTCAAGAAATTTATCTTTCCAATGAAAGATTGAAGTTCCTTGATATTTATAGGATGATTGATTTGCAATATAACTTCAATCCTTTTTGGGTCTATCTTTATTCCTTCTTCAGATATGATATGGCCTAAAAGTTTACCTTCTTGGAGACCAAACAGAGTTTTCTTTTGTTTTAAGGATAGACCATACTTTCTGCATTTCTCAAAGACTTTTCTTAGGTGTATTATGTGTTCTTCATATTTTTTGGAATAGACTGTGATGTCATCTAAGTAAATCACAATGAAATAACCTATTTATTCTTATAAAGAAATATCCATGGCTCTCTGGAATGTGGCACCATGATTCATTAACCCAAAAGGAATTTTCACATACATGAAAGTGCCCCACGGTGTACTAAAAGTTGTCTTAAGTTGATCATCAAGGTTTACCAATACTTTATTGTATCATAAAAAGCCATCTAGCAAAGAAATTATTTTAGAACCCACTACCCTTTGTAAGATATGATCCATTTTGGGCAAGGGGTACTTGTCCTTTAAAGAGGCTTTGTTCAAGTTTCTAAAGTCTATATAAAACCTTATTTCTCCTATTTTCTTCCTAACAGATACATGATTGGATACCCATTCTAAATATCTCACAGGAACTCTAATTCCAGCATCATACATTTTGTTCATTTCTTTCTTAACCAGGGGTAATTATATAGAGTTTATTCAGTGCAATTTTTGTCTATAAGGCTTCTGGTTTTCTTTCAAGGGTATCTTATGTTGAATTATTTCTGTATCATATGATTTTAAATCTTCATAACTCCAAGAAAACACATAAAAAAATTCTATAAATAGCTCAAGATATTTCAGTTTTACGTGAGTTGGTAGTGCCTTGGATAATTTGATCATTTTAGGCCTTTCTTCACTACCTATATTACATTCTTCCACTTCAGATTTAGTGGGCCCCATTTTTCACCTCTTTGCAACATCATTAAATTCAAACAATTATTCTAGAGGCGCTAATCCCTTTAGCAATATTTTGGTGTTAGACTGCAGCACTTCTAGATCTTCTTTTTATAAGTCAGTGTGTTTTTATGTTTTATGTTTATGTTCTTCGGTTAACAAATGTATATCAGCAGTGTTAGGAGGTTCTTCTTTATAAGATTGTTCATCAGTAGGGAAGTCTTATTCATACTCTGAGTCTGAATTTGGCACTTCAAACTCATTTTTGGATAGCAGGAAATCTTCTATCTATTTATCTCCTTCAAACACTTACCAATATATTTCATTATGTGGGACTGATGGTTTATATTTGACTTGGATTGTGTATTGTTTTCTTTCATAAGGTTTCAAACGGGTACTAACAGCAAAGGCTAATCCATTGGCAAAGATATTTTGGTTTCTAAGGACAAAGGTAATCTCATATTATGAAAAGGTTTTAAAAAGGTCCATGGCATCATCTCTATAGGCTCTTAGTCTTGGATGTTTAGCAGTGTATTCTCCATTTAATTTCCTAATTATCAGTTCTAAATCTCCATGGAAAATTATCCTCTTGGCTCCTAATTTCTTTAGTAAATATAGTCGTAAGAGGAGTGCGTCATACTCAGCTATGTTGTTAGTGCATTGAAAATTTAACTTGTATGAATGGCCTTCAGCATGATTTGTCTCTGTGTTATGCACCCATATGCCTGCCCCTACACTAGTTTTGCTACAAGAACCATCAAAAATCATACTCCAAAGAGGACTAACTTCAAATTTATCATCAATTCGATATTTGTCTTCCTTGTTTTGTTTGTCTTGACTGTCACTATGTTCTTTGGGGTCTGCACTAAGTTTATCTTTGTCTTGTTCCTCAAGGTTTTCAGTGTGTTGAGGATTTTCACTTTTTTTGTCATGTTTAGCACTAAGTTGGTGACTGATATGTTGCCTATGAGTTTCACTCGGTTTGCTGTGATTTTCTGAATTAGCAATCTGTTTTGGTGATTCCTCCTTTTTTTCCTCTTTTTATATGGCTGGTTTCTCATCTTATAACTCTTGCTCATTAAGATTTTTATTATTGTAAAGAATGAGTGAGTCAAGTTCTATATGAATAGAATAAAGAGGGGAGTGGTCTAGTCTTTCTTGACTACTCACCATGTATTTCATGAGTGTTTCCCTATATAGTCTCCTAGGTTTACTGAAGACAGGGATGGTGGCATAAGTCATATCCATTTGTAGGGTACCTTGAAGCTTGGCACCCCAAGATCTTGAAAGGAGCATGCCATATTTTGGAGGTATATCAGCCACTACTATGTCCATCACTAAGCTTTTGGCTGGAATTTGTGCTAAGTTGACACAACGATCTTTTATGAGGCCTAGGCATTTAACTCTGCTAGAGTCAAAGGAGTATAAATCTTTGTATGGCCTAGTTACCTCAAGGCCTAATATTTCCATTATCACTTTGTGCATGAGGTTGTGTGATGCTACTGAGTTAAGCATGGCATTGTGAAAATTTGTATCATGAATGTTTAAACTGACATAGAAAGGAGGAACACCTCCTTCTTGAAATATCCCTTCTACTTCTCGTCCAAACAAAAGCTCAGGTTTGTCATCATTTAAATTATCATAATCATTGTTTTATCCTATGTTCAACGCTCTTAAAAGTTTGGATTTATATACATATTGAGTGATTAATTCAGTGAGAGGAATAGAGATCTTAATTTTGGCAATTTCACTCTCTATGCTAAAAGGAGTCTAATTTTTAGGAATGTTCAATTCGGCCTTTTTAGTCACTCTTTTCTTAGCAAAATCATCTTGCTAGATTTTATTATGGACAGTGGTTAAAAGGGTTTTATCAAGAGCATTAGCTGAGATGCTAGTGCTGCTAGGGTCACCACTATGTTTGTCATAAATTTGGGTGTTTTTCCCTTTGTTTGTATCAGAACTTTCAACATCTGTATTATTGTTTTCCGCGATCTTCTTGGATATGTTCACAGGACTATTTTTAGCAGAAATTTCAGAGGTTTTACTTTTGGGAGGGTCTTGGTTCTTTTTACTTTTGAGTTCATATTGTTTATGTACTTCCATTATGGCATTTTCAAAGCCTTGTTTGTAGTCTGCAGACTCTAGGCTCTCTTCTTCATAAGGTGTAAATATGCCTTGTTCTTCTTCATTGAGGAAAAAAATATCCTCATTGTTTACTCCCAACATGTTCATTTGATTTTCCTCTATTTCTTATACTATTCCCTCATCCTCGTCAGCATATTTTTCTTGAAAGGGATGTCTAATCTGTTGATCAGGACCTCTTTGTCTAATTTGAGGGGGGTTCCTTCTAAATTTTTGATTATGATGCTAAGTTTGGTTTATGTTTTGAGGAGCTATTTGGTTTTCTATAGGATAACATCTCTCATTTACATTCATCCTCTCCATCATCCTTTCCATGGTTTTGACTAAGTTATCAAGTTTTTTATTATATGTGTAAGGTGCAACTTCTTCTCTACATGTCACCCTTTTCTCACTTTTCATCCTAGCTCTCTTGGCAATTAGATTCTCCTCGACACTTACTTCCCCTCTCTGCATATCTTCTAAGGTGAGTGGTTCTCTTTCTCTTAGTTGGTAAGCCATTTCAGGGTCAAATCCATAAGGGAGTTTCATCAGATCTAGGCCTTGTGGAGTTTTCATATGGATAGGTAGGGCATTTTACACACCATTAAATCTAGTGCAATACTCTTGTACACCCTCTCCAGCATTCCTCTTGATGTTTTGATATTCTGAAAAAATCTAGAGAGGGTTCTTCTTGACTTCCCATTTGTTTAGGAACAAGTAATGAAAATCAGGGAGGTCATTAATACTATTAGGGTTTAAGCTTGAAACCATTTTCTTGCTTCTGCCCCTAAGCTCTAAGCAAATATTCTAAGTTTAATGGTTTCATCATCTATTTCTTGTCTGTCAAAGTAGTCATTCATCTTGTCCACATGTTGTTGAGCAGTAGTAGAATTACTAGCATCATATAAAACACCTTGGATTGATAATCCTGTGGTAGAACAACTAAAGGTAAAGGAAGGACTAGGGGAGCATACCATGTTGCTATGATATGGACTTTTGGAAACAGTGGATGGTTTGCAAGTGGATGATTTGTGATAGGAGGAAAATGATGAAGTGGAGTGGTCTGAACAGTGGAGGTATGAGTAGGGTTAAAATAAGTACTTGGACCAGTTAAGTACTGTTGAGAAGACCTAGGCTGAGAGAAGCCAAAGTTATGGATGAAATTAATATCAGGAGGTGTGGATGGAGAGGCTTCTCTACTGCTAATTTGTTGTGAATTTACAGTCTCAAAGTCTATCTAATCTATACCACTTAGTTACTTTGTTCTAAATAGGCTTCTTATGAAGGGTAAGTCAACTTGGGTATTTTGCGGAGCTATAACATTTGCAGGAACAAAGTTTTCTCTCTGGACTGGTCTGACAATAGTTGGAGTTTTGGATGAAGGAGAACTCCTAATGATTCTTTCAAGTTTATCAACTATTTCAGGAGGATTTGGGTCAGGATAGGCTCTGGTATGGACTCTCTTGGAAGGCCGAATTTAGATTCAAGTATAAGAAAAGTTAGCCAAGGTATGACAATCTTTTGAAGTAAAACTAATCTGTATAAGAATACTTAATCCACAAAGTTTTATTAACTGGGTTTTGTGATGTATTAATGATAAAATAAGTATTCCATTGGAGTTTATAGAAAACCAGTGGGATCACCAGGCCTATCGAAAACCATTGGAGTCACCAGGTGGAAGATTTTTACTTGTTCTCTAGGTCTGGTTGTTATCCACCATCAATAATTAGGAACCATTCTTGGCATACACTTGATTCATTTAAAAATGAGGTTTTCTAAGTTTTTGAAGTTATATATCACTCAATATTACCTAGTATGGTAGCCACTATGTTGGCTCCCTGTGATTTATAATAATGGCAAGAATAAACACTGTAGGGGCCACAACAAACAACTTTGGAATCCTAGGACCTAGCCCTCCTAGATTCAGAGAGGGATCTATCTATATGAGTGTTTTAAAGTGATATATATTTATGCTTTGTTTATGATATTAGGCTAGTTATGAAGCTCTGAGAACTTGTTGGTTTTGGTTGATTGAAAGGTGATTTGAAAGATTAAAGGTTGGAGTAGATTGAGGAAATGTTTCAGCTGGAGAGATAGACTATGAGACATCATTAATCCATTGGGCTATGAAGTCATAAAAGGATTTAATTGTTCAACAACTCTTCAAGAGTTTTCATAGGGAAAGTTATATACATTAAATAGATATCTTTATTTTAAGTTGTGATATGAAACGTTCAGGTGTTGTGAAGGCAGAAAAGTTATAGTTAATTAAGAATATTCTATCTCTACTAAAAAAAGAAAAGCCCTTAAAAGTAACTGCTTGAAGAAATCCAAAGGAGAGGGAAAACAACAGAATTCTTTAGACAAAATTTTACTAAAGAAAAATTTTAAGACAACAATCCAGTAATCTTAAGACTACTTTCAGATAAAGAAAACATGCAAGATGACAATGAGAGTAGCCTAAGATAAAACAGAAATAATCTAATCTTCCTTTGACCAACTCTCTATGTATCTTTCAAAGCAACCTTTAAAGGCAGACCACAGGACAGGGCATACCATCGACTTCCCTATTTTAGACTCTACTTAGCATACTTTGAAGAAGATCATTTAAAAATAATATCTCAAGTTGTACTTAGAAAGACATGGGCTCACCAACGTTCCCTGGTTATACTCTATCGAATCATTCTTAAAAACAACAAGATCGATAAAACCGCAGGGCAATTAAGAATCATCCAACCAGACCTTAGTAGAAGAAAACATAAAGATAAAGCTTGCAGACAAAAATAGGGTACTTTAACAGTAAATCCTAATCTACATTTTATGTTCTTTATCGAAGAAAATGGACAAAGTGTAAAACATAAGAAGAAAAAAATACATAGAGGAAAAACATCACCATTAACATAGATGAGAATCCTATGAATCAGCTTGTTTTATTGATGTTCAAACTAGTTACATACTCCAACATAGTGGGTCTTTGTAGTTCAAAGCTTTCTCTATTCAGCCTAGTATTCCTCAACTAGCTCAGCAACTCTATAACTCTCATATTACGCTTAACAACCAATTTTAACCAGCCAAAAACATTAATAATGAAGTCCTCATGCAATATTTATAAGAAAATGAGGAGGTGAAATGAAAACTAGGTTTTAAGGGTTCATTTATGACAGAGTTAATTTATTTTTACCTTTGAGACCATGCAAGGCCCAAGGCAAAAATATCTAAGGTTTTTACTCTGCATAATGAATGTTGTCTTTACTTCTGAGTTACTTTAGTTGTATTTTTTGACTTTTAAGGCTTTAGTGATAACTTTGTAATAACTATTGAGCTGCTTCTTTTTAAAATATCTCTAACTGTAATAACTTCTTTATGTATTTTGAGGTAAAACATGCTTGTAGGTGGCAATTTGTCTCTTGACGAAGTAAATTCTTCCTTGATGAATCCTTTGAAACTGTATTTGGGCTGATCTGTCTTGATTTAACTCTTTAAACTCTACTTTAAGGCCTTGGTCTGCATTTTGGCCTTCATAATCTATCTTCACTAACTTTATCCTTTTTTTTCCTTATGAATGTTTGATTCATTTATTATATGTATTTTAAACCTTTAACATTTATCTTTAATCATTGTTTCTTAAGGTTAATATTTAATTGTCTATTTTGTCTGTGTGCAAGGGTTTCTTATTTATGTACTAGAGGATTTATTGATTGATCGATGAGCATGCTTTTCATCAATCGATCCTTGATATAAAACCTTGGTACCTTTGGTTCATGTTTTTTCCTCTTGGATCGTCATCCAGAGGTTTATTGCAACTTTCTTGACTGTGGGAGGATTTTAGGCCTATGCCGCCATTAAACCTGAAACAAAAAAAAAAAAGCTAATTTAAAACCTCCAAATTTTCGATTAAACTGGCTTTGGAGTTTATGAGGTGTTGGGAGTGATTGCAGAGGAAGGGGATAATCCAGGGGAAAGGTTTCTATAGTCGAAACAGGGGGAGGGGTGAAATATTTGAAAATTGGCGCGAGGGTAGAAGAAGGTGGTTTTTTCGAAACTAGGGTGGTTTATTACATCATAAATAGGTGGTAAGCGGTATTTGGGAGGGAGCACGTGATACCATTTAGTGGCCTCCACGTGTCCTGGGAAAATCCGCCCTTTTTGCGTGGAAATGGGTCGTTAAACCCTGATAACGAAATGTGCGTGATATGGGATGAGGGTAGTTAGATCTTGAGCAATGAGCTCTACGACGTGGGTTAAACTCGATGGGGAGCGTAGGTCGATATTGGAAAATAGGTGGCAGATGGAGATTGGCCGGCAGTGGAAGTAGTGGGAGGTGGGGCTGATGGTGACGTAGGTTAGTTTGTCGGGTAGCGGGTTTGGTTTATATGCGGGGTTTTGGAAAGTGGAGATGTGGTGGCCGTTGGATCGAGGGTGATCAATGGTAGAGATCTCTTGAAGGAATGAGTGGGGCGGGGTGGGAAAGAATGGAAAAGGAGCTTGAGGAAAGAGCGAGGTATGGTCTTGTGGGGGGAAGATGAGACTGGGGGCTCAAAAATAGGAGGGCTTAGGGATAGCAAGTTGTCAGGATCCCAAGTCTTATGAACATAAGGGCTAGGGCTTAAAGATGAAAGGGTATTTAAAGCCTGATTTTGCAAAGGGGTGGATTAGGCCTAAAAATAGGGTTTTTTTGTGTTTTTAGGGAGTCCTATAGCGTGAAAAAGTTAACTTAAACCAAGTAAAATGATTTTACAAGGTTTTTGAAGCCTTTTTGAGAGAAGGTGATGAATGAAAGGGGAAACATTATCGGGGAAAATCATTGTTTTCAGAATGGGAAGAGTAGGCAACTCGGGGGGGGGTGAAATGAGACCATTTAGGCCTAGAAAATGAAGTTTCCTTTGCAGCAAGGTAAACTTTGAGGAGGCTTCGATGAAGATTTTTAGTGAACTGAGAGATTTAGGATAATGAACACAATGAGATTTCCAAAACTCACAATATTTCATAGAATCTTGTTTTTGGAAATCTGAGGACCTATTACTTAGCCATATTCTAATGTAACATAATTTTATGGATGAATAACAGACTGAAAAGGAGTATACCATGTGCTGCATGTAGAAGATTATCCTTGATCTTAGAGCCTCTAGTTAAGAATATATGATCCTAGTAATAGATGACTCCATACATCACTCTATACCTCTCATCAGTCACCTGACCATCAATCACTTCACATGTGAAGTGGTTCTTGGAATACTCCACCAATATTTGGGACCCCCAATCTGGATCCATACTCAATAATGACATTGTTGTTGGCCTTTTTGATGGGGTACCTGTCACCTCATTGCTCCCCTTTTTGATATTCTCAATGCCAAAGCCACATGCCAAAATAATTCCACCCCACTTTTTCTACCCTCCTTGCAGCTGTTTTTACTTAAGAGAATATTGAAGCTTATGGTGGTCAACCTTCACTTGGAATCTATTTCTCCTCCAAAAATTCGTGTGTTTGGAAAATGAATGTATGAGTAACAAAAACCCCTTACCATATATGGAAGGATCGTTCCTATATGGAAGCATATCCTAACCATCAAAGGATATGGAGTAGTCCCTATGCACCAGAATTGTGCCATCATGTACTCCTGGAACATCATCTCTCAACGTAGGAAGCTTGGTGAGAGTTGGTGATACCGACATCGAACAAGAACCCATCTCCTCCTTGAGCCTATCAGAGGACCTATGCACTGTGATAGACTCACCAAAGGCTCCCTTCTTAGTGAAATCTATGATTGGTTCAACTTGTTGTGAGAACTCCTTAACCAACTCTCAATCTGGGGGCCTTCCTGGTGGAATGCCTCCAAATAATATAACATCATGGTCTAGAGTAAACTTTGTATCTGAGTGGAATGATTTTTCCTTGCTCCCACTACAAAAACTAGGCTCCATCTTATGTGTCGAGGCTTCCTGAGGTGGATAGATGTGCATGCCCCTGATCATCTGATGCTTACCACTATTCTTATCCACCCATTCCATCTGGAAAGTCCCCCAATTCGTGGTGAACTTCCCCAATGTGATCAACCACTGAAAACGCAATATCACATTGGCGTCAGGAATGTCAACAAAAAAAAAAGTGATCAATCAAAGTGTATTTCCCCAAGGTTACAGAAAATTGTGGGACTTGATACACTGCATGGTTCTAGATCTCGGAAAAAAATTGAGAATCCCTCAAAATTGTTAGTGGGTATTTTTCTCCTCTGCACTAATTGAGCATCAATAAAATTGTGTTTAGCCCCACTTTTGATCAACACTAATACCCATTTCCCCTAAATTATAGCTCAGACTCTCAAATTTAGATACCTGGGCACTCCCCGCAAATATGCAAGGGCCCCTCCAACTGGATAAAATGCCCCATTTCCACCTCCTGATGGTGGTGGATCCTCTCTTGGTGTCACAAAATTGATTTCTCCTTCTGGCTCCTATTCTTCCTCCTCCTCACTATCAGAGAATACCTAAATATATTGGGCCTTTCCTACAGCACATCAATGCCCTAGTGCCCATGGTTCTTGGCATGTGAAGCAAAGCTTCCTCCTTCTCAAGTATCTTCGGACTTCATCACTAAGATGCCCCTTGTTCTAGTTCTCCTTTGGAGGAATAACCTTCACATATTTCCCCTTTGATTGAAAAGTGGGCCTTTACTAAAATGGAGCTCTTGCCCTTGACAAGGCATCTTGTAAATATCTAGCCCTCTTAATAAGATCTTGGAGTGTAGTTGGTTTAGTGGATTTTATGAATCCATGCAGAGGCTCTCCTAGACTATCAATGAGCATATAAACTCTCCTAGCTGCAAATAAATTTGGCACCATGACAGAAACTTTTAGAAATTCAGAGATATAGGTCTCTTGATTAGCTGTCTCGTTGAGCTTGTCTAGCTCAACATAAGGCACTTTTTTGTCTCTTCGATCAAATCTTTATACTAACCTCCAGGTGAACTCTCAATATGCAGTCACATTCACATGCCCCAATTTATAAAGACCATGAAACCACTAATCATGTGCCTCACATTTAAGGTGAAATGCTACTATTGTAATGGCCTCAATATACAATACTTGGTTCAACTGAAAATAGATGTCTAGCTTCTCCACACAAGACTTGGCTATGCACTTGTGTTACACCATTTTTTGGTCATCTAACCTATTATCATTATATGGACCCAAGTGCCATGTAAGGCCAGTTTACCTAGATAAAATTGCCTTCACTATGTTAAAATAGCAATAAACCCACATTTATTAGGTTATTTAGATCTAACCGAGAAGCAAGGAAATATTAAACAAACCTATATTTGTTTGATTTCCCTCATGGAATAATTAATTAAACCATAATTTAATTATTATTCCAGTCATATTTAACCCAAAACAAAGAAATTAATTAGATAAACCTTTATTTATCTTGGCTATTTTCTAGGAATATTTAAACCTTATTTAAAAAATGTATTCCTTATTAAAATAATATAAATCTACTAAATAATTAAATAAATCATTATATATTTAATTATCTTTCAATACACCTAGCAAATAATTAAATAAATCATTATTTATTTGGTTATCTTCTAACCTTCCTTAAAGATAAATAAATCATTTATTTATTTATTTTTGACAAATTAAAAGTTGACCTTGAAATGCCTTTTCCCTCCAACAAATATAATGAAATATTCCATAAAAGTGGATCCAAGATAGTTAACCCATGCATAAAATTCAGAATGGCCAAATATTTTTATAAATAGGAGGAGCTTTTTCCTACCATTCTTCACCTTTTGCTACAGTAGATCTTGTGGATCCCCATACACTTAGTCCCTCTTTCCTACCATTTGTTGTGTAGGCTCCTTTGAGTTCTATTCTTTGTGTGGGTTTTCTCACCCTTGAAAATCTTAGATGCGAAGCGGCGAGGACTTCCACGAGAACCCATGCAGGGAGAAGTGGATCCATGCTTCTTATTTTCCTCCGGAGTCCTTAATTAAATATAAAAATTCTTTCAAAACCAAACAACCCATCACATCTATTGGTATATGGACCAAACCCTTGTTTTCTGCTTAATGTCTTTCCATGGGTGATGCAGTTTTTGCGGCCTCTTTTATGTTCAATAACCATGAATCTGAAGATATTGTGACCACTTTTGTTATTAGGAGCTATTAGTTATGCCTAAGCTAAAATGGTCCTTTTAAATTTTTACTGACAAAGGATTCATACTAACAAATAAAACTCACACGGTTTTCATTCTGACCCATTGTCAGTTTTTCATATTCACTGCATATCCATTCCTTGAGACCCTGAGGTTTCTTTTTAATTTGTTATTTTCCTATTTTATGTTTTTCTCACTAAAACCCTAAAACATTAAAATTTCTAACTTAGTGTGTTTATTTCTTGGGTAGCGACACAGCCACAAGCCAAAGACAAACCAGGTACTACGAAAATGCTGCTGAGACAACCGGAGACGGGGTCGCACTTTTTGGCCCACATAACGTGACTGGACCTCCGAAGTCACACTTTCCCCCTTTTCTGTGACCTGCCTTGTGAAAACGAGGTCAAAACCTGTGACAAACCAAATTTTGATGATTTTTACGCAATTTTAAGGTTTTCTTGGCTTCTGTCAGTTTCATTCTCTGTCTCGAAATGCCTTGACCTAGTTACGTCATTTTACTCATCTAAGTGGGAACCTAGCCCCACAGACACAGTACCCTCCACTTTGTGGAAAGGATTTTGGCCACATTTCGGCGAGTACGTTTTGAGAGTTTCGGCCTTCCTTTTGAATCTAGGAATCCTCCTCAGATCCCTTTAAATGGCCTCCTTCACTTTTAATCCTCATCGTTTTGTTTGGACCTCTCTTAGGACCTCCTCCTGTCCTTTCAACTTTTGTTGATTTCTTCCCTTTTTTTTTTCTAGCCACCTTGCCTCTATCTCTGTTTGTGATCTCCACCTCTTTTTCGACGGCTTTATCTTTAGATCCTGACCATAGAGCCCTTGTCCCCATTGGCCTCTTTTTAAGTGTCTTTTGCCTGGGTGCACCTTTTTTAGATTAATTTTAAGCGACCCACCTTCTTGGGTTGAAGCAATGCATTAATCATTTTGTTAATTTTGTTATTTCAGCATTATATCACATTCTTTCTTGAATTTATTTTCGATTCTGTGAGCACACATTTTCTTGATCTCAAAAGCGGAAAGGGTTTAAAAGTCCGTCAACGTATACCACACGCTAAACCCTAAGTGAAGAAAGCGCCACAGTTAACACCGCCTAGCAAGACTCACAAAATCAATTGTCCTTGCACATTTACGCCCTTGACCTCCTTGATTACGTCCCACATTTGCCCTTGTCGGTTTCCTTCTTCACAGATCATCAGTCGCCCCCGGCGCCTTTCACGGAGAATTCTGTGTCCCTGAGTTTTGGTTGATCGACACCTCCGTCCACGATGGCGAGCCGGTCCTCCTCTAGACTCCGCCTCGGAGGCTCACTCCCACGGTTGTTCGTTCTCCCCTTTCCTCCACGAATTGCTCCCCTGTCACCCCTTCACTATGTCGATCCGGGGCCTAACGTTAGCGGTGCTCAGGCCTTAATCTGCAGGAACCACTACTGGCGGAACCACCACAGGGAACTACCTGACCAATACCCTTGATGTCGTTACATTGCGAGGCCTCGGCCTCCCCGATTAGATTAGTTGATCAATGACCCTGCTCAGCCACGATGTTTGGTTGGCTTGATATACTGACAGAGCTCCCCTCAGAACATCCCTAAGTTAGAAGGCCTTGCTTTGGAGAAGATCCAACCAATCATGTCCAGATCTTTCACATGTGAATTGCTCCTCTAATTCCATTACAGTATTTCATTGTCCTTCGTTTGTTCCAGCATGCCTTACCGTAAAGCTTCTAAATGGTATATTTAGAGCAAGCCACCTCTTCCCATACCACCTTCCGACCATACCCAGCCTTTTATCTTATTTCAGTTCCACTCTCAAGGCCAAATGCGGCACCGGAGCTCTTGACTTCATTTAAGCAAGCCTCTTTTATTCGCCTTTCCGCCCATGTTTAGGAATGACAGGCAAGCTATGTCGAGCCCCGAGAATCAGTTTGCATAGATGGTTCCTTCGCACCCTCTTAATCCTCTCGGCCAAAATCTTGGCCTCTCATGCTCCTCAAGCGAAGAAGCCGCCTCCAAATGGCAACGAAATATGGCTGATCTACGTAATGCAGTTTATGTTTTATCTCATTCTTCTGACCTCCCCGAGCTGGCGTGGCTACTTCAGAGACATCCTAATTCCGCCAAACGGTATCATTGGAGCCATTTCCCATCCATACGCTCAACCTCCTATGGGCTATGGTCTCCCTCGGGGAAGGCCATCACCTCTAGCACTCTTCCCCTCCACGGTAGCATGTACCCGAGATGCGGCATGCACTTCTCCTTTTCCCAACCTCCTGCTTACCTCAATGTTTGTACCCAACTAACCATTACCTTTATCAGAAGTAACGTGCCTTGGCTCCTCCCGACATATGCGCTTCCATCTCCCTTGCCTCCTCGAACCCACACGCCGACCCTTACAACCCCCTCCCGGGGCAAGTATTTGCAATGAGTAGCATTCAATCCCCTTCTTCTCCAAAGAAATTGGAAGGCAATCAAAATGTCCTTACAGTACCGTGGACCCCAGTGCAGTGTGGACCCTAACACTTCCAACCAATGACAGAGGCACTTTCTCGGCCCAATGAGACAGTAGCTTCCTGAAAAAAAGCCTTGTTCATGTTGTGGTGTTATGAGTGTCCCACCACGATTGTCCCTCTGCAGTCTGGGTAGATGTGGGAGTCTCAAGCCACATTGCGCGGGAAAACACGCCCTCTCCCTCATGCTCCTCGTGGCCACTACCCAGCCAGGCCGTGTTCTTGACCCTTTCCCTCGGCTGGTTGTGGCTACCCAGCCGCGGCAGCCCGGTCGCCACTCCCCTTCCGCTACGGTTCCTACGTGCAGATCCTTATGATCACTCCGTCCTTCCGGCAGAGACTGACCTTGCCTTCAAACTCGGTCTCTACAACGCTAATTACCCCAGCCTCCTTACTCGGTCTGCCCCGAGCCTCCTTCTTCGGAGTTCCTATGACCTCTTTGACATCCAGTGGCCCCGCCACATATCCCTCAGCCCAAAGTTGAGTTCACCAATATTCCTGGGGACCCTACGTCGAAACTGACTTGCTTCAGTTTGAAACTGCTCATTTAAGTACTAGTATAGTAAACGATTTAGCGCAATCTCCTACGCCATTTCCCTGGAACTCCTCCGTGTGCCTTCCCAAAGAAGGATCTGCTATCACATGCATTAGACACTTTATGAGTCCCTGCTTGATAATTGTGGATTGTTTTCAATGCACTCAATGGAACCATCCCCCTCTTCACCTTCGTCGCCTTCAAATCCCGATCCAATCTGGAGCGCCAACGTTTCACGGTGTATAATTGATGAGGGCATCTACTGTGTGATGTCCACTTCGGTTTAGAACAACTCGAATCCCTTGGTAGCCCCTTCCACGTGCAACCCTTGAAGACGTGGGACGACCCCGCCTCCATTATTAGCCTTTTTAAAGTAATTGTCTATACACCCTCATCGGTAAGACTGACTGGGTGAAGCGCCAGGGAATGTAAGACGCCCCACAGCTAGACTACAACATTCTGTTAGGCGAAGCTACACCTATACTGTAATACTGCTTGTCCCATCACGGTTTTATAGATGTCTCCCCATAATGGAAAGATAGTCACCATTGACCAGTTGACATATCATGAGCTAAAATCTGGACCTCCTTTAAGACGACCATCTTTTGCAGCAGCCTTGGCAAATGTTGATTCCTTGACCCGAGTGTCTCCCACACGGAATTTACAAAGATTCCTCACAGCTGAACTCATAATCTCCTCCTCCATCCCATCCACTGAGTCCCAACTTATGGGAATGTTTGCATGATACAGCTCGTCTGTGTTGCTACATCAAGTGGCACACGCCTCATCGTCAGCCGACACCTCCCCTCGCCCTCCCACAGCCCGCTCTAGCCATTCATCTTGGCTTGACCCGGACTGTCCTCCTTGGCCCTCCTCTGTTGGTATCTCTAAACCCCTTTATCCTCTGGATCGGTTCCTCGGCCTTAACCATCTCGAGCCATCCTCCACGGTCATTACCCTGGCAGGCGATCCCTGCAGCTCCTGCGGGCCTGTTCTATCCCCATCATGGCCACCCTCTCTCTCCCTAAGCGACCTTGGGCATACCGATGCAGTACCTTGATCCCCGACCGCCACCCTCCGGTCACCCAATCCCTACATGGCTGTGCAAATTCAACGGGATCCCCTCGCTTCCCAGGGCCTGCCCCCGTACCCCAGCCTCCTGAGGACCCTTCTCCTATCATGACGGCTCCGAGAAGAAGGCAAAGCCGCCAGAGAAGCACCCAAAGACAAGACCACCACGGCGGCAGGCCCACTCCTCGCCCGCGAAAGCCTTGTGCCTTGTGTGACGTGTATCCTCGGTCATGCCACCCATGCTGTCACAGTTACCCCATATTCAACCCATGGTTAAGTCGTGTTCCATGAGTCTCGGTTCTGAGAAGCCTCCATTCCTTCTTCGTCCGTAACCCGGAGCACAGAGACTCTTCGCACCAACAAACCTTGTGCTTTTAATCATGACGTTCATAGCCATTACTCCACCATTTTCCTCACATTAACCTCTTTCGGAGGTAATTAGAGAGTGAGGTTAGAGACAAATCAATCGCTCTCCATCCTCGCGGTAGTAAACGGCCCTCATTTGAGGTCACCTCCCTTCGACGTTCCCACATTGTTGGATGACGGAGTCTACGCTAACCATTCTTTGCCTATCCTCCTCTGCGCGAGACACTTGAAGCCTAGCCCCTGCATCCTCCTGTTGTGTCACACAGCACCCCTTTTCTACCGCCTGCAGAGATCACTCCCACCGTGTCTCTGTTGACCTCCCGCGGCCAGGAGAGTCCTCACCATACTTCGATAGCCTCATATATCACCCTCTGGTTGTATATGAGTCATAGTCATCTTGCTCCTTCCCTCCCTCCCCACTTGATTGCACGCTTAGATGTCTTGTGCACTCACACGCATCAGCACACTCTCTCCCTCATTTGTTGTCTTGTAACTGCCTCATTCCGCGGGACCCCGTCCATGCCTATCGTTACAACGATGATGCAGTCAATTACTCAGGAATCTCACCTCGGTAGGTGAGCCATCTTCACCCCCTTGCATGCCCTTGTTCTCTCCACGGGCATGCTGAGAATCTCTGCCACCAACAATCGGGCCAATATGATGCGGTGCATGGTCTCTGCCCGATGCCCTCTTTAATCGCATCCCTCCATCTACACGGTCGTTTGGATTCCCTACTTCTTGTAATACAACTAAATGGTGTTTATCGTGTTATAACCTTGTCTTGTTCCAGGCACTATTTACGAGTGAAACTCTTGATACGTGCATTTGAAACCATAACTTTCAACCATGCACCTCGAAACAAATCACTATGTAGATAGTATTGCAAATATGTTCTAGATTGGCATTTATCATAGCATTTCATACCAGACAATAAAATTCATAATCATTAAAAATGGTATATCATAATATGTGTCGCAAAACATGTGTTTTCGAGTCCATCTGCTACGATACATATGACATGCCCATAGCATGCTACAAAAAAACTCAAAGCTGGGGCACCACTACCCCTACATACACACTAGGGAGGCACCACATGCCCCACACCTAATCACTATCTTGTGGTGATCCCAGGCAATGGCTCTGCCCTACGACACAGAATCATATCCCACGGCCGACCATCGCCATGCGCCGCATGACCCTCAGCCATTAAGTGACCAATACATGGCTCTATGTCTTGGTCATCTAACTCTGCCACCCGCGCTCTAATACTCCGGTCAGCAACCTTTCACATCTACGGCGAGATGTCCTCCAGAAGAGGCCAGTACATCCTCTATCTTATTTGCTCTCAACCCACTCGGGCTGGCTCCGGCTCTGCCGTCGTCCACCATGTCCGTAGGTTTTGCAAGGCTATCTGCACTCAACGGTACATGAATCGGTACCCTACCTATTCCAGCTTATGCAACAATACACATACAAGAATAGCAATGTCCCTTACCATCGGGCCCCCACTCCTTCGGTGGAAGTGGCGGGGTTCGGATGCAATAACTCATCCCATATAGGGATAGTCGTCTATGTATAACGACATACGATCCCCGATGGGCAAATAACTCGGAGTTGAAACACTCACCCGACCACCCTCCTCCTCCTCTGCACAACCCACCCCCACCGATGCATCCTAGGCTCTCTCGGGCCCCCATACGGCTTGTATATGAGGCCGCAAGGTCGGGATCTTCTCAAAGAAGAAGGCGCACAATAAAGTCTCGAGCAATCGTAAGTTTGCTTGCTTAGAGCAACAAATTTTGTTTTATTATTTTGACATCATTTGGGCCTACCCATAGTAGGTCCCACTCAACACACTCTCTCTGAGAATCATCGCATTTGTTGGATGTAGTGGGCAGCACATTTTGGGGATGCAGCGGCATAAATTGCAGCCAACTGCATAGTTTTCTTCTCCAGATCCCGGATCGGTATCCCGTCCCCTTGACTTGGAGATCCGGTCGTAATGTCGTTCCACAAACTCCATGATATACCACCCCAGCAGTATCTTGGTGCCGATGTTCCCACCATCCCAGTGGTGAGACTCGTCCGAAATACACATCTTGGACTCGGTTCGATCCTGTGCCCACACTTGCTGCAAAGACCTCATGCTGGATCAATAGCGATAATCACAGGACAACAAGGGCTCTCCTGCTCATCAGCCAGGTTCTCCAAAACTTTAGAACCCCAGACCGCTGACCACCGACGGACACACGATCCACACGGATCTCTGCCCAGTAATGTACCCGAGTCTCTCTCTCTCCGGTTAACCGTTATCTGCCATACCTACGAGAAAAAACATCATCTTTGTCGGCCTCTGGTCAGGAAAACCATAACCAAACAAACCAACTCTCGGCTGCCAAACGACGCAGAAAACCCCTCATCTCCCGAGTCTGATTTTGCCTAAAACCTGCATCCCGAGTCGCACTTTTGACCCAAAAGTGCGGCCGAGCTAGAGATGAAGGAGGGTCTTGTTCTAAGTTTTGGGCCTAAGCGAACTTTCAATCCATCGAAATA
This sequence comes from Pinus albicaulis, assembly GCA_034641835.2. Lineage (NCBI taxonomy): Eukaryota > Viridiplantae > Streptophyta > Pinopsida > Pinales > Pinaceae > Pinus > Pinus albicaulis. Next base: position 1,066,040,931 of record CM076570.1, read on the forward strand.
GAAAGAAGTGAGTTAGGCCTCTCCTGTGACGGATCTCGATTCCAACGGTCGGTTTCTCCCGCTACGCTCACTTGTAGAGATTTAGGGCCTTCTCTTTACATTCACCACAGCAACAATAGCAAATGAGTGAATTTGGAAAACATGACAAAGAGAACCCATGTTTCTTCTTTCGACTAATGCGACCACACCGTAGCCCCGTTTGACAAACCGTCTACACTTGGATTACGCTCTTGCAGAGGCCCTCAAATGGGTATCTGTTAGTTTTTATGATTTGATACTTCAGCGGGACACATTTTGTTCAAGAAGGGTCACTTCACCTCTCATTATCAATTTCCTCACTTACGACACTTGTACTTGGGGCACCACTTTGCCTCCTCACTTGTCTTTGTTCAGTGTCGATTTTTCATCATGAGTTCCCATCTTGTACTCATGTTTTCATGGTCCCATGGGGCCTTTCTTGTCAATGGCGACACCATCAGTCGCCCTTGTTTGAAACATCCAAGTTGAGTCATCATCGCATCCATAAGGTCTATCACCGAGTCCCTTTGTACCTACTATAGCCCTCATCCTTCATTGCTTGGTCTCTCTCTTGTGTCGCACTTTATGACCTTTAGTTACTTGTTCTATCCTTATGATCTTGTCTTCAGTCAGCTTCCATGTCATTCATGCCCTTTATGCTCTAACAAATTCGTCCATTAAGCTAATCAGTCCTTGTTCATATCATCATTAGTGGCTTCGATTACGTAGTCGCTCCACTATTTTCTCTCGTGCCTTAGTTGAGGATGTATCATTGCCTCACATGTGAGACCTCTCGTCGACATCGGCTCATTCCTTCCCGAGCGAGTCTAGAGGGTAGTGTGCCTTGGTTCCGACTTCCACTCTTGTCGTGCCTCGGATCGGACGAGGATCTCTTGTTTCCCTTGGCAGTTGTTTCTCGACTCTTTATTTGTGTTGGTGTGCGTATAGTTGATAGTGGAGTGATCAGCCAACGGCTCTTGATGATTCCGGGTGTGTGAGATGTCTCAACCCTCATGAGGGGGTGGCCCCTGCGGGTATCCCCCACATGCCGGATGACACACCTCTCTTCCTTGCGGCCTTTGATCCGGCTCCGGATATTTGATGATGTTGGCCTTAGCCACTTGTAGCGCCTCTTTGATTTTGCATGTATCGGTCGGACTTTGTAGACCCTTCCCATTTACGGGGGCATTTGGAGTTTGTATTGTATCTCATGTACTCGGATATTTATTGTACAAGTCCTGGTAGCCATCCCCGGAGCACAACATGTATATGGGATTCCTCATTTGTATTTTATACGACTCCTTGGTCTGCCTGTACTTTATGGTTCGGTCCCTTGTTTTACGGACACTATTCTTTTGTACTTTGTCTCGGCGGGCGGAGGTATGCCTCCCCGCCGCCTTTCTGAGTACCCTCTCATAAAGAGACTTGTTGCACTGCGAGTCTCGTCTCTCGAGTCTAGTTCTTGGCTTTTACTATCTACCTCGCATTTCTCTCTCACGACTTCCCTTTTTTTGGTCTAGTGGTTGATTTCTTACAACGTACTTTGGTCATACGATTTTCTCTGACACTCCACCTTATTTGGGGCAATGCAGCACCACCATTTTTTGGTCATCTAACCTATTATCATTAGATGGACCCAAGTACACCATGTAAGACCAATTTTACCCCTAAGTAAATTTACCTTCACTATGTTAAATAATGAATAAGTAATACATTTTATTAGGTTATTTCTAATCCAACAGTTACCCCAAAAGGAAATATTAAACAAACCTATATTTGTTTGATTTTCCTCATAGGAAAAATTAATTAAACCATAATTTAATTCCTATTCCCGATCATGTTTAACCCAAAAACAAAGAAATTAATTAGATAAACCTTTATTTATCTTATTATTTCTAGGAATAATTATTCAAGCAGTAGATAATATTGCTTGTTAAATATATTAAAATCACCTGAAAATAATTAAATAAATCATTATTTATTTAATTATCTTTCAACCACTTCCTTAATAATTAAATAAATCATTATTTATTTGGTTATCTTTAATACAACTTCCTTAAAAATATGAATAAATCATTTCTTTATTTATTTTTGACAAATTAAAGGGGTTGGGATAGATCCAGCTCTTCTTTTTCCCTCCAACAAATATAATAAAATATTCCATAAAAAATTGGATCCAGATCTTGTTAACCCATACCAGATCTGGGCCAATATCCTTTGTGTGTTAAATAGGAGGAGTTTTCCTACCATTCTTCACCTTTTGTTGCCTGTTAGATCCTCTTGCATCCATACCTTTGGTCACTCTTTTCTACCATTTCTTTGTGTGAGCTCCCTTTGAGTTCTATTCTTTGTGTGGGTTTTCTACACCAACAAGAGAGAAAAATCCTTACTTAGATGCGAAAGTCTTGGTTTTAAGAACCTTGGGGAGAAATTGGATCGCCTTCTTTTTTTCCTCAGTTTTAATTAATATAAAAAATTCTTTCAAAAATTGTTCTTGTCTTGTCTATTGGTATACATGAACAAACTACTTATTTTTGTATAGTATTTCACATACATAGATCTACTTTGCGGCTCTTTTATGTTCCTTCTTAGTAGATACGAATATATTGGCAGCCACTTTTGTTGTTAGGGCTATTAGTTATGTGTAGCTAAAGTGGTCCTTTTTCGTACACTTTGACAAAGGATTCATACTAACAACTTGTATGACCCATCAAAAGAAGACATACAAAATATACCCATAGTATGCTACAGATCATTGTTCTGCATGTACCCTCCACTCCTATTGTTATTCTATATGCATTGACAAACATTGACACTTGACAGGCATTTCCACTTGGCATATATCGACACCTACTGTTGGTGTGCCTAACATGCTCCTCTTGAAAAAATTAAATTCATGATTTAGTAACATTCTTATACATTCATTTACTTTTATTTTAAGTTGGTGCTCCTTTTTATTTCCCTGACACTCCCTAGCATGCATTGGAATGCCCTAACACCTAGCACATATCAACATCCCTTAACACCTAACACACCTTGGCATGCCTTGACACTATATGACATATGCTAGCTGCCCTGACATTTCATAACACACCCAAGCACTTCCTAGCATGCCTTGGCATTTCTTAGCATGCCTCGTCACTCCCTCCTTGGCATGCATGACACTCATTGATGACACTCCCTAACAAACCCTCTTATTTATTCATTTCCTTGAATTTTAGCTTGTTCTTTCGTTATGTTTCCTTGGCACTCTCTAACACTCCATGGAAATATTTAACACTCTCTAGCACACCTTGGCAGTATTGAGCACACCTTACCACCCTATACCATGCCTTAGCTACACTCCTCTTAAAAAAGGTAAAGTCCTAAATTATTAACCCTCTTATGTGTTCATTTCCTTAAATTTTATAAACTTCATGCTCCCTTTCATTTTCCTGACACTCCCTACCATGCATTGGCACACCGTAGAAGTTGGCACATCTTAGCATGACTTTTAGCCTATCACGTCTTGGAATGCCTTAGCATCTGACATGTATTGACATGCATTGGCATGCCTTAGCACCTTACATGTCTTGACATGCATTGGCCTGCCTTGGCGCTATCTAGCATATATTATCACCCTTTAGTGCTCCCTAACAAACCTTGGCACTTCCTAGCATACCCTGGCATTGCCTAAAGACATTCCTTCTCACTCCCTCCTTGGCACACTTGGAACTCAATAAAACTCTTTGACACACCATATTATTTGTTCATTTCCATACATTTTGATCAGTTTATCCCTTGTGTTTCCTTGACACTCCCTAGCCCCCCTTGAAAACATCTTGGCACTCCTCAACATTCCCTACACCACTCCATAACATGCCCTAGCACTCCCTAACACCCATTAGAACGAGTTGGAACATGTTGGAACTAGTAAAGTATTGGCCTGCATGGCATGCATTGAGATGCCATGGGATTATTCCTTCTTCTCTTCTGGTTGGTTCCTTCCTTCATGTAGGCCTGGCCGCAAAGGTGGACTGAGTTTCAGTCCTATCCATTTTATCTTCATTCTCTGCTTGACTCACTTGTAAAATGGTGTTTCTCCATTGTAGTCCTTAGCCTTTTAGGAGAGTGGTATTCTATTACCTGCAGACTGTGTCGTAAAACATTCCATCTCCTATGTTAATCTTGCATAGTGTTTGTTCCTAACAAGCTAAAGGTATCCTCAAAGTGAAGAATGGCTTTCTCTTAGGTTTCAATGTATTTGGATGCCAAAAAAACATCATTGGAGACAAGTTTATGATTTCTACTGTCAGCCTTCGAGCTCATTAGCTATGCTCTGATGCATAAAGGTTCCTTCTCCTCTTTTCCCATTACTCCCTTCACCTATTTAGCCCTTGTTTCTTCATGTGTCAACCAATATGCCAAATGCATTAGCTGCATGTCTCCCAATTTTGAATTGGGATCCCAATAGTTCATATATGTCAAGATAAGATTATGAATGTAGAATTAAACTACCTTTTCTTTGTCCTCCACACTCATTTGTTTACAAAACTCAATAATTTTTTTGTAGTCTTGGAAGGGAAAAGATCCATACTATGCTAGAGTTATGATTTGGCATTGTAGCTAATTCTCTTTGAGAAAGAGAGAATAATATTTTGAAGGTTGCCTGCATTGGAGGCCCTTATAAAAAGACTTGCCATGGTGGCAAGTACTTGGGTTTCCTTCTCTTGCATTTTTCCTTTTAGCCTCATATTCTTTACATGTAATTTTTTTTTTATCATAGCCTCCTTGAGTGTCATATTGGCCAATTATTTTCCCATCTCATTGAATATTTATTCCATAAGTCCCAGTGCATCTTCCACATTATTTGATTTAGAAATTTTCATCCACCTGTGGGCTATTCCTCTCTCTATATTTAAGTCACAAAGGAGTGGAATTGCAAATTTTTTAGGGATGATCCTTCCCCCTTCAATGAATTTATAGTAGGACCCTAGGATAGGTTGTAGACTAGGGTAAAAATTCGGTAGGGTTTTTTGTGATACACTTCATCATATTCCTCATCCTCTAGCCTCAAATTTATATCATGTTCAATAGAAGGGTGAGAAGGAGGACACAATATCAGTTGTTTTAATAAGGGCCCATTCTTAATAGTCATGTTCCCAGCCCTATAACTAATGTAGGCATAAACGGTCTCCAACCGAGTTCTTCCTAATATAAGAGGATATACATTAAAATTGGTTTTGGGTTGGAGAACTAGGAAATTAGTAGGATACTCCCAAGAGTCGATGGAGACCATGACATCCTCAACAAATTTCAGGAGAATATTGTTGTAGATGATAACAACAACTGAAGAACTAATTGAATTCATGCAGAATAGTTCCTAAATTAGATAGTGGTAGTGCATGTTGTTTGATGAGTTATTTGTTACAATATTTATTCATGAAATCATTCAAATAATGGAAGGAATATAATAATTTGCAAGGAATGTCCAAAGTTTCTACTAGGATTTTTTTTCCATGCAGATTTTTTTTTTATAGAATAACTAGAAATGAAATCTTCAAGTGTAAAATGCACAGTCAAAATGTAGTGTTTCATCACTAAATGTCTACTTGATTTTAATTTACTTGTTCATATTCCCTAGAAAAAAACGCGCCCCTTCTACTAAAGGGATATCATTGCCATTTTCCATGACTTAATTTCATTGTTCAACCTTACATAAATTATATGACTAGTTTAAGAACAAAAATGATACGATATAGTAAAAATTCCATAAAACTAACATATTATGTATAAGTTAAACAAGAAGATAAAAATTAGAAAGTACTTTAGACCAATAACCTTGAGGTCACTCAATGACCACCAAGGTATTCCTTCTTGAGAACATAGTTCTTGTTGGAAATACTGAGATAGGGGGGTGAATCAATATTCCTTTAAATTAGAGCATTATTTAATCCTCAATTATTATCAGTGTTTATACAATGATAGCAGAAAACAAGAGGAACACAAATGCACACAGTTTTTAAGGGTGGAACCCACTCCGGGACAAAAAAAACCTAATTCTTTTCTAATAATTCTTTAATATTCAACTCCAATTAAAAATAAAGCTCCAACTTCCTAGAATCTAGAAATTCATTCTTCTCCAGCTCCCACTGGATGGACGCTCAAATGATCTAGATTCTTTAGTAGTCAATTGAACGGATGCCCCAACAACCAATGAGCTACAACTCACCCTAGCACCAACCTACCACCCTATAGAATAATAATAGAATAATGGACTCCAATACCAGGGAAAATGGTCCACTTTACAATGATATAGAAGAAGAACATATACTAGACCATAACCCCAACTTTGACACAACCACCTAATGATGATCCTAGACCTCCCAACACTGCCTCTTCAACCCTTGGCAGATAGACACTAGTACAATTTGTACAGTAATGTATTTACAATGACTAAGTACAATGATACCTTTACAATGATTGTATGTAGTGCTGCCCACTTGAAGACTTCATATGATGAACTTCTTGCTTCTGTTATGAACCTTCATTGCTGCTCTTGTCATGCCACCCTCTGTTGCACCTTGCTTTGCTTTGCTGCCGTATAAATTCTATTCCTTTGCAACCCTTGACAACACATGATCTAGATTTTTCTTGCCTTCTAGGAGCTCGATATTGAATCTAGTGTATCTCTATTATTTCAGATCCTCAATATCTGATTTTTGGTCCTATAGTATTCCTATGAGTCATCTTTCCAATTCCATGGGTCTAACCCAATTTGGGTTCTTCAAGGGAGAGTTATACCCAATCTCTCACAATGCCCTAATTATGGATTGTTTCCTCAAAGCACATTTGTACGACATACCACGTGTCATTTTTTATTGATTTCACTGTGAAATTGATAGAGTGAATATTAAAGATTGTGCACTATCTGCCAATTTTTACGGAATTCCAATCCGATACTTCGAGAGAGAGAGTTATGACTAATTTACCAAGGTCACTTATTTGAGATGAATTTCAGGAGCCTGCAAAAACCCTTACTTCCACAGATCATATCTCCAAACATATTTCGCACCTGGATCTAAAATTTTTACAGCAGATTCCTCAGGATTTCATCTTTGCCTCATAAACATTTCAGCTTTGGAACCTTCATAGAAAAAAATTTAGAGTGAAAATGCCATGATGCCCTGTTTCAGATAGCAAAATCCCTTGCATAAGGAGGAAATGAGGATCACAATTTATATAAATGCTTAGGTTGAGAGGGGCTTCAACAAGTGAACATGGGAGGGGATTTAGGAGATTAAAAAATATTAATTATGATTTTTCAATGACCCATGCCCCAACCCCATGGGGTTCTATCCCACTAACTGGGGGTACAAACTTCAAACAAGAATATCTCTCAAATCGTGAAGAATTACATGGCGTGTCATATATCAATGGAAACATCTCGACAAGTAGTAACCATCAAAAGCATTATTGACCTACAATATATTAAATTTGTAGGTCAAAATTCCCATGCAATATTGGGTTTGACCCCATTGCTGCTTGGGTTGCCATCAATGACAACCGTTGATCAACAATCTCCCCCTTTGGCATTGATGGCAACAAAAGTACTCCCCTTGCGATCATGACACCTCTTCCTACAACATTCTCTCCGCTGTTGACATCAATGGAAAAGGGTAACTCCCCATGAAACACAACCATCATGTGGACCTATACACACCTCCACTCTCCTTGACACACAACCGTCCTACAGACCTGTAATCTACTTCCACTCCCCTTTTATATTCTGGAAAAAGGAAAATCTAATGAGAACTTGGGAGAATCCCAAGCTTTTGGCGAAGATATTCCAATGCTGGTGAATATTTAAGATGTGATTCTTTTGGTGCTGCTTGGAATCTTGCTACTTTTCCAACTGCTTGCATAGCATCTGGCCGAGAGGTTGTTACATATAGAAGACTAAAAATAATAGATCTATACAACCTTTGATCCACATCCTTAGATGAGTCGTCTATGATCAATTTGCAACCTGTTACCATTGGATTAAGGATGGGTTTGCAATCTTCCATTTTAAATTTCTTGAAAATTTCCTTGATGTATTAGGCTTGACATATAAATATTCCTTTCTCTTGTTGAGACATTTGAAGCCCTAAGAAGTATGTTAGCTCACCAAGTAAAGACATCTCGAAATCACTTTGCACCTTTGTAGCAAACTTCTTATAATTGATCATCATTGCTACCAATTATTGTATCATCCTCTTTAGCTATTATACATGCTTTAGTTGCTTCATCCAGAAAATATATGTCATTTGGAGCTCCACTTGCTGTAGCCACAATTTCACCATACACGCCTTTCCTAATTTCACATTTCGTGGAGTTGAAAAGTATTGTGTGTCCTTGATCACACATTTGTCCAACCCTGAGTAGATTTTGATTCATGTTTTGAACCAATCGAACATTATTGGCTAGAGAATATTTGCTTCCGAGAGTGATAGTACCTGATCCTATAACATTTGAAGATCCATCATTTCCAAAGGACACGGTTCCATCCTTCTTCTCTTTCATAGATACAAATTTATTTCTATCTCCAGTCATATGCTTTGAGCAACCGCTATCAACATACCACACATCTTTGTTCTTTTGATCCTTGAAAGTGAGAGCACAATTATCATTCTTCTTCTTCTTCCATGTTCATTAATTCTGTGGCTTCGAAGACTCTTTTGGAGGATTTTCAATTCTGCAGTCTTTGGCTATGTGTCCAAAGTTTCGACATTTGTAACATTCAATATTGTTTCTTAAATGTTCAAATCTATTGACGTTTCACTGAGCCCTGGGAGGTTCATATTTGACAGATCTCTTGGAATTGAATTCGTTCCTAGGGTACGTGTGACATTCTATAGATTTATGACCAAATTTTTCACATGAATAATAGTAGCCATAAAAAATATGTTGGTACTTGGATGGAAATTTTCGTCGAGGAATTGTCTTCCAAGGTTGTTCTTGCGAATCTTGTCCAATGATGTATACATGCATGTCAGATCTCATATTTTCATTGTAATTTGTTGTAGAAGGTCCTGCTTATTCTTCTTTGTAACCGATGCTAGTTTTTTTCATTGTAAGATCGTTGATTGTTGATGAGTTCTTCCAATTCCCTTGAGATGTTGGCATAGTTTTGGATAATTTTTCCTTTCTTCGCTTCGTCATGCAGCGAGACTACTTCGGCTTCTAATTCTTCCCTTTCTTGGTTTCTTTCTTCCAACTTCTTTTGAAGTGACTATTCAATGCATTTGTGTTCTTCAACTTCTATTTTGAGACCTTGAACTTGTTCTTCAAGAGTATTGGAATGGATCTTCTCCGCCTTGAGATCTTTTATAAGCTTGATTACTTCCTCATAAAATTCTTCTATGGTCCATCATTCTTCTTCATTGTTTGATACCTCTTGTTTATTGTGCTTGGCCATAAACAATACTCTCTCATTGGCTTCTTCTTCACTATCATTGTATTCATCAGATGTTGAGCTATCTTCTTTAGAGAGAAAGTTCCTTTTGGATCCTTTCTTGTTGAATTTCTTAAAGCCTTTCTTTCCTTTTCAGTTGACATTACTTATGTTTGGACATTTTGCTACAAAATGCCCAACCTCATTACAACTGAAAGATATTAATGGAAGTTTACCTTTGAATTGTACCTTACCAATTTTTAGTTTTCTCGTGAAGTGAGCATAGTCTTCATCTGAAATACCTTCTTCATCATCTCCCTTTTCTTCACACTTGCAGGTTCATGTATTTTCAATTGAAGGTTGTTTATCCTTATTGGTTTCCTTAGATGCAACGAACACAATTTATACATGTGAAGTACCCTTTTCTTCATCAAGTCTCATTTCATATGCTATGAGAACTCCATGTGATTCTTCCTTCTTGAGTTTGTCCAGATTTGCACTGTATTCTAAGACTGATACCTTTGGGCTGAATCTCCCTGGCAACGTTCTAAGAATCTTCCGTATAATAGTATTCTCATCAACTTTCTCTCCCATTCCTTCCGAAGTATGAGTTATTTCATCAATGTATTGGAAGTATGCAACAATGTTGCAATCTTCTTCCATTCTGAGTTGCTCAAATTTTTCTCTATAGATTTGAAGCTTTGCTTCATTGAAATTTGAGTCACCTGCATATATATTCTCAAGCTTGTCCCATACATTTTTGGAGGTTTTACAACCCAACACCTTATGATAAGTAGATTCAATAAGTCCACTGATAATAATATTCTTTGCTTTTGTATCATTTACAAAATTCTTCTTACCTTGTTCATCTGCGGTTGATGTAAATCCATTTTGAGCAGTGTCCCATACTTCACAACCTTGCGCCAAGAGATATACCTCCATTCTTCCTTTCCATAGTGCATAATTATTTTCATTGAACAGAGGTACACCCTTCTTAGTATGCTCCATGTCCTCCTTACAGCTGTTAAACTACTATTAAAGGAACCAAGCTCTGATACCAATTGTTGGAAATACTGGGAGGGGGGGTGAATCAGTATTCCTTTCAATTAGAGCATTAGTAAATCTTCAATTATTATTAGTGTTTGTACAATGATAGAAGAAAACAAGAGGAACACAAATGCACATAGTTTTTAAGGTGGAAACCCACTCCAGGACAAAAACCACCTAATTCTTTTCTAATAATTATTTAATATTCAACTCCAATTGAAAATAAAGCTCCAACTTCCTAGAATCTACAAAAGCATTCTTCTCCAACTCCCACTGGATGGATGCTCCAACGCCCGAGATTATTCAATAGTCAACTGAACAGATTCCCCAACACCCAATGAGCTACAACTCACCCTAGCACCACCATACCACCCTATAGAAGAATAAAAGAAGAGTGGACTCCGCTACCAGGGCAAATGGTCCACTTTACAAGGATATAGAATGATGCAGAAGAAGAAAATATACTAGACGATAACCCCAACTTTGACACAACCACCTAATGATGATCCTAGACCTCCCAACACTGCCTCCTCAACCCTTGGCAGATAGACACTAGTACAATTTGTACAATAATGTATTTACAATGACTAAGTACAATGATACCTTTACAATGATTGTATGCAGTGCTACCCACTTGAAGACTTCATATGATGAACTTATTGATGTTGTTATGAACCTTGATTGTTGCTCTTGTCATGCTACCCTCTGTTGCACCTTGATTTGCTTTGCTGCCGTAGAAAGTCTGGTCCTTTGCAACCCTTGACAACACATGATCTAGATTTTTCTTTCATTCTAGGATCTTGATATTGAATCTGGTGTATCTCTGTTATTTCAGATCCTCAATATCTAATTTTTGTATTGTAGTAGTCCTCTGAATCATCTTTCCAATTCCATAGGTTTGACCCCATTTGGATTCTTCAAGGGAGATTTATACCCAATCTCTCACAATGCCCTAATTATGGACTATTTCAGCAGAGCACACTTGTACGACATGCTACGTGTCACTTTTTCCTTATTTGGCTCTAAAATTGATAGATTGAAAAGTACGAACTGTGAAATATCGACCAATTTTTATGGAATTCCTATCGGAGACTCAGAGAGAGAGTTATGACGAATTTACCAAGGTCACTTCTTTGAGATGAATTTCAGGAGCCTACAAAAACCCTGACTTCCACAGATGATATCTCCAAAAATGTTGCGCACTTGGATCTGAAATTTTTACAGAAGCTTCCTTAGGATTTCAGCTTCGCCTCATAAAAATTTCACCGTCTATAATTTGTAGAAAAAAAGTTAAAGCGCAAATGCCACGATGACCTGTTTCAGATAGAGAAATCCCTTGCATAAGGAGGAAATGAGGATCACAATTTATATAAATGCTTAAGTTGAGAGGGGCTTCAACAAGTGAACATGGGAGGGATTTTAGGAGCTTAAAAAATATTTATTATTACTTTTCAATGACCCATGCCCCAACCCCATGGGGTTTTATCCCACTAACTAGGGGTACAAACTTCAAACAAGAATATATCTCAAACCATGAAGAATTAAATGGCGTGCCATTTATCAACAGAAACATCTTGACAAGTGGAAACCATAAAAATAATTATTGACCTAGAATATATTAATTTGGTAGGTCAAAATTCCCATGCAATATTGGGTTAGACCCTGGTGTTGCTTGGGTTGCCATCAATGACAACCGGTGATCAACAGTTTTCCTATAGATGAAGTCATTCCTTTAAGAGAGTATACATTGTCCTATTAGGTTCTCTGAACACATGAAAGATTTTAATGATCTAGAACTTCCTAGAGATCTATTTCAGTTGAGAAATTAAGGGATATAAAGAAGTATTATGAATATGAAACTGTGCATCATCCGATTAATTTCCGGTGCTGGGCCTCAACGAACTGCAGATGACCAATATCATTTTTAGAGCTAGATTTTAATAATGAAAACAAAGAATTTAACAAACATATGACTACACATCCAATGAGGGTCTTGGCAAGAAATTCTATGTGTAGTAAAATTTGTGTTTTTGTTTCAATTTTATTTCCTTTAAGTTATCAATAGTGTTATCAAGAGACAATGGATACATGTGTTGATGATAATTATAGAAACTATAATATATTCAATAGTAAACGTTTAAAACCATTGTTATGAAGATTGAGTTCATTTAGTCTCTTTTGTGTTTTTGATTTCCATCATATCGTACTATATGTTTGTAGGGAGAGAGATGAAAACTACACATATTTGAGAAAATATATTACAAGAGTTAAAAGAATGGTATTTGAACATAAATAAAGAACCCCAGAGGTTTAAAATCCTAACCTTAGAATCAAGTTCCCACAGGTGCAACTTTTGCATTCAAGCTTGTTTGGGGCACACAATAGTCCACTTGAAAAAAACCTATATGAGTATTAAAACTTTTGGTTGGGCCTAGGAAATGCCATGGAAACCTTTAGACCCCTAAATGGCCAAAAAAAGAATTTAGGGCCTAACAAATAACCTAGAAGTTTGGGACCGAAAAAACCATAGAAAAAATTATAACATAGAGAACCATTGAGCTAGTGTAAGAGGTGGGTGGCCATCGATATCCACCCAGACTAGAGTGCCACATAAGTTTATTGTGGGATATAAGGTATGGTTTCATTTATTTAAATAACACATCTTAAGATCCCATTGAAAGTCCCCCGCTCTATCTATTATGATATAGGCCTTACACCAACACAAAGGTTGTGGGTGAAGATGCTTCTAGATCAAATAATCCCTTTTCTTTGGCTTGAACCTCATATTTAATGTGGAGCTACTTCAACCATATTTTCCACCTCTGATAGGAACCTCATGTTCCTACATTGGCGCAAGTTTCTCACTAGGAGTCATATTCAACAAAACACTCCCCACTTGGTGGATGAACTTGACACAAAATGGACCTTTTATTCCTAAGGGGGGGAAATCGATTCAAGAGAATACTAGTGACCACCCCATTGTTCCATTGATGCAACATTATTCCATATTTTGGTATTTCTATTATAATTTTTTTACATCTCACACTTGTATTGCCTTTTTCGGCATTTGACATAGTCCAAAGACACATACTATGGATTTTAATTTTCCAAGGATTGTCCTAAATGGAGTTTGCATGAAAATATTGTAGCCTTAGGAATTTGACATATCAATTAGTCTCTTTAGGGCCCACAATATTTTTTGGACATCCTTTCCCAGGGTTAAGATTTTGGATTTTATGGATTTTACATCTTAGGGAATCATACTTTATGTTCAAAGGTAGCTTTGGCCTCCTGTAATTTTTTCTTGCGATTAAGAGTAGTTGTCACATCTCTCTTCATAAATAATCTACCACCATCCCAATTAGTTTGTATCACTTTGAGTTTTATATTCTTTTTTTCTATTTCATGAATTAATAGAGTTTGGATTTTTTTGTATTACTGTACTCTTTGCAATATCTTTCTATGTTTCCATTTAAGTTTTTGCATAACAAAATTCCCTTCAAACCTCAGGTCTATCTATGATTGTTATTTTAGTAGAATATTCTACCTTTGGATGATCATGAGTCCTGCAATTTAAATAGTGAAGCAAATTACCAACTTTTATATATATTTATAATGATTAAGAATATTTGCTCCCTCATAAGAGGTCAAATGTGAAAATATAAAGGGGGTGGAGTATGTACACCTTTGTAGACTTCAGTAGTGAAATCACTATGCAGACACAAGTCCCTTGTCCTACAAAGAATTAGGTCTCATACACCAATTTGAAGGTCTATTATCCTACAAATAATAAGGTCTCATCATCTTGCTTAGACATGTCCTTAAAAATAAATTATTACTACTATGTTGCATACATAACTCTCCCTTGTCTAACAAAAAATGAGCCCTCATACACCAATTTGAAAGCCCATTATCCTAGAAACAATAATATTTTGTTGTTTTAGTTAGCCATAACTTTAAAAATAGTTTATTATTACTATATTACATATATACCTCTATTTAAATTTAACTAATCTCCACTATTTTTCAAATGAATAAAAAATATGTTTAAAAAATATATTACTATGCTATTCCTAAACTCATATCATAAACTAATTTTCATCCCAGCCAATCCAAGCACTTCATTTTGGTCGTTCCTTCAAATGAAAATATAACACTTGGAGAAAAATCCATGTCGGTTTCACATGTCATTTAAATATTTTATATACTCCTATTATAAAGTGCTTGGTGGCTACTCACGTTAACGTTGTCGAACTTTCCAATTTTCATCTAGGTGTTCACTTCGTTTCACTTAAATTGTATCCCTCATGTTGGTGTGGCTTCTAGACACTCTGTGAAATAGTATCCATCTATTCTAGGTTGAGTTTGTTCAGTTCATCCTCCATTGACACTTCCAGGAAAAGGTTTCAGTTTCCCCCTTCATGAACTCGTTTCTCGAAATATTTCTTTGTATCATTAAACTAAGGAAGTCTAGGGTTTAGGGTTTTAGGGCATTACCATATTACACTTCCTACCAGGGAATTTAACTACAAAGGGTTAAGGTTTCTTGAAAATGAAGAAAACAAATTGAATTCACTTGCATGGTTTTTTAATTTTAATATCCAATTCATATCCTGCTAGTGGTCAGGGGTATGTTGATACTATTTCATACCTACATTTTTTTTATGATTTCAACTCATTTTGATATACATGGCCTCCACTTGAACTTATCAAAGGATTTGCGGATGACTAGAGCTGTGGTAATCTAGTAGGGAGAGAGTCTAACTCAAGAAACTAAGAAATTGTCTCGTATTCATTAAACACAACATCTCATGTAGAGCCAAAGATGTGTAAACAGGTATGAGCATCATCAACCAATCTCTACTTAGCACTCATAGAAATAAAGGATCCATTAGCAAAATGATTCTTTATCATGTCTAACCCATCAGGATGTAAGATTTCCATCACTTTCCCATGAATTCCAACAACTTCAAATAGGTGAGCCAAGGCATCCATTATCAAATATAAAAATCTGGGGCAAAGCAGAACCCTTGAAAAATAGATTAATTCAATAAAATTTGAGGTGATAATGAGTTACTGACAAGGAGAAATGTTGATGCATTATAAAGTAGTGTGTTCACCATGGCCACACATCATGGTCCAAAGGCCAAGAAAAACCAACCTGTATGTGATGAAGCTCAAATATGGAGAAAACAAGGCTACTAGACACTATCCCAAGCCCATTCCAAGGCCTCTCAAGTCTATATTAGGTGTCTAGAATAATTGGACCCTATACAAAACTTGTATTCTCTTGTTGAACTACCTTTCATGCAATTGAGAGCCATTTATTTAGCGATGATCTTGTACAAGACACCAAGGAAAATAAACCTCCAATGGTGCCCCTAGATACATTCTTGGTAATGAGTTTACCAAGGCCTTGATTGAAATATTTAGATAGCCTTTTAGTAGAGAAGTTTCCAGTTTCCGAGCAATAGAAATAATCTTGTATTGTGTTCAACATGGACTTGTAGAAATTAGAATGAAGGCCATCCATTCGTCATGCAAAATTCACAACAAAGGCCATCCATTCCCAATGGCATGCTAATCTTCATAGAACTAAGATCTAAAAGAACCCCTCTGTTTTGAGAAGTCACTATACAGTTTGGCTAAATCACTACACCAATATATAGAAACCTTTCATGAATGATTCTACAATGAGCATTCCTGACATCCACCACATGATCCATAAAATTATAAAGAGAAAAAATTTTGAAAATTAAATCGGAACATACGTTTGACATTTTTTTGATCCTCTGCAAGAGATCCATCCCGTCAATGAAAACCAATAATCTTGTAACTTCCATTTTTCTTTTCAAGTAGTCAAAGTAGAATTTGGAATTTTGATCCCTCATCCTCTTCAAAAATCCACTATAGTCGATAATGCACCCTGTAACCCCCTGTAATGCAGTCCTTTTCCTTACAAACTGTCATTTCCCCTTGAAGGACCACATTGTGGAGATCCATCTCAAGGAAAAGTTGTATCTCCTTGAGTGTAAGTAGAGAATCCTGCAACTATTTTATCCTTTTATGGGTCATCATTAAATCTCACCCATTATATTATGAAGAATACATTTGTCATACCCATCATTATTTTTCCTCTTCTTTTCAAGATGATGTCATATGATTTGAAAGATCACATCCAAGAAGTGTGGTCATATGTTTTCTTTGAATTTACCCCATTAAATAACTTGTATCACAGATTGTTAAAATGGACCTATGGTAATGATGAAAATGTAAACCAAAAATAAACAACAAGCTCTAATATTTTAAAATATTGAATAGGTGAATCCACAACTACTATCCTGAGCTTTTTTTCCATCTAACATAAATACTTATTGTTTCTTGTTTCTAACTCGGTAAATTCCCATCATCTACATTTATAAAAATGCTAAGATACACTAATGATTCGTGTTACCTTACAAACCTGCGCTTTAAGCGGTAAAGCCTTAAAACACATGTACAACCTTTAGGGGAACTAAGAGGTTTTTTTTTTTCACAACAATATTTTCCTCTCTTTCTTTCGCCCGTCTATCGCCTGGAACATGGGGGGTTTCCTGAATTAAAATATGAGATAGATTTAGAAATAGATTGTGGTGGAAGACTAGGATTAGTGAGACTTAATTCCTATATAACTAGGGAAAATGGAGTCAAGAGATAACCTTCAGAGGTTTCGAAATTGTGAATGTGGATGGAATGACAGTGTTGTTACAACATGCCAAAAATTCAACGTATGAATTTTTTTTTTCAAAATTGCAGAAATTACATGGAGGGTTGTTACAAAGGTGCTCCTTAATACACATCCATGGCAAAAAAAGTGGTGATTATACTGAAAAATGGAAATATGTCCTACCATTAACTGAATGAGAACAGTAATTTGTCTAACTTAATAGTAATCGACAAGGGAAATTGAAAGGAACACCTCAACAAAAGCCCTTCTTCAAATGACATTATTTTCCCTAATATGAAGCCTAATTTTGTGGGAAATTTTTGATGAATTTCCAGCAATAGAAAAACAAAAATATGGATGCAATGACGAACCTCATATTACAAAAGAAAACCTTGAAATTTATTTCTCCAGTAGATCTTCAACTAGGCTCACAGGTGAATTTCCCATTAATCCATCCATGCCTTTACAATGGAGAGAGCTTTTGCATGATGCATTTTTTCATCCTCCTTGCCAAAATGTTCCCAGGAAATGTGAACATTTGACCTAATGCTATGGTTTTTTGTGCCACATATATGCCTTATCATTGGAATTATTTTCAAGGTTATTTCTTCACATCCACTCCCATTACAATAACATTATCCAACAAATCAATGGGGAGCTCTTTAGGATGTCGACTCTCTTGGTTAGAGTAGAACAGGAAGGATTCCTCACTTGCCTATGTTTAAACATGGTATGATGTGCATTTGATTCCAATTCTTTATTTCGTACACCATTCTATGCATGGATTTCATGATTTTAGGTCTAAAAAATATACTTTGAAATATGTGCCAAATTTGAACCTTATTTGTATGTTATTATGCATGATCTTATTCATTTATTCCTTCACATATTGATCCCCTTTTATTCTGGTTAGTAAATAAGCCTTGTTAACAAAGTGGGTCTACCTTTGGCCTAACTACCATGACCAAGGTGTATATATTTCATGAAAATTATGTAGGACATTGCCTAGGACCAACTTCCTAGGCTTAGTTACTCACAAGATATCAGACGATAACACAAATTGGCAACATCAAATTACGACTTCATGTTCTCTAGGGGATATTACACTTGAGTCTCCGTAATGATAGCATATTTTATTTAGAACTTGATCAAAACCCACCTGAAAAACATATTTTGGAAGGCCTTAAGGAGAACACGGGGTGGTCGTGGTTCCATAACATGTACACATGTGTAATCACTTCCTGATTCCATAAGTTCAATGACTACCTCCATGTGCTGGGTAAAATCCATGTGAATCGAACTTTGTCTCACATCTAGAATTTCATTGCAAGGGAAAAATTTTCACAACTTTGTTCTTTCCAGTTACATCCTCCTCGTTCTAGACTTCATGGATAATTGTGTTTGCAGGTTGTTTGGCTCCCATGATAGATGTGTGGTGCACTCATCACATGCATGGAACTATGTTCATTTTTGGGAGAAAGCTATGTAATTCATCACAAAATACTAATCAACTACATCTTCTATGGATTAGGACATGTCAAAAATTCAACCTAAAAAGGTGGTGTGATGGGTGCATCTACGATGGTTGCAACTTGCAAAGCCCCAAGTGTGGACAATTCAACCTCAAAAGGTAGTGTGATGGGTGAAACTGTGGTGGTTGTAAAGACTCGGGAGTTTTCTTTGGGTGTTACACCATTTTTTGGTCATCTAACCTATTATCATTAGATGGACCCAAGTACACCATGTAAGACCAATTTTACCCTAAGTAAAATTGCCTTCACTATGTTAAATAACTTAATAAACCACATTTATTAGGTTGTTTATGGTCTAAACAGGAAACCCCAAAAGGAAATATTAAACAAACCTATATTTGTTTGATTTTCATCATGGAATAATTAATTAAACCATAATTTAATTATTATTCCCAGTCATGTTTAACCCAAAAACAAAGAAATTAATTAGATAAACCTTTATTTATCTTATTATTTTCTAGGAATAATTATTTAAATCTTATTTAGATAATATTCCTTGTTAAATATGACCAAATCACCTACAAATAATTAAATAAATCATTATTTATTTGATTATCTTCCAACCACTTCCTTAAAAATATAAATAAATCATTTATTTATTTATTTTTGACTAATCAAGGGATTTGACCCAAGTCAAATACCTTTTCCCTCCAACAAATATAATAAAATATTCCATAAAAGGTGGATCTAGATTTGGTTAACATTATTTTAGTCATGCACCAAGATCTAGAATGACCCAATATTTTGTTATAAATAGGAGGGTTCTTCCCATCATTCTTCACCTTTTGTTGCCTATTAGATCACTCTGGATCTATACACTTGGTCCCATTTTTCCATCATTTGCTGTGTGAGCTCCCATTGTGCTCTATTCCTTGCATTGGGTTTTCTACACCATAAGAGAGAGAGATCTTAGATTTGAAGTGATGAGGACTTCCAAGAACCCATCCCACTGAGGATAATTGGATATGCCTTCTTGATTTCCTCCCAGGTGCCCAATTAATATAAAAATTCTTTCAAAAATTGTTCTTGTCTTGTCTATTGGTATATGGAGCAAACCCTTGTTTTTACTGCTTAATGTCTTTCCATGCATAGATCTAGTGTTTTGCAGCTCTTTTCTTGTTTAACTAACCACAGATCTGAAGATATTCACAGCCACTTTTGTTGTTAGGGCTATTAGTTATGCATAGCTAAAGTGGTTCTTTTTCGTACACTTCGACAAAGGATTCATACTAACAAATGGCGACTCCACATGGGTTTTAAATTACAACCGCTATCGTTTTTCATATTCCTGCATATCCAGCTACTTCAAACCCTAAGGTTTATTTTCAGCTATTTATTTTTCCTATTTTTATGTTGTTTTTCTCACTTAAAACCCTAAAACATTAAAATTTCTACCCATTTTCTGTGACCTGCACTGAAAACAGGTCAGAACCTGTGACCTGCTAGTTTTTCAACCGTTTTTCTGCAATTTTTCTGGGTTTTTATGAAGCTTCTATCAGGGTTTTCCAGCCTCTGTCTCAGCCCGTGTCGACCTGTTCCTGATATTTTTTGCTCATTTAAGTGGGAACCTAGACCCTAGCGCTTCAGTACCCTCCACTTTTGGTGGAAGAGTTTTAGCTGCTTCAGGCGTCTGTTTTCTCAGAGTTTTAGCCTCCCTTTTTCCAGATCTGATACCTCCTTTTCAGACCCCTTTAAATCAGCCTTTCTTCCTTTCAAATCACCTCTTGTTGTTTTGTTTGGACCCCTCTTTAGGACCTCCTCCCTGTCCTTTCCGCTTTTTGCTGATTTCCTCCCTTTTTCCAGCCACCTTGCCTCTATCTCTTGGCTGTGATCTGCACCTCTTTTCAGCATCTTTATCCTTTAGATCCCTGTCCCTTTTGACCTTAGATATATTGGCCTCTTTTCATTTGTTTTGCATAGATTTTTCCCCTTTTTTAGATTAGTTTTGAGAGACCCGCCTTTTTGGGTTAGATAGATGCACAAGTAGCTGTTAATTTTCTGTTATTTCAGCATTATATACTGTTCTCTGCAGATTTATTTTTAGCTACGCAGCACACTCTTTTCTTGCTCTCAAAACGGAAAGGGTTTAAAAATTAAAATTAACGCACGCCACACACTGACCCTAAGTGAAGAAGCGCCTGGTTAACACCGCCTGGCAAAGACTCTAGAATCAATTGTCACTGCACCTTTTCTTCCCTTGACCTCACTTGATTCTGTCCCTTTCTGCCCCTGTCAGTTTCCTTCTTCCTTTCATCATTGCGCCCCCAAGGCGCCTTTCCTGGAGACTTCTTGGCCTTCACCCTTAGTTTCTCGTCGATCGACCTGCTCCGACCCGCCATCGTCGAGCCAGTCCTCCTCCAAGTCCGCACTCCGACTCCTCTCCTGATTCATCAGGTTCTCCTTCTCCTCCTGGTTCTCCCCCTATCACCTTCACCATGTCTGGTCCAGGGCCTAATGCTAGTGGTCCTCCAGGCCCTAATGCCAGACCTACTACTAGCGGAACCACCACAGGAACTACCTCGGCTATACCCTTGCTGCCGTACATTCCAGGCCTCAGCCTCCCCGATTTCAATCAGTTGATCAATGACCCTATTCGCCACGATGTTGGTTGGCCTGCTATGCCAACCAAGCTCCCCTCTAAAATCCCTAAGTTTTAAGGCCTTGCTGGAGAATATCCAACCAATCATGTCCGATATTTCCACATGTGGTGTTCCTCCAATTCCATTACCGATGACTCCATCCGTCTTCGTTTGTTCCAACGCACGCTTACCAGCGAAGCTTCTAAATGGTATGTCGACCAAGCCACCACTTCCCATACCACCTTTGCGACCATTGCCCAAGCCATTCTATCTTACTTCCATCTCCCTCTCCGATACGATACCAGTACGGAGCTCTTGACTTCCTTTAAGCAAACATCTTCGACCCGCATTTCTACCCATGTTCAGGAATGGCGACAAAGACGCAGCTTATGTCGAGCTCCCCCCTTCGAAGATCGGATCTATATGGACTAGTTCCTTTGCCCTCTCTTAGCTCCATTGGCAAAGATGTCACCTCCCATTTCCCTCAAACCGAAGAAGCCGCCCTCCAAATAGCCTTGAAATATGACCTAATCTATGCCCACTCTGTTTATGTTTATACCGTCCTTCCTGACCTTCCCAGGCCCGGTGGCGCTAATGCCCGGGGGCATCTCATTCTGCCGACGGTATAATTGGAGCCCTTTCCCATCCGTATGCTATGGGCTACGGTCTCCCTCCTGGAGGGGCCAGCACCTCTAGCACTCTTCCCCCTCCCAGTAGCATGTATCCAGGATACGGCACGCCTCCTCGTTTTTCCCAACCTCCTGCTTACCTCAATGCTTCCCAACCTAACCATTACCCTTATCTGCAGCCCGGTATGCCAGCTCCTTCAACATATGCGCTTCTACCTCCCTTGCCTCCTCAACCCCCACAACAGCACCTACAGCCCCCTTCAGGGCAAGTATTTGCACAGCAGGGTGCGACTAACCCCCCTTCTTCTCAAAGAAGGCGGAGAGGAAATCCAAATCAATCTGCCCCTGGTACTCGTGGATCCAATCCTCAAGGTTTTGACCCTAACACTGCTAACCAGCCACAAGGCACTCAGCCCAAGCTGGACAGGCCTCTTCATACTAACAAGCCTTATTTGTGTTGCGGTGTTTACGGTCATTACACCCATGATTGTCCCCTTTTACCACAGATGTGGCAAATGTGGGAGTCTCAAGCCACATTGCACGGACAACATGCCTCCCCTCATGATCCCCCTAATGTGGCCTCTACTCAACCGGCTGTGTTTATTCATCCTTTCCTTCAGCAAGGATTCATGGCTACCCAACCACCTGATGGGCGGGTCTCCACTCCACCTTCCATTTCTGGTTCATCCGATTACTAGATCCTCATGATGAACTCTGATCCACCCTCCACCGTCGACCTTCACCTTCAAACTCGGTCTCGTCAGTACCCCAAGCCTCCTGCTCAGTCTTCCCCCGAGCCTCCTCCTTCAGGTTCTACAGAGCCTCTTTCGACATCCAATGGCCCCTTACATATCCCTCAACCCAAAGTTGAGGTTCATACCAAGATTCCTAAGGGCCCATTACATCGAAACGCTGCTTCCGGTCGAGCTGCTCATTTGTATAGCATAGTAGATGATTTGGCGCAATCTCCTACTGCCATTTCCACACTGGAACTCCTCGAGTTGTGCCCTTCCCAAAAGAAGGCTCTACTATCTACCATGGGCACTGTAGATCCTGCTGATGACCAAATGATTTTTTTCGACGCCACTCAATCGGACCATCCTCCCCTTCTTCCTTCCGCTGCCTTCCAAATCCCAGTCAAAATCCGGAATGCCATCATTTCCCGGTGTATAATTGATGAGGGGGCATCCACCTACGTGATGTTCACTTCGATTTGGAAGCAACTCGGATCCCCTGAGCTGGCCCCCTCCACGATCACCCTTCGAGCATGGGACGGTCATGCCTCCCAGCCCATTGGCCTGTTTCGTAATTGCCCTATCACCCTTTCCGGTAAGACTGTTTGCGTTGACGTCGAAGTCATAGACGCCCCGCTAGACTACAACATTCTATTGGGGCGAAGCTACACCTATGCTATGTCTGTTGTCCCATCCGCGGTTTTCCGCAAGATGTCTTTCCCCCATAATGGAAAGATAGTAACCATTGACCATTTGACATATCATGAGCCAAAACCTTAGACCTCACCTGAGATGACCATCTCTTCTGTAGCCAACAAGAAAACCGTCGATTCCTTGACTAGTGTCTCCCCCAGCGTTTACAAGGATTCCTCCCTGCTTGGAACTTTTCCTAGTCTCCCCCCTCCTCCTATCACTAACCCTAGCTCATCAAATGTTTGCATGATGCAATCGTCTCGGGCTGCTCTCAAGAAGCCTGCTTCGGCTAGTCAGCAACCTTTCCCTCCGCAACTTGCTTCTAGCCCTTCACCTGCAGCTGGTATCC
Organism: Pinus albicaulis; assembly: GCA_034641835.2. Classification (NCBI taxonomy): domain Eukaryota; kingdom Viridiplantae; phylum Streptophyta; class Pinopsida; order Pinales; family Pinaceae; genus Pinus; species Pinus albicaulis. Next base: position 1,066,064,633 of record CM076570.1, read on the forward strand.
CTGAACCCCTTTATCCTCCTGGCTCGGTTCCCCCAGGCCTTAACCATCTCGGAGCCGTCCCTCCTGGTCATTACCCTGCTGGGCAGATACCTTTCCTCGCTCCCCCTCCTGGAGTATTTTCTGTCCCTGTCTTGGCCACCCTCTCTCTCCCCAACCTGACCTTAGGCATACTGGTCTGGTACCTTGATCCTCCAGCCGCTACCCCTCCTGGTCACCCCAAACCCTACATGGCTTTGACTCCGGTCCAACCAGTCCCCCTCTCTTCCCCCGTTGCCACTGTGCCCCCTGCACCTCCACAGGACCCTTCTCCTGTCATGACGGCTCCCGGGAAGAAAGGAAAAGCCCGTAAGGGGGCAACCAATCAGGACCAAGCTGCCTCGACAACCCCTACCCCTCCACGACCGCCAAAGCCCGCTATCCAGTGAGCTTTGTGTGATATTGGCGGTCACGCCACCCATCTGTGTCCTGAATTACCACACCTCAAGATCCTAGTCAACGAGACATTTCTCGACTCTGATATCCTTGAAGTCTGTGTCACTATCCTGGACTCTATCCCGAAACTCAAAACCTTGCGCACTAATCACCCTTGTGCGTTGTACAATTTCCACGGGCATTACACCCATCTCTGTCCCCTCCTTGACGAGTATCGTTCCTCCTTGGACACATACTGCCAATTCAAGGCTACGCATGACAAGATACCTTCTCACTTGTCTGCGAGTTCTACTTCGATAGGACCAGAGGACGTTCCTACTCTCATTCACATTCCTCCTCCCGCTATCGAACCAACAGAGCCTTCGACCACCATTTTGTACCTATCATCATCCTTGGAGGATAGTTCACCTAACCTTCGACCTGCAGACACTCTCGGTTCCCCCTCAGTCGACCTTGGATCTGTTGACATTACGCATCTAAGCCCTTCTCCTCAAGATGACCCGTCCCACATCACTACCTCATCGGGTGGCCCTTCTTCCTCCAGTCTTCCCATCTTCCAGTCCGATGAAGACATTATGGAAGCCATGACCAAACCTGACTTTCCGTGGGATGATATGCACCATCGCGCATATTTCCTCCCACAGCAATCCCATGACCAATATGCTGTGGAAACCAAAGACTTCATCCCCCATGCAGTCTATTGGTTCAAAAATCCCATCCCTACACCTGATGCTTTCGAAGAAGGAAACATGGCCAATATCTCTCCTACCATAAAAATCGACATTTCAGCCAAACCAGGAATCGAAGAATATATCACCTTGGGCGCCCAATGCACCTCGGAAGAAATTGAAGCTTACACCAAGCTTTTCAAAGAATTCTGGGATATTTTCACCTAGTCCTATTCTGAAATGCCCGGACTCGATCCTGCCATCATCGAACACCATATCGACACATGGCCTGATGCCAAACTGGTCCGTCAAAAGTTGAGACCCATTCATCCTTCCCAACGTGACACTATCAAAGCTGAAATCGATAAGCTCAAGTAGGCTGGTTTCATTTACCCCATTGAATACCCCACTTGGGTTTCCAACCCAGTTCGCATTCTCAAGAAACAAGGCACCATCCGTATCTACACGAACTTTCGCGACTTGAACAAAGCTTGTCCCAAAGACAACTTCCCCACACCGTTCATTGACCAAATCATTGACAAGTGTGTGGGGCACAAGGTCCTATCTTGTATGGATGGTTTCTCCGGATACAACCATATTTTTATCCGTCCTGCCGATCAACTAAAAACCACGTTCATTAGTCCGTGGGGAACTTTTGCTTACCGGGTCATGCCTTTCGGCCTTAAAAACGCTGGCGCCACTTTTCAACGGGCCATGTCTTATTGCTTCCATGACTTAGCTCATATTATCCTTGCTTATTTAGACAACCTCACTGCACGTTCTAAGCATTGGGCGCAGCACCTCCACGATCTGCGTACCATTTTTCTCCGATGTCGCAAGTATAATATCTGCCTTAACCCGTTGAAATGCATTTTTTGCGTTCCTGTCGGCCGTCTCTTAGGATTCATAGTGTCTAAGGATGGTATCACTCTTGACCCTTTGAAATTTCAAGCCATTCTTGAACTCCCCATTCCGCGTACCCTCTGCCAGCTCCAAAGCCTCCAAGGCAAAGCTAATTTTCTTCGTCGGTTCGTCCCTGACTATGCCACCACCACACATGGGTTCCTTAGACTCCTCTGATATAATATCCCATTTGTTTGGGATTCCTATGCTCATGAGTCTTTCGATGCCCTCAAGCAGGCTCTCACATCCGCTCCCTTGATCCGCCCTCCCGACTTTGATCGGGACTTCATCCTGTATATCTCCGCTTCCACCTATTCGGTCACTGGAGTCCTTATCCAGGAAGATGACAATGGTATCGAGCATGTGATTTACTACATCAGTAAGAACCTTGTAGGGCCTCCTGTTTCCTACTCATATGAAGAAAAATTAGCGCTGGCTGTCGTGTTCTCAGTCCAAAAACTTCGTCATTATATCCTCATGCGCTCCACCAAGGTTGTGACTAATTCCAACCCCATGGCTTTCCTATTGAGTCGTCGTATCCTCACTAGGAAATAAGCTCGTTGGGTCATTATTCTTCAGGAATTCGACCTTGAATTTGTCACACCAAAGAGTAAGAAAGGCTTAGCCCTTGCTGAGCTCATTTCTGAATTACCTAGCAGAGCAAAAGACCCTCTCGTTAATGACGATTTTCCTGATGAACACTTATTCAGCATTACTTCCGACGACCCATGGTATGGTGAAATCCTTACTTACTTGCGAACCCAAAAGTTCGCCCTCCACCTTGATCGTGAGGTTGGCCGACGTACCCGACACCAGGCCCCCGGATACCTCCTTATCGGCGACGACATCTATCATCGCGGGATTGATACTGTCCTTCATCGTTGTCTCACACACGCTGAAGCTGAACAAGTCCTTAATGCCTACCATAGCAGCATTTGCGGTGGCCACCTCTTCGGTCTTGCTACTGCCCAGAAAGTCATGCGAACTAGGTATTTTTGGCCTTCCCTCTTTAGTGATTGCATTGAGGCAGTCAAACACTGTCCCAATTGCCAACATTCCGACCCCAAGGTGCGAGCTCCCCCAGCTCCCCTCCATCTGGTCATCTCAACTGGTCGCTTCTGTAAATGGGCCATCGAATTTACGGAGTGTCGCTCGCCCTCTGCTGGCAACCACAAGTATATCATCGTGGTGGTCGACTATTTCACCAAATGGGCTGAGGCCATGCCAACATTCAATAACACGGCAGCTACCATGGCCCTCTTTTTCTTTAACCACGTTATAGCTCGATTCGGGATTCCAAAACAACTGGTCTCTAACCATGGCAGACATTTTGAAGATGAGATATGGTGTGAGCTATCCTCACTGTTGGGTTTTGAGCACCAATATTCCTCCTCCTATTACCCCCAAGGTAATGGCCAAGTTGAAGCAGTCAACAAAATCCTCAAGACTATGCTTCAACGAACGGTGAATAAGCACAAAACCAACTGGAATCTCATGCTCTTCCCTGCTTTATGGGCCTATCGAACTTCTGTTAAAACCGCCACCAGGTTTACTCCTTTCCACCTAGTTTTTGGAGAGGAGGCAGTCTTACCGATCGAGTGTGAAATTCCTTCCCTAAATCTGGCCGTCGAACTTCTCCCTGACACCCAACCTCTAGAAAAATGACTTATCATGCTTGAGCGTGCTTCTGAAGACCGTCGTGTTGCCTTGCAAACCATGGAAGTGGCCAAGAAACACACCAAAGCTCAGCATGACCGAAAATTCCAGCCTCGTACTTTTCACGAAGGCGACCTTGTTCTAGTATATGACCAGGCCCATGATGTCCTTGGTCATGGGAAGTTTGACTCATTATGGCTAGGCCCTTACATCATCAGTAAGGATCTCGGTAAGGGGGCATACCTCTTAGAGGATTTCGAAGGCCATCCCCTTCCTAATCCTCGCAATGCACTCTATCTTAAGAAATATTACCCCTAGCATTTCCCTTTTGAAATGCATGTTTTATTTTCTTTTAGATAGCCAGCATCTGTTTTTTCATTTTTATGATTTTCTACTTCACCCGGACCCATTTTGTCCAAAAAGGGCCACTTCACCTCCACTTTAAATCGAATTTCCTCACTTACGACACTTGTATTTGGGGCACCACTTTGCCTCCATACTTGTCCATGTTCGTGTCGATTTTCGTCATGAGTTCCCACCTTGTACTCATGTTTTCATGGTCCCCCATTGGGCCTTTACTGTGTGGCAGCACCATCAAGTCACCTTTGTTTAGCACATCTAAGTTGATCCATCATCGCATTCATGGAGTTTATCCCGAGTCCCTTTGTACCCCGCTATAGCCCTCCATCCTTCATTGCTTGGTCTCTCTCTTGAGTCACACATTATGACCTTCAGTCCCACTATCCCCTATCCCTTATGATATTGTGTCAGTCGTTGCCATGTCATTCATGCCCTTTATGCTCTAAGAAGGGAAGTCGTCCATTCACTACTCAGTCCTTTCCATTTCACTATCATCATTAGTGTCAGTCTGTCCTTCGCTCCACTATTTTCTCTCGTGCCTTAGTTGAGGATATCTCACTGCCTCACCTATGGTGGACCTCCTTCTGTCGACATCAGCTCATTCATTCCAGAAGCTAGGTCTAGAGGGCGGTGTACCTTGGTTTCAGCTTCCACTCTTGTTCGGTGCCTCAGATCAGGCAAAGGGATCTCTCATTTCCCTTTGACTTAATTGTTTCTCCAGCTCCTTTCAGCATGACCGAGATCTGTATACTTCATGGTTCAGTGATACAGCAGCAACTCTTGAAGATTTCAGGGTGTGTGTGAGATGTCTCAACCCTCATGAGGGGGTGGCCCTGCAGGTAGCCCCCCACATGCCCGGATGACCTCTTCCTTGTAGCCTTCGATGCAGCTCCAGATATTTGATGATGTTGGCCTTAGCCACTTGCAGCGCCTCTTTGATTTGCATGTATTAGTCCGATTTTGTGAGCCCTTCCCCATTTACAGGGGGCATTTGGGTTGTATTTATCTCATGTACTCAGATATTATTGTACTAGTCCTGGCTGTTATCCTAGGCACAGCATGTATGTGGGATTCCTCATTGTATTTTTATCTGGCTCATGATTATGCCGACTGTACTTTATGGTTCAGTCCCTTGTTTATTGGACCACTATACTTTTGTACTTTGTCTCAGCGGGCATAGGTATGCCTCCCCCGCCGCCTTCAGCACAGGTACCCTCTCATAAAAAGAGACTTGTTGCACCTGCGAGTCTCGTCTCCTCAGGGTCTAGTTCTTCAACACACTATCTACCTTTCATTTCTCTCTCTAACTTCCCTTTTGTTGTCTAGTGATTGAGTTCTTACAACGTACTTCGGTCATATGATTTGCTCCTCACACTCGCACGCTGGGGGGCAATCTGTTACACCATTTTTTGGTCATCTAGCCTATTATCATTAGATGGACCTAAGTACACCATGTAAGACCAATTTTACCCTAAGTAAAATTGCCTTCACTATGTTAAATAACTTAATAAACCACATTTATTAGGTTGCTTATGGTCCAAACAGGAAACCCCAAAAGGAAATATTAAACAAACCTATATTTGTTTGATTTTCCTCATGGAATAATTAATTAAACCATAATTTAATTATTATTCCCAGTCATGTTTAACCCAAAAACAAAGAAATTAATTAGATAAACCTTTATTTATCCTATTATTTTCTAGGAATAATTATTTAAATCTTATTTAGATAATATTCCTTGTTAAATATGACCAAATCACCCACAAATAATTAAATAAATCATTATTTATTTGATTATCTTCCAACCACTTCCTTAAAAAGATTAATAAATCATTTATTTATTTATTTTTGACTAATCAAGGGATTTGACCCAAGTCAAATACCTTTTCCCTCCAACAAATATAATAAAATATTCCATAAAAGGTGGATCTAGATTTGGTTAACATTATTTTAATCATGCACCAATATCTAGAATGACCCAATATTTTGTTATAAATAGGAGGGTTCTTCCCATCATTCTTCACCTTTTGTTGCCTATTAGATCACTCTGGATCTATACACTTGGTCCCATTTTTCCATCATTTGCTGTGTGAGCTCCCATTGCGCTCTATTCCTTGCATTGGGTTTTCTACACCACAAGAGAGAGAGATCTTAGATTTGAAGTGCCGAAGACTTCCAAGAACCCATCCCACTGAGGAAAATTGGATACGCCTTCTTGTTTTCCTCCCATGTGCCCAATTAATATAAAAATTCTCTCAAAAATTGTTCTTGTCTTGTCTATTGGTATATGGAGCAAACACTTGTTTTTACTGCTTAATGTCTTTCCATGCATAGATCTAGTGTTTTGCAGCTCTTTTCTTGTTTAACTAACCACAGATCTGAAGATATTGGCAGCCACTTTTGTTGTTAGGGCTATTAGTTATGCATAGCTAAAGTGGTCCTTTTTCGTACACTTCGACAAAGGATTCATACTAACAAATGGCGACTCCACATGGGTTTTAAATTACGACCAATGTCGTTTTTCATATTCCTGCATATCCAGCTACTTCAAACCCTAAGGTTTCTTTTTAGCTATTTATTTTTCCTATTTTTATGTTGTTTTTCTCACATAAAACCCTAAAACATTAAAATTTTTAACTTCTGCGTGTTTCTGGCCCTATTGCACAGGTGACCGACATCAGCCACAACTGAGACGACAACTTTTCCGAAAATCTGCCGCCGAGACAACCGGAGCGGGGGGTCCCACTTTTCAGCCCAAAAATTGCGACCTGGACCTCCAGGTCGCACTTTTCTACCCATTTTCTGCGACCTACACTGAAAATAGGTCAGAACCTGCGACCTGCCAGTTTTTCAGCCATTTTTCTGCAATTTTTCTGGGTTTTTCTGAAGCTTCTGTCAGGGTTTTCCAGCCTCTGTCTTAGCCCATGTCGACATGTTCCTGATATTTTTTTCTCATTTAAGTGGGAACCTAGACCCTAGGGCTTCAGTACCCTAAACTTTTGGTGGAAGAGTTTTAGCTGCTTCAGGCGTCTGTTTTCTCAGAGTTTCAGCCTCCCTTTTTCCAGATCTGATACCTCCTTTTCAGAACCCTTTAAATCAGCCTTTATTCCTTTCAAATAACCTCTTGTCGTTTTGTTTGGACCTCTCTTTAGGACCTCCTCCCTATCCTTTCCGCTTTTTGTTGATTTCCTCCCTTTTTCCAGCCACCTTGCCTCTGTCTCTTGGCTGTGATCTGCACCTCTTTTCAGCAGCTTTATCCTTTAGATCCCTGTCCCTTTTGACCTTAGATCTATTGGCCTCTTTTCGTGTGTTTTGTCTAGATTTTTCCCCTTTTTTAGATTAGTTTTGAGAGACCGGCCTTTTTGGGTTAGATAGATGCACAAGTAGCTCTTAATTTTCTATTATTCCAGCATTATATACTGTCCTCTATAGATTTATTTTCAGTTACGCAACACACTTTTTTCTTGCTCTCAAAACAGAAAGGGTTTAAAAATTAAAATTAACGCACGCCACACACTGACCCTAAGTGAAGAAGTGCCTGGTTAACACCGCCTGGCAAAGACTCTAGAATCAATTGTCACTACACCTTTTCTGCCCTTGACCTCACTTGATTCTATCCCTTTCTACCCCTGTCGGTTTCCTTCTTCCTTTCATCATTGCACCCCCAAGGCGCCTTTCCTGGAGACTTCTTGGCCTTCACCCTTAGTTTCCGGTTAATCGACCTGCTCCGACTCGCCGTCGTCGAGCCAGTCCTCCTCCGAGTCCGCACTCTGACTCCTCTCCTGATTCATCGGGTTCTCCTTCTCCTCCTGGTTCTCCCCCTATCACCTTCACCATGTCTGGTCCAGGGCCTAATGCTAGTGGTCCTCCAGGCCCTAATGTCGGACCTACTACTAGCGGAACTGCCACAGGAACTACCTCGGCTATACCCTTACTGCCGTACATTCCAGGCCTCAGCCTCCCCGATTTCAATCAGTTGATCAATGACCCTATTCGCCACGATGTTGGTTGGCCTGCTATGCCAACCAAGCTCCCCTCCGACATCCCTAAGTTTTAAGGCCTTGCTGGAGAAGATCCAACCAGTCATGTCCGATCTTTCCACATGTGGTGTTCCTCCAATTCCATTACCAATGACTCCATCTGTCTTCGTTTGTTCCAATGCACGCTTACCGGCAAAGCTTCTAAATGGTATTTTGACCAAGCCACCGCTTCCCATACCACCTTTGCAACCATTGCCCAAGACATTCTATCTTACTTCCAGCTCCTTCTCCGATACAATACCGATACGGAGCTCTTGACTTCCTTTAAGAAAACATCTTCGACCCACCTTTCTACCCATATTCAGGAATGGCGACGAAGACGCAGCTTATGTTGAGCTCCCCCCTTCAAAGATCGGATCTATATGGACTGGTTCCTTTGCTCTCTCTTAGCTCCCATTGGCAAAGATGTCGCCTCCCATTACCCTCAAACCGAAGAAGCCGCCCTCCAAATAGCCTTGAAATATGACCTGATCTATGCCCAGTCTGTTTATGTTTATACCGTCCTTCCTGACCTTCCCAGGCCTGGTGGCGCTAACGCCCCGGGGGCATCTCATTCTGACGACGGTATCGTTGGAGCCCTTTCCCATCCGTATGCCCTGGGCTACGGTCTCCCTCCCGAAGGGGCCAACACCTCTAGCACTCTTCCCCCTCCCAGTAGCATGTATCCAGCATACGGCATGCCTCCTCCTTTTTCCCAACCTCCTGCTTACCTCAATGCTGCCCAACCTAACCATTACCCTTATCTACAGCCTGGTATGCCAGCTCCTACAGCATATGCGCTTCCACCTCCCTTGCCTCCTCAACCCCCGCAACAGCACCTACAGCCCCCTTCAGGGCAAGTATTTGCACAGCAGGGTGTGACTAACCCCCCTTCTTCTCAAAGAAGGTGGAGAGGCAATCCAAATAAATCTGCCCCTGGTACTCGTGGACCCAATCCTCAAGGTTTTGACCCTAACACTGCTAACCAGCCACAAGGCACTCAGCCCAAGCCGAACAGGCCTCTTCATACTAACAATCCTTGTTCGTGTTATGGTGTTTACGATCATTACACCCATGATTGTCCCCTTTTACCACAAATGCAGCAGATGTGGGAGTCTCAAGCCACATTGCGCGGACAACATGCCTCCCCTCATGATCCCCCTAATGTGGCCTCTACTCAACCGGTTGTGTTTATTGATCCTTTCCCTCAGCAAGGATTCGTGGCTACCCAACCACCTGACAGGCGGGTCTCCACTCCACCTTCCATTTATGGTTCGTCCGATTACCAGATCCTCATGATGAACTCTGATCCACCCTCCATCGTCGACCTTCACCTTCAAACTCAGTCTCGTCAGTACCCCAAGTCTCCTGCTCAGTCTGCCCCCGATCCTCCTCCTTCAGGTTCTACAGAGCCTCTTTCGACATCCAATGGCCCCTTACATATCCCTCAACCCAAAGTTGAGGTTCATACCAAGATTCCTAAGGGCCCATTACGTTGAAACGCTGCTTCTGGTCGAGCTGCTCATTCGTATAGCATAGTAGATGATTTGGCGCAATTTCCTGCCGCCATTTCCACACTGAAACTCCTCCAGTCGTGCCTTTCCCAAAAGAAGGCTCTACTATCTGCCGTGGGCACTGTAGATCCTGCTGATGACCAAATAATTGTTTTCTATGCCACTCAATCGGACCATCCTCCCCTTCCTCCTTCCGCCGCCTTCCAAATCCCAGTCAAAATCTGGAACACCATCGTGTCCCGGTGTATAATTGATGAGGGGGCGTCCACCTGCATGATGTTGGATTCGATTTGGAAGCAAATCGTATCCCCTGAGCTGGCCCCTTCCATGATCACCCTTCGAGCATGGGACGGTCATGCCTCCTAGCCCATTGGCCTGTTTCATAATTGCCCTATCACCCTCGCCGGTAAGACTGTTTGCGTTGATGTCGAAGTCATAGATGCCCCGCTAGACTACAAAATTCTATTGGGGCGAAGCTACACCTATGCTATGTCTGCTGTCCCATCTGCGGTTTTCCGCAAGATGTCTTTCCCCCATAATGGAAAGATAGTAACCATTGACCATTTGACATATCATGAGCCAAAACCTTAGACCTCACCTGAGATGACCATCTCTTCTGTAGCCAACAAGAAAACCGTCGATTCCTTGACTAGTGTCTCCCCCGGCGTTTACAAGGATTCCTCACTGCTTGGAACTTTTCCTAGTCTCCCCCCTCCTCCTATCACTAACCCTAGCTCATCAAATGTTTGCATGATGCAATCGTCTCAGGCTGCTCTCAAGAAGCCTGCTTCGGCTAGTCAGCAACCTTTCCCTCCGCAACTTGCTTCTAACCCTTCACCTGCAGCTGGTATCCCTGAACCCCTTTATCCTCCTGGCTCGGTTCCCCCAGGCCTTAACCATCTCGGAGCCGTCCCTCCTGGTCATTACCCTGCTGGGCAGATACCTTTCCTCGCTCCCCCTCCTGGAGTATTTTCTGTCCCTGTCCTGGCCACCCTCTCTCTCCCCAACCTGACCTTAGGCATACTGGTCTGGTACCTTAATCCTCCAGACGCTACCCCTCCTGGTCACCCCAAACCCTACATGGCTTTGACTCCGGTCCAACCGGTCCCCCTCTCTTCCCCCGTTGCCACTGTGCCCCCTGCACCTCCACAGGACCCTTCTCCTGTCATGACGGCTCCCGGGAAGAAAGGCAAAGCCCGTAAGGGGGCAACCAATCAGGACCAAGCCGCCTCGACAACCCCTACCCCTCCACGACTGCCAAAGCCCGCTATCCAGTGAGCTTTGTGCGATATTGGTGGTCACGCCACCCATCTGTGTCCTGAATTACCACACCTCAAGATCCTGGTCAACGAGACATTTCTCGACTCTGATATCCTTGAAGTCTGTGTCACTATCCTGGACTCTATCCCGAAACTCAAAACCTTGCGCACTAATCACCCTTGTGCGTTGTACAATTTCCATGGGCATTACACCCATCTCTGTCCCCTCCTTGACGAGTATCGTTCCTCCTTGGACACATACTGCCAATTCAAGGCTACGCATGACAAGATACCTTCTCACTTGTCTGCGAGTTCTACTTCGATAGGACCAGAGGATGTTCCTACTCTCATTCACATTCCTCCTCCCGCTATCGAACCAACAGAGCCTTCGACCACCATTTTGTACCTATCATCATCCTTGCAGGATAGTTCACCTAACCTTCGACCTGCAGACACTCTCGGTTCCCCCTCAGTCGACCTTGGATCTGTTGACATTGCGCATCTGAGCCCTTCTCCTCAAGATGACCCATCCCACATCACTACCTCATCGGGTGGCCCTTCTTCCTCCAGTCTTCCCATCTTCCAGTTCGATGAAGACATTATGGAAGCCATGACCAACCCTAACTTTCCGTGAGATGATATGCACCATCGCGCATATTTCCTCCCACAACAGTCCCATGACCAATATGCTGTGGAAACCAAATACTTCATCCCCCATGCAGTCGATTGGTTCAAAAATCCCATCCCTGCACCTGATGCTTTCGAAGAAGGAAACATGGCCAATATCTCTCCTACCATCAAAATCGACATTTCAGCCAAACCAGGAATCGAAGAATATATCACCTTGGGCGCCCAATGCACCTCAGAAGAAATTGAAGCTTACACCAAGCTTTTCAAAGAATTCCGTGATATTTTCGCCTAGTCCTATTATGAAATGCCCGGACTCGATCCTGCCATCGTCGAACACCATATCGACACATGGCCTGATGTCAAACTGGTCCGTCAAAAGTTGAGACCCATTCATCCTTCCCGACGTGACGCTATCAAAGCTGAAATCGATAAGTTCAAGCAGGTTGGTTTCATTTACCCCATTAAATACCCCACTTGGGTTTCCAACCTAGTTCCCATTCTCAAGAAACAAGGCACCATCCGTGTCTGCACGGACTTTCGTGACTTGAACAAAGCTTGTCCCAAAGACAACTTCCCCACACTGTTCATTGACCAAATCATTGACGAGTGTGTGGGTCACGAGGTCCTATCCTGTATGGATGGTTTCTCCGGATACAACCAAATTCTTATCCGTCCTGCCGATCAACTAAAAACCATGTTCATTAGTCCGTGGGGAACTTTTGCTTACCGGGTCATGCCTTTCGGCCTTAAAAACGCTGGTGCCACTTTTCAACGGGCCATGTCCTATTAATTCCATGACATAGCTCATATTATCCTTGCTTATTTAGACAACCTCACTGCGCATTCTAAGCATTGGGCGCAGCACCTCCACGATCTGCGTACCATTTTTCTCCGATGCCGCAAGTATAATATCCACCTTAATCCGTTGAAATGCATTTTTTGCGTTCCTTCCGGCCGTCTCTTAGGCTTCATAGTGTCTAAGGATGGTATCACTCTTGACCCTTTAAAAGTTCAAGCCATTCTTGAACTCCCCATTCCGCGTACCCTCCGCCAGCTCCAAAGCCTCCAAGGCAAAGCTAATTTTCTTCGTCGGTTCGTCCCTGACTATGCCACCACCACACATGGGTTCCTTAGACTCCTCCGATATAATATCCCATTTGTTTGGGATTCCTATGCTCATGAGTCTTTCAATGCCCTCAAGCAGGCTCTCAGATTCGCTCCCTTGATCCGCCCCCCCCCCCCGACTTTGATCGGGACTTCATCCTGTATATCTCCACTTCCACCTATTCGGTCGCTGGAGTCCTTATCCAGGAGGATGACCATGGCATCGAGCATGTGATTTACTATGTCAGTAAGAACCTTGTAGGACCCCCTGTCTCATACTCATATGAAGAAAAATTAGCGCTGGCTGTTGTGTTCTCAGTCCAAAAACTTCGTCATTATATCCTCATGCGCTCCACCAAGGTTGTGACTAATTCCAACCCCATGGATTTCCTATTGAGTCATCGTATCCTCACTGGGAAATAAGCCCATTGGGTCATTATTCTTCAGGAATTCGACCTTGAATTTGTCACACCAAAGAGTAAGAAAGGCTTAACCCTTGCTGAGCTCATTTCTGAATTACCTAGCAGAGTAGAAGACCCTCCCGTTAATGACGATTTTCCTTATGAACACTTATTCGCCATTACTTCCGACGACCCGTGGTATGGCGACATTCTTACTTACTTGTGAACCCAAAAGTTCACCCTCCACCTTGATCGTGAGGCTCGCCGACGTATCCGACACCAGGCCCCCCGATAACTCCTTATCGGTGACGACCTCTATCGTCGCGCGATTGATACTGTCCTTCGTCGTTGTCTCACACACGCTGAAGCTGAACAATTCCTTAATGCCTGCCATAGCAGCGTTTGCGGTGGCCACCTCTTCAGTCTTGCTACTGCCCAGAAAGTCATGCGCACTGGGTATTTTTGGCCTTCCCTCTTTAGTCATTGCATTGAGGCAGTCAAACACTGTCCCAATTGCCAACATTACGCCCCCAAGGCGCGAGCTCCCCCAGCTCCCCTCCATTCGGTCGTCTCAACTGGTCCCTTCTGTAAATGGGCCATCGACTTTATGGAGTGTCGCCCGCCCTCTGCTGGTAACCACAAGTATATCATCGTGGCGGTCGACTATTTCACCAAATGGGCCGTGGCCATGCCAACATTCAACAACACGGCAGCTACCACGGCCCTCTTTTTCTTTAACCACGTTATAGCTCGATTCAGGGTTCCAAAACAACTGGTCTCTGACCATGGCAGACATTTTGAAGATGAGATATGGCATGAGCTATCCTGACTGTTGGGTTTTGAGCACCAATATTCCTCCTCCTATTACCCCCAAGGTAATGGCCAAGTTGAAGCAGTCAAAAAAATCCTCAAGACTATTCTTCAACGAACGGTGAATAAGCACAAAACCACTGGCATCTCATGCTCTTCCCTGCTTTATGGGCCTATCGAACTTCTGTTAAAACTGCCACGAGGTTTACTCCTTTCCACCTAGTTTTTGGAGAGGAGGCAGTCTTACCGATCGAGTGTGAAATTCCTTCCCTACATCTGGCCGTCGAACTTCTCCCTGACACCCAACCTCTAGAACAATGACTTATCATGCTTGAGCGTGCTTCTGAAGACCACCGTGTTGCCTTGAAAACCATGGAAGCGGCCAAGAAACACACCAAATCTCAACTTGACCGAAAAGTCCAGCCTCGCACTTTTCACGAAGGCGACCTTGTTCTAGTATATGACCAGGCCCATGATGTCCTTGGTCATGGGAAGTTCAACTCATTATGGCTAGGCCCTTACATCATCAGTAAGGATCTCGGTAAGGGGGCATACCTCTTAGAGGATTTCGAAGGCCATCCCATTCCTAATCCTCGCAATGCACTCTATCTTAAGAAATATTACCCCTAGCATTTCCCTTCTGAAATGCATGTTTTATTTTCTTTTAGATAGCCAGCATCTGTTTTTTCGTTTTTATGATTTTCTACTTCACCCAGACCCATTTTGTCTAAGAAGGGCCACTTCACCTCCACTTTAAATCGAATTTCCTCACTTACGACACTTGTATTTGGGGCACCACTTTGCCTCCATACTTGTCCATGTTCGTGTCGATTTTCGTCATGATTTCCCACCTTGTACTCATTTTTTCATGGTCCCCCATTGGGCCTTTACTGTGTGGCAGCACCATCGAGTCACCCTTGTTTAGCACATCCAAGTTGAGCCATCATCGCATTCATGGAGTCTATCCCGAGTCCCTTTGTACCCCGCTATAGCCCTCCATCCTTCATTGCTTCGTCTCTCTCTTGTGTCACACATTATGACCTTCAGTCCCACTGTCCCCTATCCCTTATGATATTGTGTCAGTCGCTGCCATGTCATTCATGCCCTTTATGCTCTAAGAAGGGAAGTCATCCATTCACTACTCAGTCCTTTCCATTTCACTATCATCATTAGTGTCAGTCTGTCCATCGCTCCACTATTTTCTCTCGTGCCTTAGTTGAGGATATCTCACTGCCTCACCTATGGTGGACCTCCTTCTATCGACATCAACTCATTCATTCCAGAATCCAAGTCTAAAGGGCGGTGTACCTTGGTTCCAGCTTCCACTCTTGTTCGGTGCCTCAGATCAGGAAAAGGGATCTCTCATTTCCCTTTGACTTGATTTTTTCTCCAGCTCCTTTCAGCATGACCGAGATCCGTATACTTGATGGTTCAGTGATACAGCAGCAGCTCTTGAAGATTCCCGGGTGTGTGTGAGATGTCTCAACCCTCATGAGGGGGTGGCCCTGCAGGTCGCCCCCCACATGCCCGGATGACCTCTTCCTTGCAGCCTTCGATGCAGCTCCAGATATTTGATGATGTTGGCCTTAGCCATTTGCAGTGCCTCTTTGATTTGCATGTATCAGTCAGATTTTGTGAGCCCTTCCCCATTACAGGGGGCATTTGGGTTGTATTTATCTCATGTACTCAGATATTATTGTACCAGTCCTGGCTGTTATCCCAAGCACAACATGTATGTGCGATTCCTCCTTGTGTTTTTATCTGGCTCATGATTATGCCGGCTATACTCTATGGTTCGGTCCCTTGTTTACTGGACCCACTATTCTTTTGTACTTTATCTCGACGGGCATAGGTATGCCTCCCCCGCCACCTTCAGCATAGGTACCCTCTCATAAAAAGAGACTTGTTGCACCTGCGAGTCTCGTCTCCTCAGGGTCTAGTTCTTCAGCACACTATCTACCTTGCATTTCTCTCTCTGACTTCCCTTTTGTTGTCTGGTGATTGAGTTCTTACAACGTACTTCGGTCATACAATTTTCTCTTGACACTCGCACGCTGGGGGGCAATCTGTTACACCATTTTTTGGTCATCTAACCTATTATCATTAGATGGACCCAAGTACACCATGTAAGACCAATTTTACCCTAAGTAAAATTTCCTTCACTATGTTAAATAACTTAATAAACCACATTTATTAAGTTGTTTATGGTCTAAACAGGAAACCCCAAAAGGAAATATTAAACAAACCTATATTTGTTTGATTTTCCTCATGGAATAATTAATTAAAACATAATTTAATTATTATTCCCAGTCATGTTTAACCCAAAAACAAAGAAATTAATTAGATAAACCTTTATTTATCTTATTATTTTCTAGGAATAATTATTTAAATCTTATTTAGATAATATTCCTTGTTAAATATGACTAAATCACCCACAAATAATTAAATAAATCATTATTTATTTGATTATCTTCCAACCACTTCCTTAAAAAGATAAATAAATCATTTATTTATTTATTTTTGACTAATCAAGGGATTTGACCCAAGTCAAATACCTTTTCCCTCCAACAAATATAATAAAATATTCCATAAAAGGTGGATCTAAATTTGGTTAACATTATTTTAATCATGCACCAAGATCTAGAATGACCCAATATTTTGTTATCAATAGGAGGGTTCTTCCCATCATTCTTCACCTTTTGTTGCCTATTATATCACTCTGGATCTATACACTTGGTCCCATTTTTCCATCATTTGTTGTGTGAGCTCCCATTGAGCTCTATTCTTTGCATTGGGTTTTCTACACCACAAGAGAGAGAAATCTTAGATCTGAAGTGCTGAGGACTTCCAAGAACCCATCCCACTAAGGAGAATTGGATACGCCTTCTTGTTTTCCTCCCAGGTGCCCAATTAATATAAAAATTCTTTCAAAAATTGTTCTTGTCTTGTCTATTGGTATATGGATCAAACCCTTGTTTTTACTGCTTAATGTATTTCCATGCATAGATCTAGTGTTTTGCAGCTCTTTTCTTGTTTAACTAACCGCAGATCTGAAGATATTGGCAGCCAATTTTGTTGTTAGGGCTATTAGTTATGCATAGCTAAAGTGGTCCTTTTTCATACACTTCAACAAAGGATTCATACTAACAGTGGGTTCCCATGACTCATGACGAATGAATTCACATTTTGTACCCATTTATTTCTAGAATTATCGCATTAAGTACTAGTTTAAGACTCAATACTATGTTCTCTAGTTGAGCCGAGAGGCTCATTCTACAATCCAATATGAGGTACATATGTATGTATGTCACGTCCTAAAAAAAATAATAAAAATAATTTTCGCTCATGTCGTCCAAACAAAAAAAAAGATAAAAATAAACAATTAAAAATCTATTAGCAACAATTAACTCATGTCAAGAAAATAATAAAAATAATTTTAGCTAATGTGAGCCAAACAAAAAAATAAATTAAATAACCATTTAAATAAACTTTTTAAAATATATTAACACAACAATTAACTCAATTTTTGATATTTCACTTTCACTCTTAACCAATATTTCGATGTCTATCTTAAATAATATAATTTTAGAGAGATAAAATAATTAAAAAAAGAGTTTATTTATTTCTCTTATAAATATCTCAATAGAACTTAAATAAATTTTTTGAATATTCATATTAACTAATATATTTCAATATGTGTAACTCATTTGATTTTAAATATAAATATTAATAATGATAAAATATAAAACTATACAATTTAAACTATGAAAAAATTAAATGTGTATATATTGGTTCTAGAGTCAGTGTGAAGGTGATGTATAAGTATGTTTGTCCCTTTTAAAATAAAAATAAAATATTATCTAAATAGAAAAATAATGTCGGCTATAATAAAAAGGGAAAAAATATATCTTATGCATTTTAAATTAGTTGTCCATATGACCTAATATCATCTAAAGTAATTAGAATTAAAAATATATGTGAGTATTTTAATGTCGTATAGAATAAAATATTCAATGTGAGTTATGAATAAAATATTTTAATATGAATTAATATAAAATGGCTCAATAGATGTGTTATATAATCTCTTTCACATTTAAAAATGCAATTTAAATAGTTAAAAATTACACATTAGTTTTTGCACTAAAATAAGTTTGCAACAAAAGAAATTTGAGCCCTGTCGGCTCATGTTAGATCTGTGCTTTTGATAGACCTTTCTATAGTCCAGTATGAGTGACATGTGTAAGTATGTCATGTCCTCAAAAAAATAATTAAGATAATTTTCGCTCATGTCGGCCAAACAAAAATTAAATAACCATATAAATAAACAATTAAAAATCTATTAAAAGAAAATTAACTTAGTTGTTGATATTTAACTTTCGCTCTTCAAGTAATAAATATAATATTTCGATCTCTATCTTAAATAATATAATTTTACAGATGTAAAACATCAAATGTGAGTTATGAATGAACTATTTTAACATGAATTAATATAAAATTCCTCAATACACATCTTATGTAATCTTTATAACATTCAAAAATGCAATTTAAAAAGTAAAAAATTACACATTGTTTTTGCACTCTAAAATAAGTTTGCAACAAAAGAAATTTGATCCCTCCCAGCTCATGTTAGATTTTTGCTTTATATGGATCTATGCTAGTGATAAACCTCAACTCAGAAAGTTTTTTATGATATCTCCTTGTCCGTGATGAAAATATTTTAACTCTGAACCTTGTACTTGTTCCCTAACTCGAAATTTGTCTAATATGATGTAAAATGTTAAGTCATGTTGAAGATGGATTTTATTACCATAATTTTTAAAATTTAGAACAATAACTTCATAGTTGCAATCTGATTTTCAGGAAGATTTTTGTAACAATATCTTCATAGTTCCAATTTGATTTTCTGCAAGATTTTTGTAACAATATCTTCACAGTTGCAATATGATTTTCTGCAATATTTTTGTTGAAATATGACCTTGGTAGTTTTAGTGTCTTTTCATATCTTTGATAGAATAATTTAAATGCTTTAAATTTTGAAACAACCAGTCAAAAATTCTTCCATATCTGCAAATGTATTAGCTGGTTAATGGGAACCTTATCATTTTATTTCTTGGATTTATGTTTTTCATCTTTTTGAGGATTAAATTAGTATGCAATTAATAATTTAATTATGGTTTTCATTGTTGGCTCATGTTATTTGGGAAATACAGGTCACATTGTACCATCATACTCTTACAAGAAATTTGGAATGCTAAATTGGTTGAGCAAGCCTTTTAAAGCTTCATGTCACAAATTTTAATATGGACACTACGTTGGGGTGCATTTGGAGATGATAATGTAATTTTCCATGTTCCCTCTAATTCCATGGTAATCCCCAATTCATCATAATGTATTATCTTTTAAGCTTCAATCTTCTATCTCTTAGCTCTAACAAAGTTAGCGTCATGCTAGTGATTAATTTGGAACTGTGTTTTAATGGAAAAATTCACTGTTTTTTGGTGGAATACTTCATAATTGATTCTGGTCTTTTTTTTCAAATGTAATAGTCACGTTGAGAACTGTGTGGTTTACTTCAGAAGGTTCTCAATTATTTCTTGATAAAATTTTCATCATTTAATTTTGAGTACTTCTCTAGTGCGTTACCTTCATATTTTATCCCCTTCACAATTTCTCCTGAGGTCCATGTTGTTATGTTTATTGGTTGTTTCTATGGAAAATTTTTCCTGAGGTTATATGAGGTAAATCCAAATGAAAAAAAATGTTATTTTACATATTGATATTTGTTTAAGAAAATGTTATGTGATACTTGAATTTCATAAATCTAGATTTCTATTTCTTTATCTATATCAATATATAAGAACAAGCCCATGGATTGTTCATATTTCTCAAACTGTGGATTTTTTCCTTTCCTATTGCATGTTCTTTAATATTGTTATGTTGTGATTCAAAGCTTCTATTTGTGCTTTCCAGTTATTCTCATATGTAGTACATGCTTTACTTGATTATATCAAAGTTCTTACCAATACGATAACATAGAGCATTGTATGTGGACAATTTTGTTTAGGATTTTCCATTACGAAATCAATATGCGGAGTTGGATCATGCAATTTCACTTTCATTTTATGAAGAACTAACCACACCAAATAGTATATGATGGAAATTTCATTTTTTTACAGTTACTTTTAGTTTTTTTATGTCATTTAGCTCGATTCTTTTCATATATTCAACTAAAATTTTGTTTCTTAACAAGACTTTGCCATTTCCATGTTTTAGTGAAACTGTTTATGGTTTGATACTCTCATAAGGCCTTTATCAAGTTACATGCTACCTCATTAGAAAAAACAAGAGAATTTTTCTTTCCATGACTATATTACTTTGTCATTGTTGACTTAACAAAGACTTTTAGCTATGAAACTAGTTTCAAGGTTATGGCATAACTTTTGACATAAATTGAACAAAAGTTATATCCAAAATGTTAAATTGTAAACTGCTTGGTCGGGTTTAGGCTTTCCATTTAAAATCGAGTCCAGTTTTAACTTTGAAAGAATTGTTCCATATACTTAAATATTAAGAATTTTTGGTGTAAGGATTAAAAATTAGCCCATAAGGCCTCTCAGATATTCATTTATTTTATCTAGAAATTATTGTTAACTTAGAACTACTTGGCACAAATATTTCATAGATTAAGATCATACTTTGTAGTGTGTTGTAGAATAAAAATAGGAGCAAGGACACTAAATTTGTTTAGTTTACTTGGTTCTTAGTTCCATCCCTTGCAGTGCCTCCACAATTTTTAAATGGAAGTTCCAAAATATATGGTATCTATTAGCATCATGACATTTATGGTATCCCTTATCCATGTTTATCATAAATTCCTTGGTTGTTGGGAATTGAGATTTATTTTTCTATGGTTTTGTTATTGATTTCCATTTTGGTCTTCAATATTGTGCTCTATATTGATTATATAAAAGTGAAATTTGTGAGTTACTCATCTCTTGTCATGATTACTTGACTCTAAAAACTTATAGTAGGTGTTTGTACAAAATATCATGCAGAGGAATGATGTTAAATTTTAAAAAACACATGGTTAATCCCTCTTGTGCATATTTATAATTACGTTGTAAGGTGTTCCTGTTTGAAAACAACTTCCCCTAGGTTCCATGGTGTACCTCTCTGCACCATCAGATCAAATTTTAGATGATTAAAATGTTTTAGACCATTCATCTTGTTTAGTCAATTTAATGTCTTAAATTTCTATCATAAATTATCGACCATAGTTAATAATCTTGTGAAGTGCATGTACACTATATATACTAGAATCCTATCTTTCTTCAGTCATTCTGTTGATTTTATATGTTGTTTTTAGGATTTTGTGTTTTATCTTAAATTTTTAAATGAAATGGGAAAAATAAGAACTAAACTATGAAATGGAATCTAAATTTAATTATCAAATCCTATGATGAGAATTCTACTTTTGGAAAATATGAACAACTGATTCCAAGAGAAGTAAAAATGAAATGAAACTTCAATATTTTTGTATTTTTTTAGAGATTTTATATAAATGAAATTTAAAAGAAATAAAGTAAATATACGTAGAGAAGAATTTTAATTCTTGAAAAATAAAATTAAGAAGGAAGAAAATGAAATGTTTAATATTAATCTAAGAGGGAAATTGATCTATAAATTACTCTAAAGAAAATATTGTAATAAATAAAAGATGAAAGCTACAAGAAGGAATAAAAGGAAATGTAAATTTAAGAAATAAAACTAATCTAAGACAAGTCTATATTGCATAAAAAGAAATCAACTTAAGTGATCAATATTAACTATGTTAGACTATTCTATGCCAGCAGTCACCTCTAAAACATCTATCTAGACTACTTCTAGAGTTGTTTAATTAAAGAATTAAAATATCTATTTTAATCATCTCTAAATATAAAAAAATCATCAATCCAAACTATATCTAAGTCGATAAAAATATGTATCAAAACCATCACTCTATCTATCAAATGAAAACATCTTTCTAAATTAATTCTATGAAAACGGAGTATTGAATTAACTCTAATTCTATTCACTAATGAGACAAATAATTTTATTATAAGTTCTATAAAATGGAAATATTAAACCTAAAAATATTCAATATAAATTAATATTCTAATTAAATCAGAAGACTGATTCAAATACGGAAAGAAAACAAAGTATTCTACGTATTGTGCGAAGCTAAAATGCCTATCTGATCTGAAATATGTGATTACTATGTGAACGAATGCAAGAAAGGTTTCATTCCATATGTTAATAGAATTATGACATAAAAAATATATCAGGAAAGAAAAACATTTGGAGCATTCGACTATGAAAAATACACAACATTTTAATTATGAAAAACACAACAATTTAACTTATGTAGAAATTGAAGAATTTAAACTAAGAAAAAACATAGTTAAACTACAACACCTCTTCTGTTCAGGGACCCACTTCCACAGAATGGCTTGAAATTCACTTGTGACTAATTACGCATCAATGTTATTAAACATGCCTTCTCCATGAATTAATAAAAACATAGTTTTATTGTGTGATAGTATTATAATCAAAATTAAGCCTATCTCCCGTTAAAACACCCCGGTATTTATACAGACTTAAGTACAATTGTTTTAGATGATCTCAACTAAAAAAACTAATGAAACTAGGAGTATAATTCTAAAAAAAATCATGGTCTTCATAGCTTTCATGATTTTCTACGTGCAGAGAAAATCGTGAAGCTTCCAACTTATCTTACATAGATCTCGGCCTTCTGTTTCACTAATCATTTGACTATGGTTTTAGGGATTATTCCTCTCGATTTCAGACACGTGAGTAGGAAAAAATCCATATGTCGATCATTTCCAAACAACCAATATGCTTCTCTCCTCTTCTTCTTTAGAACCTATCAAACAATGTCCGTGGCTGGAGAAATGAAGATTAGCTACAAAATTGCATGAATTCTTTAGCTAAATACAAAATTCATTCAAATAATAAGAAAGATTAAAATAAAAAATAGAGATCATTCAAATGCCTTCTCAGATTTAAAATGTATCAATTGAAATTGATTTAGTTTATGGATTATGTCAAAAATGAAGGAAAAATACTGAGATAGATGTCAAAAATAGAGACAGTATTGAGGCTCAACATACCCCCACTAAGAGACCATTGCATTTCCTCATGCAATTTCAAAATTGTGAGTCTTCACCTCATTACTACATATGTTCTGACACTTCTTCTAGTACATCCAACTTCATCTTCTCTCCTTTCTTTGATGTCAATTCTACCCTAAGTTTCTTCACTAGAAGTTTTTACTTCAAATTTATGATCTGTTTGTTCCAATATCTCTTCCTCTTATTCAATTTCATGTTCTTTTTTAACCATAACCCCAAATGTAGAAGAGTATTTTCATTAATGGTTATATCAATTTGGTTCTAAATCATCAGAGCTTCATTTTCTTTCTTTATATGCATGTTTAGTATCTCTAGCTCAAAAATTTCGTGTTTTAAAGTATCCACTACAAGTTCTTGTGGAATAGAAGGTTGTTCATCAAGATTCGATGTCTTTTCTGCATTTCTTCTTTTCAAGGATTCAATGTAATCGTAGATCTAATGCTGAACGGGATCAATATCTGGAGTTATTCTACTTGGATCCGGTGTGCGAGAAGAAATAATAGGTGATGGCACCTCAATATTTTCTTCTAGATCAAGGTTCTGTAACTTCTGGGAGTGGCTTTTTGGCTGCTTTGCAAAGTCTACAGCTTCTTCTTACTGGCTGTAGAATGTTATGAGTTTCTAATTTTTTTGTTTGTATGAATTTTCCTTTTTCTTTCATGCTACTTCCTTTCTTTTTATTGATTTGTTTCTTGACCTTTCCAAAAAACTGTGAAATAGGAGTTTCATCTTCTGATTGTATTTGAGGTGTGTTATTAATCCACAATAAGGTTCTCAAATTTTCTCTTTCTTCTTCTTTTTCATTTGTTATCACTAGGCTTCTTTTCTTCTTTTTCTTGAAAATGATTTATGGTTAAGAAATCTTCCCAAGTATCTCCTATGCTCTTTAAATGGAATTCAATAAGGATTTTTATCAATGCATGATGATGCATTGTGTTATCTATGAACTAAATCCTCTTTTGAACCATGCCTACCATCTTCCTTAGACTATTAAGTAAAAAATACTCAAGTTTTATCTCTTTATCTTCTAGAAAATTCATCAGTAACATAGCATGATAGAAGAACATACAACCAAACCTTCCTTCACATGTAATAAATTTATGAATTATCAAAAGCATGTTTCTCCATTTACCCTTAAGAGTTGTTCTAAGAATTCCCTTTTTGAAAATACTTGTGTCCATACTTGGGTTTTTCAAGAATATTTTCCATTCTTCTCCATTGATTCCTTTGTTTTTGAACCATTTTCACCCATCTTTGGAAGTCAGGTGGCTTCTGCAACTAAGGTTTTTGTGACTGCAAATTTTGATGTCACCGATTTCAACCTCTATTCCGCCGAAGGATCTTGGAAGTCAGGTGGCTTCTGCAACTAAGGTTTTTGTGACTGCAAATTTTGATGTCACCAATTTTGACCTCTATTCCATCGAAGGATGTTGAAAAATATTTCATGACTTCCTTTTGAAACCCATCAAATTTATCTATGAAGTTAAGCCACTCTGATTTCTATAGTATCTCTTTTAATTGCAGACATCCCTCCATGAATTTATTTTCTATGGTCTTTGTTCTTACAATCAAACCCATCGATTGTTTTACCTTCAATATTTTCTCTTCCTCACTGGATGAATTGAGGGTTTCAATATGAGCGTGAAAACTTGGAGGAGTTATGTCATGAAACGGTAGAGACGTGTAGGTAAAAAGTTGAATGAGAGAGGTTTTAGGAACGTGAGTGAGGTTTCAGCATGAGACACAACCATTGAATTATTAATGTATGAGATCAGATTTGATCGTTGAGAGGATTATTATGTGGGTTTTGTGGTGAGTCATGAGAGTTAGATTTAGATTTGGCATAATAAGCTTTAATGATGACATTTTGAGTTGGCAGTATACGATCATCTAATTTAGATATATAAATTTTTTGAACCTGTTTATTTAAACAAATTTGTAACATACCTTGCATATAGCTAACATTTTATTGTTTTTTCTTTGTCTTGATTCCTCGAGTGTTATTGAGTAAACTTTTCAGTATGATTTTCAATATTTTCTTGGGCTGCTTCTGTCAAAAATCCATGTTCATTTGTGTTGCAGAGGTGTATAAGAGCTGCAAAATGTCGTGATAGCGACATAAATGTAAAAATTTTGTAGCTAATCTTTATCTTTCTGAAAAATAAAGGGAACTACAAATAATTTGGTATTTTTAGAATGGGAATGAAGAAAATATAATATTTCATAAATAAACTCTGATTTTCACCTTGTATTCTCTGTATAGGGGTTCCAATCAATTATTTCTTTTCATACTTATACAATTTTTTTTAATTATAAATATATATATATATATATATATATATATATATATATATATATATATATATATATATATATATATATATATATATATATATATATATAATTTATTTATTTCTTTTCTCTTTTTTTATTTTTTCTAGATATGAAAAACAAAAAGAAGACTAAGTTGGGGAAAAATAAAGATTCATCTTCACCAACTTCATATCAGCATTATCTTGAAATTTTTTGAAAAACTCCTCTTTTGTCAGTGGCTTATGATAGAACTTTAGTCGATGTCCATTTACAAGAAGAGGGACCTTTTATTCATTGATATTCCTTATCCTGAGTGCTCCATTATCAAATACGCTTTCAATCTCATAAGGCCCAAGCCAATGTGTTTCAAATTTCCCTTGGAAGTCTTTGAACTTTGAGTCAAATATAAGTGCCCAATCTCCTGCTTGAAATTTTATTTCTTTTATGTATTTATCATTCCATATGGATCTATGTTGCTAAACTAGGCTTGTATTTTTAACTCCATCTTTCCTTATCTCATCAAGCTCATTGAGTTGCTCCATTCTATTCTTTTGAGCTTCTGACAAGTCAAGTCCGAATTTGACTGTTGTTTTGAAGGTTCTGAATTGGAACTCTATTGGAAACAAGACATGCTTCACATAAAAAAGTTCATATGGAGTATGTCCTGTTGTATTCCTCCATGTAGTCCGGTAGGCCCATAAAGCTTCAGGAAGCCTTTTTGCCCAATCATTTCTATGTAGATGTACAATCTTTGTGGGTATTTCTTCAATCACTTTATTATTGGACTCCACTTGTCCATTTTCCTGTGGATGGTATTGACTAGACTTTATGTGCTTGATTTTATATTCTTCCACGATATTTTTCACTATTCTGGATGTAAATTGAGTTCCCTGATCTGTCACGATCTCCCTTGGGACACCAAAACAAGTAAAAATTTCCCCAAAAATAAATGAGACTACACAATTGTTATTAGGAAAAGAAATTTCTTTTGCTTCTACCCATTTAGTGACATAATTAGTGGATACAAGACTATACCTCTTTTGTCTTGATGGTGGATTGATTGGTCCAACAAAATATAGGGCCAATTTTTCAAAGGGTTCGATGAGTGCTTGTGGTTGTAAGGGCATTTCATCTATACGAACAGGTTTCCCCATTCTCTGACAATTGTCACACCTTTTAACATATTCCTTAGCATCCTTGAAAATGAAAGGCTAATAATATCCTAAACAAAGGATTCTATAAGTAGAAATTTTATCAGCAAAGTGTCCTCCACATGGCTCATCATGGTATGCCTTCAGTATTTGATGTATTTCATCTTCTCGAACACATGTTCTAATGATGAGATATGGACTTGTCTTATATAATTCATCATTTAACCATGAATATGATGCACTTATTTGAATTATACTTCTCTTTTCTCTAGGAAACAAATATGATGGTAGTTTTCTTATGGCTAAGTAATTGGAAATGTCTACAAACCATGGAGATTTAGTAGATAGTGAAAAAATATATTCATCAGTAAAACAATCCTCTACTAGTGTATATTTATTATCATTTTGAATTCTAGATAAAAAGTCACAAACTGTGTTTTTTTTCCAGGTTGATCTAAAATGGTGATATTAAATTCTTGTAAGAGTAACAACCATATTGTGATTCTGCCATTAGTGATAGATTTATTCATTATATATCTAATTGCAGAATAATTTGTGGGAATGAAGGTTTCATAGCCAGTGATGTAATGTCTAAACTTGTTAATAGCATAGACAACAACTAGAAACTCGTTTTCAGTAATAGTATAGTTTAACTTAGTAGGAGTAAAATTCTTACTTGTATAGTATATGGAATAAGGGTCCAAGTCTTTTTTCCCTAATACATCTCCCAGATCTGTATCGAAAGCATCAATTGAGATATGAAAAGGTAATTTCTAGTTTGTTCCTCTTAAACTCGGTTCTTTAGATATCTTTGCTTTCAAAGTTTCAAATTCCATTTGGCACCAAAGATTCCAGCTAAATTCACAATCTTCAGTGAGAAATTTGAAGAGTGGAGATGCAATTTTTAAAAAAAAAATTATAAATCTTCTATAGTACCCTGTAAAAAAAATAAAACCCACAATTTAGGATTTCTAATTTGGAAATAAATTCTACTTTAGATGACTCGACCTTAATTCCATCTCCGAACATATGGTGTCCTAAAACAATTGCTTTAGTAAAAATCATAAAGAATTTTTCATTACTTAATGGGAGATTTTCTTCTTTACATGTTATGAGAAATTTTTCCAAATTTTCAAGAGTATCTTCAAAATAATTTCCATAGACAGTGAAGTCATTCATATACACTTCCACACAATTATGTCTTAAATCAGAGAAAATTCAATACTTCTCTTTGGAATGCTACAGGTGCGTTGCATAAGCCAAAGGAATTACTCAGTAAGAATAAGTTCCCCATGGACAAGTAAATGTGGTTTTGTCTTGGTCTTCGGGTGCTACTTGAATTTTATTATACCCACTGAAACCGTTTGAGAATGAAAAAATATTTCTTCCTTGCTAATGTATCCAAAACTTGATCTATTAAAGGAAATGGAAAATGACCTTTTAAATTAGCTTTATTCAACTCCATATAATCAATACACACCCTCAATTTTCCATTCGTTTTAGGGACAATTACTAAAGGTGAAACCCACTGAATGTCTGAAGTTGTATAAATAATGTTTACATTCAGTAGTTCTGTAGTTCTTCCTTTACAATTTCCCTAAGATTTGGATTCATTCTTATTTGAGGTTTTTTTATTGCTCTATCATTTTACTCAATATAGATATGATGTATGCAAGTCTGAGGATTAATTTCTTTCATGTCACTGTACTCCCATTCATATGCAGAAGAATGTTTTTGTAATGTTTTGATTAACTCTTCTTTTTGAAATTCTTCTAGTTTTTTTTAGTTTTACCTGGAAATATTTCAATTGAAGAATTACCAAGTTATTCAATAGAATATAAAGACAATTTTTTGGATGATAAGTATTCAATATTACACAGTTCTTGAAATTTCTGACTATTCTCACATTGTGAATATGATTCATAATTTTATATTGAATTTAGAATTTGATTTTCTTTAGCAATGTGTGAAATAGTAAAAATAGGTTTTATACCATTGTCATCATCCATCCATTATTCATCTTCTAATTCTATCATTTTTTTTTCCAGAGGATATAGAGTGAATTTCTTTGTTGAACTTCCATCAGAAATAAACATATGGCCAGATCTAGAACTGAGGAAAGCATCAGCTATAGCTAACCAAGGTCTTCCTAATATCAATGGATGTCCTCCTAAGTTGTTCTTGGGATTTAATATCATAAAGTCAACTGGATAATCCCAAGAGTCTAAGGATACATAAATTTCTTATAATACACCATCAGGCTTGATTACTGATATGTTTGCTAATTGAAATAATGTTGGTGTATATTGAAGATTTGGAAGCTTAGTTGTTCCATGGTTTTTTTACTCATGATGTTTATGGATGCTCCTAACTCAATCAATATATTTGGTATCTCAATACCATTGATGTGTTTTTTTACAATCGAAATTCGTGGATCCAAATATTTTTTTATGGTTGTTTTTCCCATCATGATATCTGCAATTTTTCCCACTAACTGTATTCTTTTCACTTCTTTTGTTTTCCTTTCTGATTTATTTATACTCAACTCTCTTATTGTTTTTTCAAGGATTGTAATTTCCTTAATGGCTTGTAACAAATGAATTTCCATAAAAAAAATCTTTAATTCATCTAATATATCATAGTTAGGAAAAAAAAAAAATTCTACCCCTCTATGAATTTGTAATCTTTCAGGAAAAGGGGGTTTAGATATAGAGACTGAAGGTTTCTTTATTATGGGAGTTGAGTTTATTGCATATTCTTGTGCTTGATTTTGAAAATTTTGATCTTGATGAAGAGATGTCCCTTCTCTAGAATGATTATTTTTGTTTTGAATATTTTCGTTTTGATGAAGAGAAATTTCCTCATCAAGGTGGTTAGCTTTTTCCTAAATAACGACAGAGGGATTTTTTTTTTCTAATATCCTACCATATCTAAGTTGAAAATTGTTAAGATCTAGTGGATTTATCATATAAGTTTTTAAAATCTGTCACTCCATGTTATAAATAGGTTGTGCATTTTTATTTTTTGGGTTTGGGAGTGGCTAAGAAGGTAGTTGGTTTGGCCTTTGTGGAAATGGTAATGAAATTTGTGTATTATGATATGGAAGTTGAGGTTGCTGACTGGGTTGAGTAAAATGTTGAGTATATTTCAAATAAGATTGTGGATATTGGTGATATTGAGAATATATTCCATAAGAATTTTTCATTCCTTGTGCCTAATATTAATGTTGAACCAAGGTTTCTGCCATGGCATTTCTGAATTCCAATTATTCTGTTGGGGATGAGTATACATATGAGTGTTAAAAGCTTGATTTTGCAGCCCTTGCCATGGTATTATAGAGACAAAACAAAGAGGATCTTCTAGATTTGGGGATATTTCTTCTTAGAAGACAACCTTAAGACCTGGTATATAAGGAAATTTCTTTGTTTCATGATTTTATATGCATATGAAACAGGTCTCTATGATTTTAAAATCAAGAGGAAATTATCTTAAGGCATGTTTCTTTTTGCATTTAGGAAGAATATAGATAAGGCATCACTTCCAATTCTTTATTTGTTTTGTAATTTTAGGGTGTCTATTTGTTCACTAAGACACCCTAACATATCTGTTTTGAAATAGTCAAGTAAATTTCCTATTTCTGCCCTACTTATTGTTCCAGCTACAAATTTATTCACTCTAGAGAGAACAGGATCTCTTGTATTTCTTCCAATTCTTGATTTTCCTCTTGAGATATGTATGCATAATTAAGATATATCATGTAATGGAAGTTGAGAAATGTCTCCTTTTCAAATCATATTAAGAATATATATCCATTCATCTCTAATGTCTTTCAACAGGAGGGATTTTACAGTATCTTGATCCAAGTTTTCCAATTTAGATCTTTTTAAGTTGTAACTGAATATCTCAATTATATCTTCTAAGCTTTCATCCTCTCTTTTCATCATCTTAAAACCTTCATCTTTCTAACTATGAGGTATGCAGTAATCCTGGTATTTTTGCAAGGATGCACTATGAGGTTTTGGTGGGGTGAGTGGTGTTGTTGGGATAAAACTTATACCTCTAGCTACAAATCTACCCCTGCAATCTCTTTCTCTACGCATGTCATTTTTCTAGATTTAAGAGATAAGGCTCCTAATTAAACTTCCCTAGCAACGATGCCAAAATTTTTAATCAATTTAATGTCTTAAATTTCTATCATAAATTATCACCAAAATTTAGTAACCTTGTGAAGTGCAGGTGCACTATATATGCTAGAAGCCTATATTTCTTAATTCGTTGTGTTTATTTTATATGTTGTTTTTAGGATTTTTTGTTTTATCTTAAATGTTTAAATGAAATGGGAAAACTAAGAACTGAACTATGAAATGCAATCTAAACTTAATTACCAAAGCCTATGATGAGAATTCTACTTTTGAAAAAGATGAAAAAATGATTTCAAGAGAACCAAAAATGAAAAGAAACTTCAATATTTTTGTATTTTTTTAGAGATTTTATATAAATGAAATTTAAAAGCAAGAAAGTAACTATACCGAGAGAATACTTTTAATTCTTGAAAAAATAATTTAAGAAGGAAGAAAAGGAAATGTTTAATATTAATCTAAGACGGAAATTGATCTATAAATTGCTGTAAAGAAAATATTCCAATAACTGAAAGATGAAAGTTACGGGAAGGAAGAAAAGGATATGTAAATTTAAGAAAGAAAACTGATCTAAGACAAGTCTATATTGCATAAAAATAAATCAACTTAGGTGATAAATCTTAACTATGTTAGACTATTTTATGATGGTAATTATCTCTAAAACATCTATCTAGAGTACTTCTAGATTTATTTAATTAAAGAATGAAAATATTTATTTAAATCATCTCTAAACATAAACAAAGCATCAATCCAAACTATATCTAATTCTATCAAAATATGTATCAAAAACTTCACTCTATCTATCAAATTAAAACATTTTTTCATCAAAATTTGGATTAGGGCCTTAAATTAGCTAAAAATTCAAAGTTCTCAAAATTGTCTCAAACATGAATGACCAGATATATTTCTTCGCTAGCATTCTGGCGCAACTCGTTTCATGAAAATCTGAGTTTGTATGAGTGAGTTTTGGTCTATTCTTCGTTTTCCAAAACAGGTATAAAATGAGCAGAACATGGATGATGTGACAAGTACAATTAGCTTCTGAGAGAATATTCTCCAGATTCAACCAATGATAATGTGCTGAGTGTTCCAGCTAGATTTTTCAATGATGACTAGGAGGTGAGATATTTTTTATTCTAAGTCTAAGGGTGAATTTTTTATTTATTGGTGCAATGATTATCATTTTAATTGGTGAATTTTGGACTGATTGGGGGATAAGCCACGTGGCGCAGCCAGGGGCTGCCATGTGACCCCACCCCATGGCCTTGAAGGTTGGCAGATTTGAATTATTACAAAGTCTAAATGGTTTTTGGTGGCACATATTTAATTTTTATACCAAAGCCGGAAATCATAGTTCGAAAGTATGGTTGGGATGTATTATTATATATATAATAAAAATTTTACAAATTTCATTATATATATATATATATATATATATATATATATATATATATATATATATATATATATATATATCTATATATATATATGTGTGTGTGTGTGTGTGTGTGTGTGTGTGTGTGTGTGTGTGTGTGTGTTTTAAAAACCATTTCGAATGAACCAAAATTTGTGCAGAGGGAAGAGGTCGGGGTTTGACCCCGCGACCTCTCCCTCATGATCGCACCATATTAACCAACGTGCCACTCCTATGATCCCTGTAAAATAAGTCGTTTCCTATAAATTTAAAGTTGAATATTCCATTTAATGAAGGACTGGAGGGAGCTAGCCCCCTCCCCATGCGCCCAAGTTCTAGAACCAATAGCTAATTCAATTTCAGCGAGATTTTTTAATTTTTCTAAGCCTATGTTATTAACACTAATGCACATTTAATTGTGGTTAAGTGTAATATCCCAAAATGGGAATTGTCAGCAATGCAAGATTTGAAAATGTATTTTCCAAGAATGTATGCAACAAGAATTGAAACCAACACTTGGATCCCTTAGATATGAGTATCTAAGTCCTAAATCCAAGAGGATATAAAAAACAAATCCTTCTAGGCGGGTTAAATAGATCTCCCACACCTAGTTTCATTGAAAAGTTCCCCAGAAAGGGACTGCCACAATAATAGACAATTATGCTCAGAAAATAATGCAATTTCTGCAGAGTAGGAATAGGAGGCTCATGAAATGTTCTTCAATAGTAATTATAGTAGAAATTAAGTTATACAATGAATTTTATCAAATACATAGCTGAAAATACAAGTCATAAACAGAATAATTCTCCTCAAAGGGGGGTTGCAACCACATGAATGACTAAAAACTGCCTTGACAACATTATTTTTATTAGGCTGCAAACGTTTTTTATTACATATTATATCTAGAGTAAATATGTGTACAACATTTTTGATCTATATCAGATCTATACACTAGAAGAGCTTCTCTTTTAGATCCCCTTGTGTTTTTCAGCAGAAAATGAGGTATGTTGAGTAGATCTGAGTTTGTATGTTGTAAATCTGTAGATATATTCATAATTTATGATGTAGATAAAGGAGTATTCAGATCAAATCTCAATAAGACATGGAATACATCAAAAATCCATGGATCACCACAGTGAGGGAAAGCTCCCAACACTATAGATCTCTCTCCCAAAAGTTTGATAAATCACCCTGCAACTTCTTCTTTGCAAATAACACGGTTTAGGAAGAAAAAATGCATTTTAGCCTCTGGTATGTGATTTGGCCTCATTCCAAGATCTGATATTAGGCTCCAATCATCTAGTACTCTCTTGCCAAGAGGATAGATGACTCTCCCAGTAAAAAGAGGCACTAAAATCTCTTAGATCTGAAAAGATCTAAACTTCGCTTGCTGCAGCTTGCAAGGAAAACCATACCCTATAGGATATGAGTGTAATTGAAAGTAGAAGCTTGGTCTCAAACCAGATAGTGGACTATGTAGTACAAACTCTTCGAAGAGCTACTCAATGGGAAGAGGGGGAATTCCTAAATAGGAAATTCCAATGCTAAACAACATTTGAAATCAAGGCTAAGAAGCCAAGAAAGCTATTTTTATAAACAGACAACAGATCAAAAATTATATCATGAACAACCTTAATATGTTGCCTTCCCCTTCCTTTTATAAGATCAGAGCTTTCCAAAACCTTAAACCACCTTCAATAACTTATCTCTTTCACACAAGAGACCTCCTTCTAGAATTACATTGTGCGTCATTGATGAGCACTCCTCCAATACTGCATTGTAGATATGGTAAAGGTTGACCCAGTCAAGTGGATTTGTCCTTTTCACACTCAAGTGTGTTTATTAAAATGGCCCAGATTTATCCTTTTTCACATTGGGCATGGATTTATTCTTTCATTAGGATTTCTATGAACCTCCTTTACACATTTACACATTTATTCCTTGAAAAAATGAAGCAAAACAAAATTTGAATATTCCTATTAGCTTGGGCTAATTTAGGAATATTACAGTCCTCCACTCCAAAATGTTGCTTGCCCTCAAGCAACTTACAAGGACTTTACAAATCTCCAATGGAATTGTCTCCTCCCAAGGGAATAAGTGTGCCTTTAGTGAATGAACCAAATAGTTATCATCATGAAGAAGTGGGAGAAACATAAAAAGAATTACATGTTGTCCATTGGTCTTCTCAAGGCATGATGGATGGCAAATGTAGGGTACTTCAACCCCCATGAGAAACTTCAATCTCCATGCTATCATCCAAACAAAGTGAGTGATCCTTGGTAGCTCAACTAAATAGTCACTAACCCCCATCATATGCATTGTGTAGGGGCTCCATGGCTAGAAATGAGAGATAAGAGTACTCAACTTGCGCTATCTTTCTTTCCATATTTGATGAATGTGGAGTTGTTGATCCTGGGCTGCAATATTATAGTCCTCATGAAGCCAAAAATAACATGGAACTTCATGCTTCTCTTCATTGATTCTAGTGAGTCTCCTTGCCCAATCTCCTATATATATAGTGAATAAATTGCCTTCACCATATGTGCTCCAAAAGAAACATGGACTAAATATCATATGATATATTGGATGGTGACAATAGTCCCTCCTTTGAGACTAGCATTTTCCATCATGTTGTTGCCCCAAATCATGGTACAAAAAGTGGCCACCCCACCACCTTCTTGCTGCAATAAGCTTCTTCAAATCTTGAAAATGATGGAGGAGAATAGGTGTTGGCTG
Source organism: Pinus albicaulis (assembly GCA_034641835.2). Classification (NCBI taxonomy): domain Eukaryota; kingdom Viridiplantae; phylum Streptophyta; class Pinopsida; order Pinales; family Pinaceae; genus Pinus; species Pinus albicaulis. Next base: position 1,066,099,333 of record CM076570.1, read on the forward strand.
AACATGATTCAAGCAACAAATGTCTTGCTCCAAGTTCTCACTTGTGAGAGATATTTCCCCATGACATAAGCCCAATACATGACCCTTTGCATAAGAAAACACAATATATAATGTAGCATCCATATAGTGTCCTATCGTCCTCTTGAAGTATAAACGAATATGGGAGATTTCATTCCCGATGGACACATTCACCCAATGTGTCATTCCTCCTCTCATATTCATAACAAGGATTGGACCATCATTGACATCATGATATAAACAAGCTCCCTTATGCCACCTCATGAGAAGGTTACATTTTCTCCCAACCCAAAGTACATACATGATTATGATATTCATTCTAAATGGAAATACATGTAAATACATCATAGACACAAGTAAATGTATGGACATGGAATTCAACATGGGGTGTCCATACTCTCTTCTTGTTAACCAAAGCAACCATGCCTTCTTCTTATGCATTCTTTTCTTGAAATACAAGGCATGAGACAAGAAAATCAAAAACCTTGGGTGGTGCACATACTCACCCAATAGAAACTAGCACAAGTAATCTCCTCCCTCCTTCAGATATAGATGTGGTAAGTGGTTTACATGCCACTTTCTTGTTTCCCTTATCATTCCACCATGGCTGAAGGTGAAATGTATATCTGGTGCCTCAGGGAAGCACCCATCATGCTGCAAAACCTCCCTTATCCCATCAAGGGAGTGGCCATGTTTGGAAATAGTCTTGGACAATAGTTGGCCATGAATTTTATAAGTTAGGAAACTCCTTTTAGGAGTCATGGCCTGCATATGTGACGTAAAAGAATGCATGAAATCATAAAGTAAGATGTGATTTTCATAAGCATGCTTCTTACCCAAAGTCTCTAGCGCTGTAATAGTTTCTCTCTTGGAAAAATGTGTCTTCAATGTACAATGTTGAGAGAACACTTCTCTCTTTCTTTCATAAGGGGGTTTCACTAGTGGACTTATTCCAAGTAAGGAGACATCAAGGCATAGATCATGATAGAGAGATGTATGGACTGATCTATCCTTTGTTTTCTTGCAGAGATCTTCCTACCCTCTTTGTGCATCACTCTTTTGAAATAAAGAGGGGTAAGTGTTTCTTACCATATGAAGCTTAACTTCCCCTTTATATTCTACAATGTTCAGGATCTCATCATTTGATAATGATGGCACATGCTGCACATGGATTGTGCCACAATCTATAAATGTGAGATTCTTTAGAACTCCTTGCAAGAATGCAAGAGCTTCTCTTCTTGGATCAGCTGCCCGTTCTTCCTCTTTATGAAATGCTAGAGGTGCCTTTGTTATGATTGTGCTGTCATCCCTAGCCTTTTCTCCAATGGTGGGAAATGCCTCATCTTCAATAGGATACCTTATATCTTGGTATTCTCTTGAAGGAAGAATCTCCATGTCTTCTCCTTGAGAAGAAAACTCTTCATCCAATGAGGGTGTTTCCCTTGGCAAGGTATCAAACAAGTTTTCATTCTCCTCAATGATCTTCATAGGTGGAGCTGGATTTGTAAATCCTCCCAACTCATGCAACGATTTTGTTTGACATAGTTTGATAGCCTCCATAGAAAGTGTTTTATAGGATTTTCCATCAAACTTTTCTACTATTCCTTCAATGAATCTTGCATAAGTAGATATATTTGCATTCTTTAAGGAAAAGGATTCAAACAACCACCAAGCATAAGCCTTACCCTCAAGATCCAGTACTGCTACTCTGATGGCTTCTCTTTCTGAGACTTGATGTTGTTGCACAAGGTTGTCTAGATCTTCCACCCAAACCCTAGTTTGACATTTAGGTGATCCATCAAAAGTAGATAGGAAGAATATATCCACATTATGCTACTTGTTTCATGTGCTTCTCTCCCCCTTGATCTTGCAAAATCCCTGGAAGTTTAGGTGATATTTGAACTCCTTGCATTGAGCTTCATACTCCTGCAAATAATCTCCAAGAGTTTTTCTCTTTGGCACATCTCCTCTCTTCCTCCTCATGAAGACGTTGATAATAGAACATTGTATCTTTCATGATATGGCTGAGTGCTCATACCCATAAGATGACGATGTAGAATTTTTATCATGCATATATCTTTTGCATCCAGTAGGGTAATCTTCATGGCTTATCCTTTTTATTCCTTATTTTTCTCCTTTAATCTTAAATAGAGTTTAGAGTAGAGTTCTTAAGAACTCCTTCTCTTCCCTTCTTCCAAGGAAAGGTTTTTGACCCTTACTTTCTGTGTCTTCCATGCAATCAATATTCTTCTTCTATATTCTTCCTTCTTGAAAAGGCATCTTGGCTTGATGCTCACAGGCTGAGCCAAGGATCATGCTCTGATACCATGGTAATATCCCAAAATGGGAACTGTCAGCAATGCACGACTGGAAAACGCATTCTCCAGGAGTCTATTCAACAAGAATTGAAACCATGACTTGGATCCCTTATATCTAAATGTCTAAGTCCTAAATCCAAGAGGATATAAAAAATAAATCCTTCTAGGTGGGTAAAACAGATCTCCCACACCTAGTTTCCTTGAAAAGTGCCCGAGAAAGGGACTATAACAATAATAAACAATTCTTCTCAGAAAATAATGTAGTTTATGTAGACCAGGAATAGGAGGCTCATGAAATGTTCGTCAATAGTACTTACAGTAGCAATTAAGTTATACAATGAAGTTTATCAAATACATAGCTGAAAATACAAGTCATAAACAGAAGAATTCTCCTCAAAGGAGGGTTGTAACCACATGAATGACTGAAAACTGCCTTGACGGCATTATTTTTATTAGGCTGTAACTGTTGTTTATAACATATTAGATCTACATAAAATCCGTGTACAAAAGGTTTGATCTATATCAGATATGTACACTAGAAGAGCTCCTCTTTCAGATCCCCTTGGGGTTCTCAACAGAAAATGACGTATGTGGAGTAGATATAAGTTTGTATGCAGTAAATCTACAAATCTATTCAGAATTTCTGAAGCAGATAAAGGATTATTCGGATCAGAACTGAATAAGACATGGAATACATCAGAAATCCATGGATCACCACAATGAGGGAAAGTTCCCAACATTAGAGATCTCTCTCCCAAAAGTCTACTAAATCACCCTGCAACTTCTTCTTTACAAATAACGTTGTTTAGGAAGAAAAAATGTGTTTTAGCCTTTGGTATGTGATTTGGCTTGATGCCAAGATGTGATATTATGCTCCAATCATCCAGTACTCTCTTTCTAGGAGGATAGATGACTCTCCCACTGAAAAGAGGCACTAAAACGTCTTAGATATGAAAAGATATAAACTCCACTTGCTGAAACTTGCAAATAAAACCATACCCTTCAGGATATGAGTGTAATTGAAAGTAGAAGCTTGGTATCAAACTAGATAATGGACTATGTATTACAAACTCTCCCAAGAGCTACTCAATGGGAAGAGGGGGAATTCCTAAACATGAAATTCCAATGCTAAACAGCATTTGCAATCTAAGCTAAGAAGCTTTTAGCACACGAAATGGACCCCAGGCTGAAAAGGGAAAAACAGGGTAACAACTAAACCATGCTCAACCTTGTAGCTAGCCCTACAAGGACAGGAGAGGGCTCTCTCCATAAAGATAGATATTCAATAAAGTGCAATAATGATATGATATTAGGCTGGATAAAATAATGGGAAAAAGGTTTTAATAAAATGCATAAATTCAGGGATGTGTGGGATAAAAGAGGACAATATGAAATTGGGAATTAAATCAGTACACAGGGTATTTCATGGGGCAAGATAAGCAAGATATTTAGCAATAAAGTTGAAATAACATGGAATGGTAAGACTAGTGAGGAGCTAAAAAGGGCATAAGAAATGCATCCTTTTCAAACAAAATAGAAGAACATAGAGTATGAATGAATTCCCAAGGCAAAGCATATAAAATGGATTCTACCTTTCTATCTTGAAAGAATTCAAAAGGAAATGTTTATGGATGAGAGGTGAAGCATAACAATTTACATATGAAACAAAGGAGAGAAATGAATGCTAAATCTCATACCACATGGCTCCCACAAATCAGAGCTGCATATCTTATTATTTCCCTGTCAAAAATATACAATGGAGTGCAGAGCTTTCTTTCCACACTATTCCCCTACTTCTGAGTTACAGACTTCAGACCGCTTAAAAATGATTTACAATCACATTAAATACACCATATTTGTGGGAACATAGATCCAAAGAAAAGGGAACTGTTTGAAAGATCAAAAACTGAAGTCCAATCATAGAAAAAAAATACAACAATCTGCCCCTGAAAATAAGGGGCAGCAACACATTTTGACCTCTTGAAAATTTCACTGAAGGAAAAATAGGCAATCTGATCCTATTTTTTTGTTGTTGTAGATATCTTTGGTTTAATTTAAGCTCCCGGCCAACTGATCGTTTTTTTTCTTTCCATTTTTTGTTTGAATAAAACTGACATTTTAATAAAATGCTAAGAAACAAAACTGAAATGAAATAATGCTTTCGGTGAAGGGAAAAAATAAATTCTTTGAATAAGAAGGGAAGGAGGCGGGGTCCAAGTTAAAATTGGAATTGGAGGAGAGGGGGTGAGGACGCGATATGTAATAAAAAATTGTAATATTTTCTATGATAGATCAATCATAATCAGCGATCAAAGGGATGGGAGAGATATATGTGAAGCGAAACATGAAACTTCCAATGCGATTGGCACATCGGAAAGAGTGATGAAAGACAAGGCAAAGGGATAATGGGGTAAAAATGAATATAAAATATTTTCGGCGCTTTTACAAAGGAAAGAAAATTTTTACATTTGAAATGGCAGAGGGCTTTAAGGTGGGACCCGGGAATCAATCGGAATCTGGAATCGGAAGGGAGAATGGGGTATAACGTAACACAATTCTTTCGATGCGACGGAGCAAGGGTGTATGGGGGATCCTTTATATAAAACAAAACTCAAGTTTCCAAAGGGAAAAATCCCTTTATATTATAAATGGGTAGGGATTATATGGTGGGCCCAACCAATCGAGATCGGAGGCTGGAGGAGGGAGGAGAGATATGTTATATATGGAATGCCGATTGCCGATGGCCCGATTGGCTGTGGGCCGTCGGATGGGGTCGGACAATCGACGGCTGTGGACTAATCGAAGCGTGTCGATCGGGGGTTTGAAATCGCAAGGGAGTTTAATCGGAGCCATGGCATCGGATATATCTAGTCGGGGCAATCACATCGGAGGTTTCGCGATGGGCTAATCGGGGCATGCTTATTAACATTTGCGATGCGATCGGGGTTTTATAATAAGAACCTTAAAATGTTTATTATAAAGTTTTAAAGGGACATGGAGGGGAAGTGGTTGATCACATCAGATATTTGTATTGTGATTTGGGTAATCTGAAGGGGAGAAAAGTGATTTTATAATTAAAATATAAAATTTAAACATAAAGTTCAAGGGAAAAATGGGAAATAGGGGAAATTCGAGGATATAGGGGACTTTTGCTTCACTTAAGCATAAATTTCAATCTAGGAGTCAGTTTTAAGAGTGTAATATACTGTTGGAAAGCTCTTTCCAGGCTCTTTATGATGGATCCACTTGGAAGGTGATTTAGTGCTCAACATACTATGGAAAACTTTTTTGAAGGCAGGGTGATGAATTTGTGGAGATGGCAACTTTCTGAAATGTGACTTATTACATATGATGACATAAAATTACATAATGAATAATAATGAAGACAAAGTATCATTTTTTCACCTCAAAACATGGTTTTGAGGTGAAAATTACATCAAACTGAATAAAATATATCTTTGATCTTCCAGGTGTTACACCATTTTTTGGTCATCTAACCTACTATCATTAGATGGACCCAAGTACACCATGTAAGACCAATTTACCCTAAGTAAAATTGCTTTCACTATGTCAAATAACTTAATAAACCACATTTATTAGATTGTTTATGGTCTAAATAGGAAACCCCAAAAGGAAATATTAAACAAATCTATATTTGTTCAATTTTCCTCATGGAATAATTAATTAAAAATTAATTTAATTATTATTCCTCATCATGTTTAACCCAAAACAAAGAAATTAATTAGATAAATCTCTATTTATCTTATTATTTTCTAGGAATAATTATTTAAATCTTATTCAAATAATATTCCTTGTTAAATATGACTAAATCACCCACAAAAAATTAAATAAATCATTATTTATTTAGTTATCATTCAACCACTTCCTTAAAATGATAAATAAATCATTTATTTATTTATTATTTACAAATAAAGGGATTTGACCCAAGTCAAATACCTTTTCCCTCCAACAAATATAATAAAATAGTCCATAAAAGGTGGATCTAGATTTGGTTAACGTTATTTTAATCATGCACCAAGATCTAGAATGACCCAATATTTTGTTATAAATAGGAGGGTTTTCCCTACCATTTTTCACCTTTTGTTGCCTATTGGATCACTCTGGATCTAAACTCTTGGTCTGACTTTGAGCCATTATCATTGTCATATTTTCCATTATTTGCTGTGTGAGCTCCCTTTGAGTTCTATCTTTGTCTGGGTTTTCTACACCAACAGGAGAGAGAAATGCTAGATCTGAAGTGCTAAGGACTTCCAAGAACCAATCCCATTGAGGAGAATTGGAAACATCTTCCTGTTTTCCTCCCAGGTGCCCTTAATACAAAAAATTCTTTCAAAAATTGTTCTTGTCTTGTCTATTGGATATATGGAGCAAACCCTTCTTTTTACTGCTTAATGTCTTTCTATGCATAGATCTAGTTTTTGCAGCTCTTGTCTTGATCAACTAACTGCAGATCTGAAGATATTGGCAGCCACATTTGATGTTAGGGCTGTTAGTTATGCGTAGCTAAAGTGGTATTTTTTCGTACACTTTGACAAAGGATTCATACTATCAATTGGCGACTCCACACGGGTTTTCAATTACGACCGCTGTCGTTTTTCATATTCCTGCATATCTAGCTACTTCAAACCCTAGGGTTTCTTTTCAGCTTCTTGTTTTTCCTATTTTCATGTTTTTTTTCATCTATAAAACCCTAAAACATTAAAATTTCTAACTTCTGTGTGTTTTTGTCCCTATTGTACAGGTGACAGACATCAGCCACAACTGAGACGACAAATTTTCCGCAAATCTTCCGCCGAGACAACCGGAGTTGGAGGTCGCACTTTTTAGCCAAAAAACTACGACCTGGACTCCAGGTCGCACTTTTCAGCCCCTTTTCGGTGACATGAACAGGAAAATAGGTCAGAACCTGCGACCTGTGCTTTTTTCTGCTACTTTTTTGAAATTTTTCTGGGTTTTGCTGAAGCTTTTGTAAGGGTTTTCCAGCCTTTGTCTCTGCCTGTTTGGACCTGTTTTTCTCATCTAAGTCAGAACCTAGCCCCTTAGGGCTTCAGTACCCTCCACTTTTGGTGGAAGATTTTTAGCTGTTTCAGGTGTCTGTTTTTTCAGAGTTTTAGCCTTCCCTTTTTCAGATCTGATACCTCATTCTCAGATCCCTTTAAATCAACTCTTCTTCCCTTCAAATCACCTCTTGTAGTTTTTTTTGGACCTCCCTTTAGGACCCCCTCCCTGTCCTTTCCGTTTTTTGTTGATTTCCTCCTTTTTTCCAGCCACCTTGCCTTTGCCTCTTGGCTGTGATCTGCACCTATTTTCAGCAGCTTTCTCCTTTAGATCCCTGTCCCTTTCGACCATAGATCTATTGGTCTCTTTTTAGTGTGTTTTGACTAGATTTTTTTCCCTCTTTTAGATTAGTTTTGAGAGACCCGCCTTCTTGGGTTCAATCGATGCACTAGTAGCTGTTAATTTTCTATCATTTTAGCATTATATATTGTTTTTGCAGCATTATTTTCAGTTACGCAACACACTTTTTATCTTGCTCTCAAAACGAAAAGGGTTTAAAAATTAAAATTAACGCACGCCACATGCTCACCCTAAGCGAAGAAGAGCCTGGTTTACATCGCCTGGCAAAGACTTTAAAATCAATTAACACTGCACCTTTTTGCCCTTGTTTCGACATTGTAATCACTTGATTCTGCACCTCTCTGCCTTTGTCGGTCGTTCTTCTTCCCCTCGTGTCGTGTTTGTGTTGTCACCATTGCACCCCCAAGGCATGCTTCCTGGAGACTTCTTGGCCTTCACCCTCAGTTTCCGGTCGATCAACCTACTCCGTCCCGCCGTCGTCGAGCCAGTCCTCCTTCGAGTCCACACTCCGACTCCTCTTCTTATTCATTGGGTTCTCCTTTTACTTCTGGTTCTCCCCCTGTCACCTTCACTATGTCTGGTCTAGGGCCTAACGCTAGCGGTAATCCTGGCCCTAATGCCGGAACTACTACTAGCGGAACCGCCACAGGAACTACCTTAGCCGCACCCTTGCTACCGTACATCGCAGGCCTCAGCCTCCTCGATTTCAATCAATTGATCAACGAACCTATCCGCCACGATCTTGGTTGGCCTGCTATGCCAACCAAGCTCCTTTCCAACATCCCTAAGTTCGAAGGCCTTGCTGGAGAAGATCCAACCAACCATGTTCGATCTTTTGACATGTGGTGTTCCTCCAATTCCATTACCGATGATTCCATCTGTCTTCGGTTGTTCCAATGCACGCTTACTGGCAAAGCTTCTAAATGGTACGTTGACCAAGCCACCTCTTCCCATACCACCTTTGCGACCATTGCCCAAGCCTTCTTATCTTATTTCCAGCTCCCTCTCCGATACGATACTGGTACGAAACTCTTGACTTCCTTTAAGCAAACCTCTTCGACCCACCTTTCTACCCATGTTGAGGAATGATGAAGAAGACGAAGCTTATGTCGAGCCCCCCCCTTCGAAGATCGGGTTTATATGGACTGGTTCCTTCGCACTCTCTTAGCTCCCATCGGCAAAGATGTCACCTCCCATTTCCCTCAAACCGAAGAAGCCACCCTCCAGGTAGACTTGAAGTATGACCTGATCTACGCTCAGTCTGGTTATGTTTATACCATCCTTCCTGACCTCCCTAGGCCCGGAGGCGCTAACGCCCCGGGGGCATCTCATTTCGCTGACGGTATCGTTGGAGCCCTTTCTCATCCGTATGCTCAACCTCCTATGGGCTATGGTCTCCCTCAGGGAGGGGCCAGCACCTCTAGCACTTTTCCCCCTCCAGGTAGCATGTATCCAGGATATGGCATGCCTCATCATTTTTCCCAACCTCTTGCTTACCTCAATGTTGCCCAACCTAACCATTACCATTATCCACAGCCTGGTGCGCCAGCTCCTCCAGCATATACTCTTCCACCTCCCTTGCCTCCTCCAACCCCACAACAACACCTACACCCCCCTCTAGGGAAAGTATTTGCACAACAGGGTGCGACTAATACCCCTTCTTCTCAAAGACGGTGGAGAGGCAATCCAAAACAATCTTCCCCTGGTACTCATGGACCCTATCCTCAAGGTCTTGACCCTAACACTGCTAGCTAGCAACAGGGCACTCAGCCCAAGCCGGACAGGCCTCTTCGCACAAATAAGCCTTGTTCGTGTTGCGGTGTTTATGGTCATTACACCCACGATTGTCCCCTCTTACCACAGATGCGGAAGATGTGGGAGTCTCAAGCCACATTGCGAGGACAACATGCCTCCCCTCATGCTCCCCCAGATGTGGTCACTACTCAACCAGCTGTGTTTACTGATCCTTTCCCTCAGCAAGGATTCGTGGCTACCCAACCACCTGACAGACCGGTCGCCACTCCACCTTCCCTTTCAGGTTCCTCCGATTACCAGATCCTCATGATGAACTCTGATCCTTCCATAACCATCGACCTTCACCTTCAAACTCGGTCTCGCCAGTACCCCAAGCTTCCCACTCATTCTGCCCCTGAGTCCCCTTCTTCTGGTTCTACAGAGCCTCTTTCAACATCCAATGGTCCCTTACATATCCATCAACCCAAATTTGAGGTCCATACCAGGATTCCTAAAGGACCGTTACGTCGAAATGCTGCTTCTGGTCGAGTTGCTCATTCGTATAGCATAGTAGATGATTTGGCGCAATCTCCTACTGCCATTTCCACGTTGGAACTCCTTTAGTCGTGCCCTTCCCAAAAGAAGGCTCTGCTATCTGTCGTGGGCACTGTAGATCCTGCTAATGACCAAATGATTGTTTTTTATTCCCATCAATCAGAACATCCCCCTCTTCCTACTTCCGTCGCCTTCCAAATCCCAGTCAAAATCTGGAACCAACATTTCTCGGTGTATAATTGATGAGGGGGCATCCACCTGTGTGATGTCCACTTCAGTTTGGAAGCAACTCGGATCTCCTGAGTTGGCCCCTTCCACGATCACCCTTCGAGCGTGGGACGGCCACGCCTCCCAGCCCATTGGCCTTTTTCGCAATTGTCCTATCACCCTTGCCGGTAAGACCGTTTGCGTTGATGTTGAAGTCATCGACGCCCTGCTAGACTACAACATTCTATTGGGGCAAAGCTACACCTATGCCATGTCTGTTGTCCCATCCGCGGTTTTTCGCAAGATGTCTTTTCCTCACAATGGAAAGATAGTCACCATCGACCAGTTGACTTACCATGAGCCACCATCTCAGACCTCTTCGGAGACGACCATCTCTTCTGTAGCCAATAAGAAAACCATTGATTCCTTGACCAGTGTCTCCCCCAGCGTCTACAAAGATTCCTCCCTACTTGGAAGTTTTCCTGGTCTCCCCCCTCCTCATATATCTGATCCCAGCTTATCGAATGTTTGCATGATGCAATCATCTCAGGCTGCCCTTAAGCGACTCGCTTCAGCTAGCCAACAACCTCAGACTCAACCTTGCCCACCGCAACCTGCTCCTAGCCCTTCATCTCCGCCAACCAGACCTCCTCCTTCTGGCCCTTCTCCTACAGCTGGTATCCCTGAACCCCTTTATCCCCCTGGATCGATTCCCCTAGGCCCTAAACATCTCGGGGCCATCCCTCCTGGTCATTACCCTGTTGGTCAGATACCTTTCCTGGCTCCCCCTCCCGGAGTCTATTCAGTCCCCGTCATGGCCACCCTCTCTCTCCCTAACCTGACCCTGGGTATACCCGTCTGGTACCTTGACCCTCCAACTGCTACCCCTCTTGGTCACGCCAAACCCTATCTTGCTTCAACATCGGTTCAACCGGTCCCCCTCACTTCCTTCGTTGCTACCATGCCCCCTACACCTCCCTAGGACCCTACCCCTGTGGTGACAGCTCCAGGAAAGAAAGGCAAAGCTCGCAGGGGGGCATCCAAAGACAAGGTCACCCCGACTGACCTAGTCCCTCCTCTTCCTGCAAAGCCTTGCGCCTTGTGTGATGTCATCGGTCATGCCACCCATACCTGTCCTGAGTTGCCCCGCATTCAACCCATGGTTAAAGTCGCGTTCCCTGAGTCTACGGTCCCTGAACCCTCTCTCTTGTCTTCGTCCGTAACCAAGAACCCAAAAACTATTCGCACCAGCAAACGCTGTGCTTTGTGCAATGTCCATGGCCATTATTCCCACCATTGTCCTCACCTAACGCATTACCACACCTCTTTAGAAGTAGTTCGAGAGTACGAGGTTGAACAAAATCAGTCCGCCTCTCCCATACTTGCGCAGTATGCTTCAGGACAGCTTGAGGATCCCCCCGCTCCCATTGACATCCCCCCTCCTGATGTCTCGATGACAGAGTTTACCACCACCATCCTCTATCTATCATCCTCTATAAGACCCTTGGATAACATTCCCCTTGAATCCTCCCCTGTTGTTTCGCTTGATCCCCCTTCAGCGACCACCCTGGGCTCAACATCTTTCAACCATTCATTTCCCTATTCTTCTGTCATTCCCCGTGACGATCCGTATGCGAGCCTTTCTTCCCCTACGGATGCTTTAGGTCACTTTTCCATGTCATGTGGCATCTTTTCCACCGTTGACCCCCTCTTTTCCACCCCTACACGAGAGAACTCCACCTGTATCTCTGTTGACCTCCGCAACCCGAGTCCCCGCCATACCTCCTATAGCCCTCATATACCACCCTCTAGTTTGTATATGATTCATAGCCATCCTGCTCATCACACTCCCTCCCGCAGTTGCCGCTCATTGTCTTCTGTAAGCTCATGCTGCCCTCATTGTGCCTCCTCCCCCCATTTTTTGTCTTGTAACACTATTCCGCAGGACCTCCCGTCCCCACCCTATATCGGTTACACCGATGGTGCAAGTCGTTACTCCCGAAATCTAGCCTCGGCAAGTTGGGCCATTTTCACTCCCTTGCATGCCCTTGTGCTCTCAAACGGGGTCTGCATTGGTACTGCCACTAACAATCAGGCCGAGTATGATGCAGTGTGTGGTCTCTTAGCCGATGCCCTCTTTCATCGCATCCTCCATCTGTATGTTCGTTTGGATTCCATACTTCTTGTCATGCAACTAAATGGTGTTTATCGTGTGCATAACCTTGTGCTGTTTAGACGATATTTATGATTGAAACTCTTGATGCGTGAATTTGAAGCCATAACTTTCAACCATGTACCTCGAGAACAGAATCACTATGTAGATAGTATTGCAAACCATGTCCTAGATTGGCATTTATCACATGCATTTCATACAAGACAATAACATTCATAATCATTAACAAAGATGCATATTCATAATATGTGTTGTAAAACATGTGTTTAGATTCCATCTACTCTGATACATATGACATGCCCATCGCATGTTACGAAAACTCAAAACTGAGGGCACCACCTGCCCCTACATACACACTAGGGGGCACCACATGCCCCACACCTACTCACTATCTGGTGGATCCCGAGCCAATGGCTCTGCTCCTGCAGCTCGTAGATCACGTATGCCTTGACCGGCCATCGCCATGCGCCGCATGACACCTCGCCATTCCGAGGGTAGACCAATACATGGCTCCATGTACTGATCGTCAAAGTCTTGCCACCCGCGCTCTGAAACTCCGGTCAAGAACCTCTCACATCTACGGCAGATGTCCTCCAGAAGGGTGGTCGCATCCTCATTGCGCGCTGCTCTCGACCCACTCGGCCCTGCAGCTCCAGATGCTGCCGATCGTCCCATATAAAGACCTCATGCTCTGGATCCCAATAACTGATAATCTGGGCCAACAAGGGCTCTCCATCTCTCATCAAAGGGTTCTTCAAAAACTTCAGAACCCCAAACCTAACCAACACATGACGGACACCCTGATCTGCCTAGATCTCTGCCCACAATGTACCCAGGTCTCTCTCTCTCCAGTTCACCCATATATCTGCCATATCTACACAAAACATCATCTTTGTCAGCCTACAGATAGGGAATACTATAACCAGACACAAAAAACCCAACTCTTAGCCAAATCCTAGGACAAGTCACACCGTTTGGCTCAAAACCTTCATCCTAGGTCGCAGATTTTGGCCCAGAAAGTGCGACCCGGCCGAAAAGATGCAAGGGGGGTTGTTCCTGAGATTCTGGGCCCTAATCTGAACTTTCAATCCATCAAAATGAAAGAGTAAGGTTAGGCCTCTTACCTGCAACTAACGGATCTCGATTCCAACGGTCAGTTTGTCTGCTACGCTCGCCACAAGATTCAGGACCTTCTATCCTCTCTACATTCACCACAACAACACTAGCAAATGAGTAGATTTAGAGGGAAAACTGCCTTATTAAAAGAGAACCCTTGTTTCTTCTTTCGCCTGTTGTGACCATACCGTAGCTCCGTTTGACAAACCGTCTGCACCGTTGGAAAGCTCTCACCAAGCCCTTAAATGGCTATCTGTTAGTTTTTTGTGATTTGATACTTCACCAGGACACATTTTTTCCAAGATGGGTCACTTCACCTCTCGTTAAAATCGCATTTCTTCACTTACAACACTTGTACTTGGGGCACCACTTTGCCTCCTTACTTGTCTTTGTTCGTGTTGATTTTCATCGTGAGTTACCATCTTGTACTCATGTTTTCATGGTCCCCCATTGGACCTTTACTATGTGGTAGCACCATCGAGTCGCCCTTGTTTAGAGCATCCAAGTGGATTCATCATCGCATTCATGGAGTCGATCCCGAGTCCCTTTGTACCCCGCTATAGTCCTCCATCCCTCATTGCTTGATTTCTCTCTTGTGTCACAGATTATGGCCTTCAGTCCCACTGTTCCTTATCCTTGATGATATTGTGTCAGTCGCTACCATGTCATTCATTCCCTTTATGCTCTAGCAAGGGAAGTAATCCATTCTCTACTCAGTCCCCTCCACTCCACCATCATCGTTGGTATTAGTCTATCCATCACTCTACTATTTTCTCTCATGCCTTAGTTGAGGATCTCTCATTGCCTCACCTATGGTGGACCTCCTTCTGTTGACATCAGCTCCTTCATTCCAGAAGACAGGTCTAGAGGGTAGTGTACCTTGGGTCCAGCTTCCACTCTTCTTCGGTGCCTCAGATCAGGCAAAGGGATCTCTCATTTGCTTTTACTTGATTTTTTGTTCACTCCAACTCTTTTTAGCATGATCAAGATCCGTATACTTGATGGTTCAGTGATCCAGCAACAACTCTTGGTGATTCTCGGGTGTGTGTGAGATGTCTTAGCCCTCATGAGGGGGTGGCCCTGCAGGTAGCCCCCCACATGCCTGGATGACCTTTTCATTGCAGCCCTCGATGTAGCTCCATATATTTGATGATGTCAGCCCTAGCCGCTTGCAGCACCTCTTTGATTTGCATGTATCAGTCAGATTTTGAGAGCCCTTGCCCGCTTATAGGGGGCATTTGGGTTGTATTTGTATCTCATGTACTCAGATATTCTTGTATAAGTCCTGGCTGTTATCCCAGGCACAACATGTATGTGGGATCCCTCATTGTATTTTTATCTAGCTCATGTTTATGCCGGCTGTACTTTATGGTTCGGTCCCTTGTTTACTGGACACACTATTCTTTTGTACTTTGTCTTGGCGGGCATAGGTATGCCTCCCCCGCTGCCTTTAGCACAGGTACCTTCTCATAAAAAGAGACTTGTTTCACCTGCAAGTCTCGTCTCCTTAGGGTCTAGTTCTTCAGCACATTAGTCTACCTTACATTTCTCTCTCTAACTTCCCTTTTGATGCTTGGTGATTGAGTTCTTACAACGTACTTCGGTCATACGATTTGCTCCTAACACTCGCACGTTGGAGGGCAATCTGTTACACCATTTTTTGGTCATCTAACCTACTATCATTCGATGGACCCAAGTACACCATGTAAGACCAATTTTACCCTAAGTAAAATTGCTTTCACTATGTCAAATAACTTAATAAACCACATTTATTAGGTTGTTTATGGTCTAAACAGGAAACCCCAAAAGGAAATATTAAACAAATCTATATTTGTTCGATTTTCCTCATGGAATAATTAATTAAACAATAATTTAATTATTATTCATCATCATGTTTAACCCAAAACAAAGAAATTAATTAGATAAATCTCTATTTATCTTATTATTTTCTAGGAATAATTATTTAAATCTTATTTAAATAATATTCCTTGTTAAATATGACTAAATCACTCACAAATAATTAAATAAATCATTATTTATTTGATTATCATTCAACCACTTCCTTAAAATGATAAATAAATCATTTATTTATTTATTATTTACAAATAAAGGAATTTGACCCAAGTCAAATACCTTTTCCCTCCAACAAATATAATAAAATATTCCATAAAAGGTGGATCTAGATTTGGTTAACATTATTTTAATCATGCACCAAGATCTAGAATGACCCAATATTTTGTTATAAATAGGAGGGTTTTTCCTACCATTCTTCACCTTTTTTTGCCTATTGGATCACTCTGGATCTAAACTCTTGGTCTGACTTTGAGCCATTATCATTGTCATATTTTCCATTATTTGTTGTGTGAACTCCCTTTGAATTCTATATTTGTATGGGTTTTCTACACCAACAAGAGAGAGAAATGCTAGATCTGAAGTGCTAAGGACTTCCAAGAACCCATCCCATTGAGGAGAATTGGATACATCTTCCTGTTTTCCTCCCAGGTGCCCTTAATACAAAAAATTCTTTCAAAAATTGTTCTTGTCTTGTCTATTGGATATATGGAGCAAACCCTTTTTTTTACTGCTTAATGTCTTTCTATGCATAGATCTGGTTTTTGCAGCTCTTGTCTTGATCAACCAACTATAGATCTGAAGATATTGGTAGCTACATTTGATGTTAGGGCTATTAGTTATGCATAGCTAAAGTGGTATTTTTTCGTACACTTCGACAAAGGATTCATACTAACACTAGGTGTTGTGACTTTAAGTTTATTGACTTCCTCATGACCTTGCTAATATTTATTGACACTGAACTCATGATGAGATCCTAGAACCTAATGAGACCCATCCTATTACCTACTAACATGATTTTGAGAATGAAAGTGACTTATGACTAAATACCATAGAAAGGGGAACCGCAAGTTTCACATGAGGGAAAACTGATGAAAAATTACTACCATCAATGAATCCATGACCTAGCGGAATGGTGAAATTTATTGGTATGGGACTCCTAATATGAAAGTGAAAAAGAGAAGTTTTGATCACTGATGGCAGTATGAATAGACTGACACTAACATTGGCTCCAATGGGGATGGTAGCTCCTTGGAGGTGCTAAGGGCACTGTAGACCAAGTAGCCTTATCCATTGGGCATGGATTCAAAAAACACTAAAAAATAACACAATGCAGATTGACTCTGACTCAAGACTAAGAATAAAAACTAAAATAAAACAAGAAAATACACATATCATCCAAGTTTTATAGCCTTCACCTTGGGCCCCAAACTTAAATGACTGTGTATTTGAACTTTGATAAAAAATAACATGGTATATACAAAGATGATGGCATATATTTCCGATTCGTTGTCCTAAAAAATGGTAGTGCTTCAAAATCCTACCATTTACTGCTCCTCCAGGGCAATCTTGGCCATCCATTTCTGAAAGAAAGAAGACATTCTATCCCCTATATGTTGAAATCTTGTATGGTACTTTCCACAGGTTGTCAAACTTACCATGCTTACCTTTGTCCTCATTGCTTTCATCCCATCTCAACACTGCATCATCCAGTTGAAACTTTTCTTCTTTGGTCTTTCAATCATAGATCTTTTTAATCTTCTCCTGCAGCTAAACAACATTCTGTGACACTTCCTCTCTTGTTTCCTGAAGATGGATCATTTGATTGATCCTTCGCTGATTGTAATCATCTTCTCTGCCAACTTATTGCAATAATCTCATAACTGGGACTGTAAGAGATGTAGGAAAAATAACATCAGTACCATAAAATAATTCAAAAGGTGACATACCTATTTATTTCTTACTACTAACTCTATCTGCCCACAGTGCGTTGATGAGCTTTCGGTGCCAATCTCTTTTGTTTTCCTCCAACATTTTCTTAATTATATTTACCAGTGATTTTTTGGATGATTCGGCCAGGCTGTTGCCCTGTGGATAATACGTTGTTGAATGGCCCAGCATGATATTTTATTTGTCACAGAAATAAACCATATTATTCGATCACAATCTTGTTATGTTATCTATTACAATTTTGTACGGGCAGCCAAAACGAGATAAAATATTCGATTCTAGGAATTGAATAATTACCGTGTTTGTAGCTTGGCTGGCTGGGACAACCTTGATCCATTTAGTGAAGTAATTTGTTCCTATCAATATTCATCGGTGCTGCGCCAAGCATGCTAGATGGATTTCTCCTATGAAATCGAGTCCCCACTGTTGAAAGGGTGCATCCACTGAAACCGGTTTCAAAGGAAGTGGAAGCAATTTCTTCTTCGCTTGGAAAATTTGGCATTCATGATAATTTGTCACTATTTTATATAAATCAGAAAATAACATGGGCCAATAATACCCTGCTCTCAATACCTTGTTAGCCGTAGTCTTCCAGAACAAGTGACCCCCACAATCGCCTTTGTGGAAATCATGAATTACCTTATGAGCTGCTTCTTCAACCAAACAATTGAGCAGAACACCTCTTGGATCTTTCCAATATAGAGCATTGCTTAAAATACAATTTTTAGCAGATTTAAGTTTCAAAGATCTACCTTTACTCTTATAAATTTCTGTAGGAGGTGACAGATACTGAAGGACATGAATAATATCTGAATACCAAGGGGATTGCAGAAAAAATATCTGAAATTGGAACTAGCAAACCTTCATCTTCATCTTCTGCTACTATTGTTATGAGGTTTATATCCAGGGCACGGAGATTTGATTGGGCCATCAATTTTTCCAAGCCTTGGCCTTTGATCAACTTTGTGGGTTTTATCTCCAAGTCGTACTCCAACATAGCTACTATCCATTTACCTTTTCGACCTTCTGGATCAGTTTGCATCAACACATCCTTCACTGTTGTGTTAGGGACATATGCTATAGTATGTGAATGTCGAATACAAACCCTAAAATCATTCAATGTCTTTATAAGAGCCAATGCTTGTTTTTCAATAATATTACACCTTAAAGTAGCATCTCTAATATTTCTACTAAAAAAGGAAATTGAATTTTCTACCTGATCTCTCTTTTGCATTAAAACAATAGCCATAGTATGCTATGATGAAAATGAAAATATGATAAAATCCTGAGTATAATGGGGGCTAATCGAAACTGGGGCATTAGAAAAAGAAAATTTTAACAAATTGAATGAATTGATAGCTTCTTCACTCCACTTGACAGTGCTATCCTTCTTTAACATGTTAGTCATTTCTCTTAGATGTTCAGCTAGATTTGGTATAAAGGCCTGAATCTCCTTTTTGTTTTGTGGAAGATCTATGAGCTGAATTTCCTCCACTCTAGCTGGATCGATGTGAATACCATATTTCGAGATTATATGCCCCAGTAGCTTGCCTTCATCCATGGAAAAAATACTCTTCTTGGGATTGAGAGAAATCCCAAATTTTCTCCATCGCTGAAAAACAACTCTCAAATGATGCAAATGATCATCATCTAAACCTGAAAACACTGTCAAATCATCCAAATAAACAACAATAAAAACATATTTTCCATTGGCAAAATAAATTTCCATTGCATGCTAGAAAGTAGCTCCAGCGTTCTTCAGTCCAAATGGCATCTTAGCATACTGGAAGGTTCCCCAGGGTTTTGTGAAGGTAGTTTTGTCTTGGTCCTTCTCATGCACCAAGATTTGGTTATAGCCTTAGTAGCCATCAAATAGTGACATCCTAGATGCTCCAACTACTCTTTGCAGAATATGGTCCATTTTCGGGAGTGGATAATTATCCTTTAAGGATGCCTTATTCAAATTCCGAAAATCTATAAACAATCTTATCTCTCCAGTTTTCTTACGCACCGGGACCAAATTTGAAATTGAGTCAAAAAATATAATGGGAACTATGATACCTACTTTGTACAACCTATTTACCTCTTTCTCGATGGATGGTAGTAGCTTCGGATTGATTCTTCTCAGTTTTTGTCTAAATGGCCTTTGATCCGGCTTGATAGGAATAGTATGCTGGATTATGTTCTTATCATACACCTTCAAATCTGAATAATCCCATGCAAACACATCAAAAAATTCAGAAATCAATTTAACATGCTTCTCCTTTACCTCAGGGGACCATGCCTTTGATAGCTTCACAAACTTGGGCTTGTCAGGTGTTCCAAGATTCACATATTCAACTCCTTTCTCAGTGGGCACCAAGCTTGGCTTTTTTACAACATCATCTTGATCAAAAAGCTCCTCTAGAGGTATGAGACCTCTAGGAATTAGATTATCCTTTAGCTACAATATGTCCATCTGCTTTGTTTCCAACTCCTGATCATCAACCTCATACTCACCTTCTATTGGAGCGTCTTTGAATTTTCCATCACCTTGCAAAAAGGCATTAATTTCATTATCATCCCAAAATACTTGCCAATACCTTAAATTGTCTGGAACTGCAAGCCTATGTTTTACATAAATCTCAAACTTATTGTTGGAGTTCATCGAAATCTTCAAGTTTCTTTCTATAATCACAAGAGAATCAGCAATAAGATTTCGCATCCTAGGTACTGTTGTCAAAGTGTACTCAGGGAATGTCTTCAAGATGTCCAAGAGTGCATTTCTATATGCCCTCAATCTCAGATGCTTTGCTTGGTATTCTCCTTTAACTTGTTTGATTATCAGCTCAGAGTCGCCATACATAGAAATCCTCTTTGCATTCAACTTCTTCAAAATTTTGAGACCTGCAATCAGAGCTTCATATTCCGCTTCATTGTTAGAGAAATCTAAAGCCAAATTATAAGCACATAATATAACATTGTTGGGAACCTTTTAAGGCTGGAAAACAGGGCTTTTAATCCATATTCCAATACCAGCTCCAGCCTTACCAAGAGCTCCATCAAAATCCATGCTCCACAGGCCTTCTTCTTCTTGTAGATGCTGAAATTTAGCCTTTTTCCTTTTTACCTTGGCTGATTTCTGGCTGTTCATTTTCTTTTGGCTACTGGCAGGCAGGTGACTCAGAAGTGCTTGCTTCTTTCTCTTTTTCCCATTTGATGACTTCTCTAAAATTCTCTGAAATCTCATGTATTTCATCTATTTGTACCAACTGAATATTCTCATCATTTAAACTGCCATCAGAATACAAGACAAAGGACTCTAAATCTGTATGGACATCATTAATGGGATGGTTTACTAGCTTCTCTTTGCTAGTAATCATATATTTCATTTTATTTTCCCTATATAGCTTTCTAAATTGGAAAAATACATGGATAGTGGCATAAGAGAAGTCAAGTTGCATAGTTCCCTTGAATTTTTCACCCCAAGACCTAGATAGAAGCATTCCAAACCTTGGTGGGATATCAGAAACAAAAACATCCATCAAGACATTCTTTGCTATGATTTTATCTAAAGACACTACCAAATCTTTAATGAGACCAATACAATGGACCCTGCTTGAGTCAAAAGAATACAAATCATGGTATTTTCGAGCAATATCAAGGCCTAGCTTCTCCATGATAGCTTTGGGAATCAAATTATGTGAGGTCCCAGAGTCCAACATAGCACTATGCAATATGAACTTGTGTAATCTAAGACTTAGGTAAAAGGGTGGGAATTCATTTTCTTTAGATTCTTCTGTGGCTAGCCTAAATATGAGTTATGGATAGTCATATTCTACATTAACCATATCAGAAACAGAGTCCATTTGCAAGAATTTAGACACCTGACTTTTATATGCACTATTCTTCACCAACTCAGTTAGGGGCATAGATACTTTCAATTTAGAAATTTCAGTTTCGAAATTAAAGGAGGGAGCTTTTTCTACCTCTTTAATCGGACGGTCTTTCTTCTCTATTTGCTCCTTTACCACGCTCTGCTAGTTCTTTTCAATAGCAGTATTATTAGCTGTAGGTGCTTTGTTGGAGGAAGGATCGGCCGACTCTTTTCCTTTCTTCTGTGCATCGTTCTTCATTTGGAGTTCTTTTCTCTTTTGAATGGGACTGATCGTAACATCCATGTTGCTTAAAGAGTATTGCCTTTGCTGAGCCGATAAAGCATTCATATACCCTCTCTGGTAATCATCAGACTTGTCTTCCCACACTGTGTCATTTACCAAAATGAAATCTTGGTCTTTTTTAATGTCTGGAGTTGCCACTATGTATTATTCATCTTCTATGAGGAAGATTGGCGCACCATCAGCTGTTAAAAAGTGATTGGCCTCAATCACAGGATCATCGTCATCTAAGTCTGTCCCTTGCACGTAGTTCTATTGAAATGGTATTTTAATTTGTTGCTATGGTGGTGCTTGGTACTGCATTCTTTGTTCTCTTTTCTTAATCCTAAATTGTGGTTGTTGTCCTCTGAAGTTTTGATTTCTTATCTAAGGTTCAATTCTTTCTGAAATGGTCAATCGATCAACCATTTTTTCCACTGTCCAAATCAGAGTGTCCATTTTGCTGTCTGAAGGAGAGGGCTCCTCTTTCATTTTGACTCTTTTCTCATCTCTAGCTCGTGCTCTTTTAGCCAGCAGATTAGCTTCAACACTTACTGCTATCTTCTGCATGTCTTCAAGCGAGGAAGGATCTCTTTCCCACAGCTGATATGCCATGTCGACATCAAAACCATCTGGAAATTTAAGCAATGCTAATCCCACAAGGGGTTTTAAGTTAGCTGGAATAGCATTATATACAGCATTAAATATTAAACAATAGTCTTGTACAGTTTCACCCACATTTCTCTTAATATTTTCATACTCAGATAGAATTTGAAGTGGGTTATTTTTTACCTCCCACTAGTTTAAAAATTGTGTGCAACTCCTGCAAAGTGCGAATTGAGCCTGCTGGTAAGGGTCTAAACCACTTTCTAACTTCACCTCCGAAGCTTTGAACAAACAACCCAATAATTACATTCTCTGCTTCTACCTCATGTAGATCAAAAAATTCATTCATTTTATCAAAGTGATGCTGGGATATAATGCTTTGTGTGGCATCAAAGATGAGAATTTTTCTTTGATAATCGGCAGGCATATCATTGAGAACCTGAGGCAAAACCAGGGGTGCATATCGGGCAGCCATGGTTCTAGGAGGATTTACAACAGTGTTTGTAGTATTTAAGGGAGGTGTTGATGGAGGAGATGATAATTGAGAATTGACTGATGGGAATGCTGATGAATTAGGAGGAGGTAATGCTGTTCCTGATGACTCTGAAGGCTCGGGAATATTAGTTACAGTGATGGACTGAGGAGAATTCAAAATGTAATCATCAATGGAAGAATTTTCTCTTTGGACTTCAATATCTACAAGGAACTCAAGATCTAAAAATGTATCATCAATGTCAGTTTCAGCTTATCTCTAAACAAAAAAAGCTCAAAAATTTCATCAAAGGAAAGATCTTGTACAAAAAACCACTCACTGGACCAAGTATAGGATCTGAAGATAGGTCTGGGACTTAGTGATCCTTCTTGTCTTCTGACAATTCTTGGAATGAGATTTGGATTTTCAAACACAGGGGGAGGATTTGGATCTGGATTAGCCCTTGTAAATCTTCTTGAAGCCGGTGTGTGTAAATTTTACTATACAAAAATTTTGTTTTAGCCTAACAGACTCTGAAAATCATTTTCCTGAACCGAGGAATTTATAAGAAAAATTTATTAGGGTGATCGGACCTTTATGATCTGACAACAACAAAACTGAAAGTCGACCCCCTAAGGAGAGCTGGTATACTATTGTAGCTCTGTCAGAATTTTCCCTTCGAATTAACTCAGTTGTTCCACATAATCTCTTCAACTATTTTGTAATTTCATTTATCAATTTCAAATAATTTGATAAATAAATACATTAAGTGACTTGGGAAACTTAATTATATCCTTGAACCTTAATTCTCACTGGCCCTTATACTAAGTTTGTCACCCTTCAATATTTTATAGCAATAAACTGACGTTTTTCAACTAAATACCCTCAGGCCTCGGGCCCACCATACGATGCAGATTTAACATTTTGTAAGAGCCATACCTTAGATTATCCTTCGTGCTACTTCCGAATGTGATCACCATTCGATGATCAATCTCCAAATCGAACAGTATACCTCAATATCGTGCGGGCTCCGATGTCAATCGTTAGCACGTGATGAGGGCGGTTTTTGAAACCTGTCGTATGCCACATGTCCGCCGCTCTATGGAATCGCTCCAATTTCGTGAATATCACTCATCCCGCAAAGGCGGTGCGATAAAAACCACTTCCAACCTTTGAACAATGATTGAACAGGGGTTAAGTTAGGGTTATGCTATCCCTTAGATTCACCTCGGTTCACAAACTCATGGTCTAACCTCGAGACAAGAACTCTCGGTTAACGGCAAAACAAGTCTAATTCCTTTATATGCAGTTTCTTTCACTACGACCACAGTCCACAGTCCTATGGGAAACTAACTTCTACAGGTTACGTGCTTCGAGACTGGCACTCTACAACGTCTGCGACGATGGGCGAATAGATCATTCCGGCCTCTTAAATAATTTATTCTGACAATTCAAGGGAAACCCCACAACCAACCATAGACAGGGATTTGGCAGAGATTTACACAACAATTTTCTTCATTGAATTAGCCATAGGACGGAGGATTCAATATGCTCGGGACCAAAAAAATTCGTACAGAGACTAATTCAACCACAGGTAGGCAATAAAACATTTGGATTTTATCTGAACTAAAGAAAAAGCTTAACACACCAACTTTACTGCAAAAATCTCCTCCCCCTTCGATGCATCCGGGGGTTACATTTATACATCAACATTTGTCTCTTTGGTTCCTCTGTGAGGACTGTTTCAGAAAATCAAAGGCCTAATTACAATTTATTCAAATAATTGAAACATGACAGATGGAATGAACTAAACTATTCGGCTTCTACTAATTCTAACTGATCTAAATGCAACAGGAAACTAAGGTACTGACACCTAGCTATTAAAAATTCGAATGATTCTGAACCCTCCTAACCACAACATGTGGAAAAACCTCCTACATTGCTGGCTAGTGTCTAATGCCCCTACATCAGACTCCCAAGGGCAATTTTCTTCATGGACTCCTGTCCATGAGCTCTTCCACTGATCTACCTATCTTTTGCAACATTCCTTCAGTCATCCAAGTGGCATCTTCCTATGGCTTTTCCTTCCATTTGATTAATTACTGAAAGTACTCTTGTCCTCTGGTCTTCCTGAACACTCTTTTGTCCAATATCTTCTCTGGTTGCAATGGTTGTGCTGGAGGCAGCTGCTTTTCCCACTCAATCTGTTCCTTGTCTGCTGGTCCCTCTTCTGTACCATCATCTTCATACTTGTACAAATATGCAACATTAAAAATGGGGGATATTCCAACATCAGGAGGCAATTCAATCTCATAAGCATTAGCAGAAAACTTTCTAAGTATCTTGCATGGCCCAATATTTTGAAAGTTAAGTTTGTTATACTGCTTCTTTGGGAATCTCTCCTTTCTCAAGTGTGCCAAAACCAGATCTCCTACTTCAAAATGGACTTATTTTCTGATCAAGTCTACTCTACCCTTATATTTGATGCTGTTGCCTTGTAGCTTTTGTTTCACTTGCTCGTGTATGGCTTAGATCTCTGAAGCAAATTCCTCACCATCAGCACTTCTCAGCTCTACCTTTCCGAGATTTCTTAATTCTGATATTCCTCTGGGGTGAATTCCATAAAAAATATGGAATGGAATCTTCCCTATGCTTCTGTTTGGTGAGTCATTATATGCATATTCTACCTGGGGAAAAATATGGTCCCACTGCTTGGGGTGGGCTCCTGCAAGACTTCTCAACAAATTTCCCAAACTCCTATTTACTACCTCAGTTTGTCCATCAGTCTGAGGATGATAAGCTGAGATAAAACTCAGTTTGGTACCAAGTTTCTTCCACAACGTCCTCCAAAAATGGCCCACAAATTTGGTGTCTCTGTTTGAAACAATACTCTTGGGAAACCCATGCAACCTAACAACTTCTTTGAAAAACAAGTTAGCAACATGGGTGGCATCACCATTTTTATAACATGGAATAAAATGTGCCATTTTGGAAAATCTGTCGACTACAACAAAGACTGCATCATTCCCTCTCTGAGTCTTGTGAAATCCTAGAAAAAAATCCATACTCACCATGTCCCAAGGCCTGTCTGGAATAGGCAAGGGAGTATACAATCCTGCATTCTAGCTCCTTCCTTTGGCATATTGACAGATTTTAAAAAATTTCACAAAATTTTCCACTTCTGCTCTCATCTTGGGGAAATAATAGAAGTGACTCAGCTACTCATAAGTTTTATCAGTACCAAAGTGTTCAGCAAGTCCACCATTATGCTTCTCCTTGATCAAATTTTCTCTCATGGAACAGTTTGGTACACACAGTAGGTTTCTTCTGAATAGTAAGTCCTCCTACAAGAAATAATCTAGCCACTGGCTTCTATCTGTTAGAATAGGATTACACCGTACCTCAAATTCTTCCTTAAAATCTAAATCTAGTTTATACAATTCTTTGAGAAAATCAAATCCTACAACTTCAAAATTGGTTTCTTGAACAAGCATGTGCCTCCTACTCAAAGCATCAACTACTTTATTTGCTTGGCCACTTATGTGTTTCAAAACAAAGTTAAAACCTTGGAGATACTTAACCCATTTTGCATGCTTATGATTCAACTTGGGCTGCTGTACAATGTATTACAAAGCATGATTATAAGAATATAATACAAATTCTTTGGACATCAAATAATGCCTTCACTTTTTCAGTGCCTGAACAACTGCATAGAATTCCTTCTCATAAGAGGAATACTTCCTTCTGGTGCCATTTAGATTTTCACTAAAATAGGCTATAGGCCTATCATCCTGACTCAGCATAGCTCCAATGGCCTCTCCACTGGCATCACACTTCACTTGGAATGGTTTAGTAAAATCAGGCAGAATCAACACAGGCTCTTCAGTTATCTTTTGCTTCAAAAGTTTAAATCTTCTTTCTGCTTCAGCAGTCCATTTAAATGGTTGTTTTCTCTTTTTTATTGTCTCAATAATGGGTGCATTAATCTTACTGAAGTTTCTTATAAATTTCCTGTAAAAATTGGCAATTCCATGGAAACTTCTCACCTCAAAAACATTCCTGGGTGAAGGCCACTCCACAATTGCCTTAACCTTTTTTGGGTTCATCTTCAATCCTTCTGCAGAGACAACAAAGCCAAAATACACCAACTCTTCCTTCATGAATGAGCATTTCTTTAAGTTTATCAGCAGTTTCTCTTGGTGCAGCTTCTTCAAGACATAATTATGATGCCTTAGATGTTCTTCATTGGTTTTGCTGAAAACTAATATATCATCCAGATACTCTATCACAAATTTACCAATGAATTCTTTCAATACTTCATTCATGAGTCTCATGAAATTAATAGGTGCATTTGACAACCCAAAAGGCATGACCATCCATTCATGCAGTCCTTCATTCGTTTTAAAGGCACTTTTCCACTCATCACCCTCTCTTATTCTAATCTGGTGATATCCACTTTTTAAATCTATCTTTGAAAAATATTTAGCACCACTCAAACAATCCATTAAATCCTCTACTCTAGGCAAAGGGAATCTGTACCTGATTTTCATCTTCTTGATTTCTCTGGAATCAGTACACATCCTCCAGCCTCCATATTTCTTTGGGCTCAAGACTGCTGGTACTACACATGGACTCAAACTTTATTTGATCAGTCCCTTGTCCACCAATTCATGTACTTGTCTCCTGATTTCCTCATTTTCTATGGGAGTCATCTTGTAGGATGCCTTATTTGACAGATTTGAACTGGGGATAAAATTTATCTGATGGCTGATCTTTCTCATAAGTGATAGCTCATCAGGTAAATCATCCACAACAATGTCACAATAATTGTCTATCATTTCTTGGCTTATATTGGAAAATCAGAAATCTTTGTAGAAGTAAGAACTACCTTATGTTTTAAAACTAAATCAAAACTTACCTCTTCCTCCTCTATCTGATGTAGATATTCCTTTCCGCTCAGCAACAAGGTCTTTGGATCAACCACTCTACTTGATGGCTCTCCTTCTTCCATGGGTATCAATGTATGATGAACCCCATCCTTGAAGAACTTGTAAGTGTTCTTCTTGCCATCATGCACTCCTGCTCTGTCAAACTACCAAGGTCTACCCAGCAGTATGTGACACACATCCATGGGCATCACATCACACAGGACTTTGTCTTTGTAGTTTCCCATTTGCAGCTCTATCTCGCATTGCTCTTTTACAATCAGCTGGTGTCCTTTATGCAGCCAGGATTCCCTATAGGGAGTTGGATGCTCCCTTGTCTTCAGCTTCAACTTCTCTATCACCTCAGTGGAAACCAGATTGTCTGTGCTGCCACTATCAATGACTAGCTGGCAGCATTTCCCCTAGACTTTGCATATGCTCCTAAACAAAGTCTTCCTCTGTGCAAGAATAGTGACCTCTTTGGTTTGTTTCAATAGGACCTTATTAACCACCAAGGACTCTCCCCTTTCTGGTAGAATTTCTTCTTCAATTGCTGCCTCTTCTCTAGCCTGGGAAACAACAACATTTCTTGGACCAGCACCCACATTCTCTGGGCACTCATAGTGCTTGTGTCCCACTTGCTGACATCTGTAGAACCTCAATTCTCTACCTCTGCCTCTGCCTCCTCTTCCTCTGTAAGAACCCCTTCTACCTCTTGCATCACCCTTTGTAGATGCATTCTGAGGTGAGCTACTATTAGCTCCATCCCTGCGTGTAGTAGGCTTTCCTATACCACCCTGACTTCCCTTTCCACGGAAAGTACCTCTCTTTTTGGTAGACTGCTTACTTAGGAGTTTCTCCTCTGCTTTCAAGGCCATATGATAAGCCTCTTCAACTGTCTTAGGAGACAGAAGACCAATCTCATCTTGGATCTCCAGCTTGAGACCATTCACATATCTGGCAGTCTTCTCTAGTGTGTCCTAAAATTTCCCAGCTCTTGTGCTTACTCTATAGAATTCTTCTTTGTATTCCTTTACTATCATCAACCTCTGTATCAGGTTCCGCATTTGCCTAAACAATGTTAGTTGATAATCACTAGGAAAGAATTTTCCTTTTAACTTAGTCATCATTCTGGTCCAGCTCTTAATAGGTTGCTTGCCAACTCTCCTCCTTTCTGCTTGCACTCCATCCCACCAAACTGCAGCATGTCCCTTTAGATTTTTCACTACAAACTTAACCTTTTTATCTTCGCTCATTTCTTCATAGTCAAAGCACTTGTTCATTTCATTAATCTAGTCCACCAGCTCCTCTGGATTCAGTCCTCCTACAAAACTCGACACTTCAATCTTGGGCTTAACCGCAGACCCCAGAAAAGCTCTGAGGAGCCTCATGTCAGGAGGAATCTCAACAGTTTCTCCAGCTTCTTGTAATTCAGGTTCACTGATGTCTTTAGGATCTCTGGGCTGTCTTAGCTCCATGGCATCCATTCTGGCTTCAAACCTCCGCAAGGTCTCCAACACTTCTGCATTGGCAACAGGTCTCCTTCTTCTAGCACCTCTACCAACTTGAATTTCCATGTCAATTCTCTACAGAAACAACTCAAAAACAACTCTGATAACACAGTTGACAACAATAAAACTGAAATTTGACCCCCTAAGGAGAGATGGTCTACTATTGTAGCTCTGTTAGCATTTTCCCTTCAAATTAACTCAGTTTTTCCACATAATCTCTTCAACTGTTTTGTAATTTCATTTATCAATTTCAAAGAATTTGATAAATAAATACATTAAGTGACTTGGGAAACTTAATTATATCCCCAAACCTTAATTCTCACCAGCCCTTATACTAAGGTCGTCACCCTTCAATATTTTATATCAATAATCCAACACTTTTTAACTAAATACCCTCAGGCCTCGGGCCCACCATATGATGCGGATTTAACATTTTGTAAGAGCCATACCTTAGATTATCCTTCGTGCTACTTATGAATGCAATCACCATTCAATGATCAGTCTCGAGATCGAATGATATACCTCAATATCGTGCGGGCTCCGATGTCGATCGTTAGTGCACGATGAGGGCAGTT
Source organism: Pinus albicaulis (assembly GCA_034641835.2). Taxonomy (NCBI): domain Eukaryota; kingdom Viridiplantae; phylum Streptophyta; class Pinopsida; order Pinales; family Pinaceae; genus Pinus; species Pinus albicaulis. Next base: position 1,066,128,859 of record CM076570.1, read on the forward strand.
TTGGAAACCTATCATATGCCACGTG